>JANAVB010016400.1:13165373-13532873 GCA_029216955.1 Iris pallida
GACATGTAGTCTGACTTTGGATATATTTCTCGGGTGTGGGAATTTAAGATTTTTGCAGCCAAGCTAGCGGTATCGCAAAAATTTTAAATACCATGATTCTAGAGGTATGTGCCTAAGTCGAGGACTTTGTGATTATCGTAGCCTTGCTTACTAGTATGACGAGGATTTAGAGTACCATAATTTTGGATAGACGCATATGATTATCAGATTGTACCTTAAATATTCTTGAACATGTTTTCTCTACTTTTGTTTCAGTCATTCTCAATAAAAAAAGAATTATTGTTTGTTTTGCTTTCCATTATTTAACTTAGGAGTAGCTTTAGCTGTATTATAAACCTTGTGTAACTTCTTACTATGAATTTCTTCTTAATATAATAAATCGATGATTTTGCTAAACCTTATCTGGATTTGATATTATAGCTCTGGTTTCAAAATGGTTCTTCTTTTAAACAAATAAGCAGAATAGATTTTATCGTTATTTTTTTCTTGCTATTATTCGTGTATTAAACAATAATAATAATAATAATAAAACTTTCTTGATTACATCAATCACCTACTTGCAATCTTGGTAGGAATCTAAATGTTGGTCTTGATATGGAATTTAATTTTTATATTGGGACATGAGAATATATATATAGCGGACACGGACACCTTGTCTGACACGTATACATGCTACACTTTGATTACCAACCTATCTAAATGCACATTAGTATGTTTTTTATGTTAAATTTTCAAAAACCCCAATATCTCTGACACAATACAGTATCAGAGACTAGTTCTCTGGGTTTTTTTCAGTTTAAATTCATAATTTAAATATAAATTTATATTATTAGTTGTTGTTTACATCACTGCACATGTATGTTATATACATGGTTTCAATTCTTAAAGAAATTGGTTAGGTTTTGTGTTTGAATTTGTCAAATCTGAGACCGTGTGCATATTAACCCTTAATACTGGATTCCAAATGTTTAGTTCAATTTGCCATTTTTTTAATGTAATATTTTGAGGTATATACATTGTTGAATGTATGGATAGTATGTTAGGGTTTTATCTCTATCATGTTAGGATGTGTTAGGAGCATTGAGTTGGTTGTGATGTTTCAAACCCCTAAAATCTGAAACTGCATTATGTTAATATTACACTGGTTTAAATGTTAGCTTATTTTCAGATTTTGTATGTAAATGCTGAACTAAAAATGGGTTTAACCTTTCAATACTAAAGCTATAATCCTGTACAAGGACACACACACCCTAACTTAGTATACACTGCCATGTAAACCTAACCCTTCCTCTCTTTGTTATGTTCATATATCTATATAGACATATATATAGAGTTTATGCATACATGTTATAATGTATATAGATACATAACTAAATTTTTACCTCTTTATATATATATATATATATATATATATATATATATATATATATATATATATATATATATATATATATATATATATATATATATATATGGTTAGCCATGCATGTTATGAGTAAATAGGTTGTGTATTGTAGATTGTTTAACCAATATGCCATGAGTAGTGTAACTTGATAGCTATTGTTTTGAAACCCAAATCCTCCTATACACTTTTATGTATATTTTACATATACACATGCCTACTATCTAACCATATGAACATGTCCACATACACCCATACACACACGAACTACATAACTTTTAGAACTTACAATTTAGTCTTAATAGGATTAAGAGAATCCTATATTGTGATTGGACTTCAATGCAATTGACTTTCATTCTTTAACTTTTGATTTTGATTTTTTTTTCTGCACCCCTTTATAGATAATTGGTAGTTATCTTTATTTTATTTTTTTTGATAAGTACCATTTTTTATATAAGATGGTAGACTGCCTTACAGTTTTGATGATTTGTTATTTCTGTATCTTTTCCAGTTTAACACCCCTGATTGCTTGTATGTTTGATACCCTATGACCGCTTTGGTCTAGCATGACTAGTATACCTAGATGAGACTTTCACTACAACCGTATGCCATGACCCTGTATGTCGTCCTTTTAAATCGTATGATTTGTTTAAGTTCTGAGACTTTAATTGTGGGGGTTTGACCTAGAAGGAGTATGAAAATTTTAATTTCGATGACGAAATTTTTCTAAGGGGGGTAGGATTGTAACACCCACTTTTCTAAATTGAGGGTAATTTTGAACTTTTGTAAAAGTTTATTATTTAATAATAGAATTTATGATTTATGGGAATTTTTTTAATTAATTTAATACTATTTAAAATTGGTAAATTATAATTTTGATGTGTTAGCTAGTGAACCCTAGAACTGTTGAGCCTAGAGATTAACCATGACCATGGGGACCTAACCATGTGATTAGAATGACTATTTACAACTTTTTAGGCTAAGGGTATTTTGGTCATTTTGTGACTTTTGAATTATTTAGGATTTTGATTAATTGGTGAATTTTAATTATTTTAATAATATTTAAATTGATGTATTATGATTTTGGTCATTTTTCATATTTTAATATTTTGGGAAAAATTTATATTTTTAATATTATTTTTATTGGATTTGTTTAGTCGGGTTTGAGTTTCGTCTCGTTCCGACTTGTATTGTGACCCGGGTAGCTTAAACTCTAGATGGGACCCAATATTAAGTTAAGCATGGCTCACAAGACCCAACATTTAAGTTAGTTAATTAAACTAATTTTTATCACGTTAGAATGGTTAAGTTAGAGACTCAAAACTAGATCATTTTGACCCCAAACTTGAACCTAGTCTAGACTTAACCATATGAGACTAGAGAGGGGCAATTAGGATATTTCCTATTAGCCCTAATGGACACTTTATGGCAGTCACCTTTAGGAGAGAATGATCCATTTCATTCATTACAATCTTGCCTCTTTTATTTTCCTTTTGTTCTTCCCCAATTTTAGAGAGCCTTCCCATTGATTTGATCTCCAAATCAAATCATTCCTTCACCAAACCTTCCCTCAATTATTCCCATTCTCCAAGGGAAGGGTGCTACCAAGGATTGGAAGAGGAGTGCAAGGAGGAGTGTCCACTTTGAGGGATCTTCGTATCGAAGCCGTGTCCTAAAGGATTTCATTGGGATTCCACTCCCAATAGGTAAAATCCATCCTCTAAATCGATTTCCTTTGTATATAAATTAGTTTTGAATCCGTAGGATCCATCCTCATGCATGTGTCCCATTTAGATTCAAATTTGAGGCCATTTGGAGCTCTCTTGAGGATTTTAGATATGTGTCTTGTGTCCTACTTGATAGATCCCAAATTAGGACACCCCATGTGTATGTATGTATGATAATAGTTTAAATAGATATTTAAATTCAGTTTTAAAATGGTTAGAGAGTGGATTGATCTTAGTTAGGATGGTTAGAATGAGTTTCATTTGGATACATATGTTTGTATCCAAGTATCTTGGCCTATATGTGTTCTTTTGTCAAATTCGTCATAATATTCATCCACGTTTTTATTAACCAAAGCAACTTAGAAATGTCATAACTTTTAGCTTAGAACTCCGATTTATCTCCAATTTTTTTAAAAGAACCGTATCGAAGTTAGCTTTCCAAATATATATTTTAATAAGCCAAATTCTTTCTATAACTTTCTGTAGAATTATTTGAGTGTCAGCTGTACGAAAGACGAACGTGTTTCGGTATTTTTGCGATTCCGGGAGCTTCCGGACACGAAAATGCGAACCGTTTAAATTTTCGGAAAGCTAACACAAAGGGCTACGACATACTTTAATCTTAGAATTTTGTAGAGGCCCAATTGGTACAGTATTGGTTTTAAGTAGAAGAGTGACTATACGATATATGCATTTTGTGTAACCTATGAGCCTATGTAGTATGGGTATTAAATGAATATAGAGGATGTAATACATGACATGTTAGATGAATGAAATGATATATATATATATGATATATATCCTCTTTACATTAATGTATATATATGGTTGAATACAAGCATGTAGGAATGCAATTAATATAATGTATGTAAGCAATGCATAAATGCATGAATGAAAGAATGATATACAATGTATGCATGAAAGTATATAGTGAATGCTAGATATGAATGCAAGGTATACATGTAATGATAGATATGAATGCATAATATATAAATAATATAATGCAATATATAATGATATTATGTATGATAATGTAGAATATATGATGCAAGCATGTATATGTCCACTGTTTTCCCTTTTCTTTACATTTTCCTTCCTTTCCCTTTCCATTTCAGTTTTTCCCTCTCTTTTTTCCCTTCTATTTTTACATGTTATATACAATGTATATAATGTATAGATGCATGTAAGTATGTAATATGCATGAATAAATGTCATATATGAATGAATCAATCAATCAAAGGTATAAGTAAAATATAATACATTGTAATGAATGTTAACATATATAATGTATAAAAGTATGTATGTAAATGTGCATGAATGTATATATCTATGTAACTATGTAAATATGCATGATGTAACATATGCCTATATATATATATAAATATGTATGTAATGTGGATATGCATGTATGTATGAAGGTATGTATTTATATATATTATCTATTTTATATTATGCATTGTTGTGGTTCACATTGTCTTGTGATTGTGTGAGTGCTAGCCTAGGCTTGGTTAGGCCTAGTGAGACTTGTTTGACTTGTTTGGGCTAGGACTTGACCTAGTTGACCTAATTTGACTAGTGTGGTTGACTAGAGTTGACCAAGTGTTGACTTTAGTCTAGTTTGACCTAGACAGCATGCAGATGCATTGTACATTTCATTTATCATCTCTCGTATACATCTTGACCTGTGTTGCTCTAAATAGGACTCTGTGGCTTCAGTTTGGACCTCTATACCTATCAGCTGTTCTGGTTATCATGCGAGTACATTCTCTGACCGTTTCATACTTGCTAGAACGTCTATTCTTGCCATAGATTAATTTACTTGATGCTGACACATTGGTAACACGGATTGGTACTATATGGATCTTCTTTTACGATGTTATCTCCTTTGTGTTCACTAAATACATATTGTGATGTGCGTTTCACTAACATATTGTATTTATTGAATACCCTTATCATTGTACACTCATTGTGCATATTGTACTCTCATTATCACATTGAGCTCTATTGTACAAGCCATTGTATAAGGTAACGTAACTGAATTGGATCCTTGTGTATTGATTGGGGAGGGAGAGTAGAAATGGTTTTGTGATCAATCCTATTGTATAAGAAATTGTATATGTCTATTGTACACCCACGTACAAAGGAGTCCCATTTTATTGTATAACCTAACCCGTTTACATAACCATATTGTACTCTAAATCACATATTGCTTACAGTTCTTACTTATCATATATAGATATTTTCTATTATCATATCCTTATGTTTTTCATATACATCTTCTTTCAGTGTTTCATGTATCTTACTCTATTGCATGTTATATTTTCTAACATGTTATGATCTGCGTGAGATGTATTGTGCTCGCTCCTGTCCTGACTGGACCTGTTGATAAATTTTACAGATAGCTTGGAGGTTGCCTGCTAGCCTAGAGGAGACACAGTAGAGATTGTATAGATAGTTATTTTAGTTGTCTTGAGTTGTATTTACTTTATGGATTACTGTATTTGAGATTTGAGATGTTTTCTGGGTTTGTGTATCTTAGACACTTAGACTTCTATCTGCGGTATCTCTTTGTGGATTTTATATTTTATCTATCTTTTATCATGCTCTACCTTAGATGTGATTGAGACTGTATTTGCTATGTCACATCCATTCGGAGTGTATATACTGTACAGGTACCTTTATATTGTTAGATGTTTGACCTAGGACAGCGTTCTACCGCCGACACTGCAGCGTAGGCTGGACGTACCCACTTCTCGTGCCCTTACTCTAGGGTGCGGGTCGTGACAAAACGCCTCAAAAGAATAATTTATAATAGAGTGAGAGAGCAAAATAAGAAACACACTCGTTACTAGGATTGCATCTGGTATTCACCATCTGGCTGGAAAGCGGGTAGATCCTCAGGTGCTACTCCAAAATCTGGCTATACAAAACCAGCTGGGTCAGACCCCAGAAACAGCAATTGCCACAAGGGAGGCTCCACTTAGGAACTAAAACCAACATATAATAAAAGAAGAACTGATAAAAGAGCATAGTTAAATAACATGAGAGACTGAGTTAACATAAAACATTAGCTTGCAGTAGGAGGAACAAGAGGTGGAATATAATTCCTATGTTAATCAAGAGATAATTCATTCAAGCACGGCCAATCAAGTCCTACGGCTTGCTATTGTTAGCTAACTAGGATTATCACAAGCTTAGTTACTAACAAGATGCAATGAGTGTTGGCACATTTTATTTTGATATATTAACAGCATCTTCGTAGTTTAGTTTTCTATGTCTTCAGATTCATATCTTCTCAGAAGCTCTACTACATAAAGTCTTTCCTCTCAAGTACTACCATCCACAGCATTGAAGACTGAAGCAAATACCGGCGATCCTTGCATAGACGGCTTCCTCACTGCTTAAAGATTTCGAGTCTGTACAAGGTCTAGGTATATCTGTAAATACTTAGGTTGGATGACAAACTAAAAGCATAAGTCAAAAATCAATATCTTACAGAGCGGCATACCGGCGGCATGCTCCAGCATACCGGCGGTATACCGTTCTTATCGTCCACAAACTTTCTGTGATAAATTGTCGGCATACCGACGGTATGCTCCGGCATACCAGCGGTATACCGTTTTGTGGACCACAAAACGTTCTGTGACAAAACGTCGGCATACCGACGGTATGCTCCGGCATACCAACGGTATACCGTTTTGTTTGCCTAAAAATGTTCTGTGATAAAACGTCGGTATACCGAAGGTATGCCGCGGCATACCGACGGTATACCGGGTTACAAATATTTAATTTTTGAATTGCTTTGACTAGCATTAATGGCAGCATTAAATGCTCCCAACGGATACTAATATGACCGTTACTGGGTTACTGGTATACCGACGGTATGCCGTTCAGGCTGTATCCAGGAGCATTAAATGCCACCTACTCTTGGTTTCTCTATAAATGAAAGCCTTCTCTCTCATGAAGCTTTCACCAACTCTTGTCATAAATTTTCCAAACAACCAAGAGCTCCACCATTAATACTCTACCAAGCTTTTAATTGTCATCCTTTCCCAAAGTGCTAGAGTATTTAAGAGTTGTAATTTTTGATCTTCACGTGTTAGAAGATCAACAAGTTCTCTTCTCATTTGTTTGAAGTTGGCGAGCCTTCGTAAGAAAACTCGTGTGTTAAAGTTGGTGAGTCTTCGGATCCAAACTCGTGTTGAAGTTGGCGAGATCTTCGGATCCAAACTCGTGTGTACTATTTGATTAAATAGTGGATTTAAGCCGGAGAGAGTTCCGGGACTGGATTGCCTCAAGCGAGGATACTAGGATACATCTTGTGTTTGATCTTCTTACTCTTTCCTTTTATTTGTCATATATTGCTTCTTGTGCTCAAGTTATATTTTATTTCCCTATTCACCCCCCTCTAGGGTTCTACAATTGGTATCAGAGCTTTGTTCTCTTGATTTAGATTTACACCCTTTGAGTGATCCATGGCCACTAACCCTAGTATCAACACCTTCCACAATGAAGGACACTCCACAAATAGGCCTCCCCTATTTGATGGAACCAACTATAACTACTGGAAGATTAGGATGAGCATTTATCTGAAGTCTATAGATTTCGATTTATGGGATTGTGTAATAAATGGTCTTCCTACTCCTTCTAGAGTTATTGAGGATATTGCATCTGACACCCTTAGGGACACACTTACTGAAAACACCAAGAAGCTTGCTAGTCGAGATGCCAAGGCTATGAACGCTCTTTATTGTGCTCTCGAACGTAGTGAATTCAACAAAATCTCTACTTGCAAGACTTCCAATGAGATTTAGAAGTTACTTGAAGTCACACACGAGGGTACTTCACAAGTGAAGGAATCCAAGATTACTTGCATATTTACTCATTTTGGTGATATTATTAATCCTCTCTCTTCTCTTGGTAAGGAATATCCTGCTCATGAAAAGATCAAAAAAATTCTTAGAGGATTGACAAAAGTTTGGAGTCTTAAAGCTACCGCAATCATTGAGGGGAACGACCTGACAGTCATGACCCTTGAGACCCTCATGGGTAAGCTAATGACTCATGAACTCGATATGAAGGATCAAGAAGAATCCTCTATACAATAGAAGGAGAAGGAGAAGACCAAAGAGAAGGAGAAGTCTCTAGCTCTCAAAGTTACAAAGTCCTACTACAAGGATAGCTCCGACGACAATGAGTCGGACGACGATGAAGAAATAGCTCTCACAGCTAAGCACTTCTGGAAGTTCCTCAAATTTAACAAAGCCAACCGCTTCAGACGGGACAATGAGGAAGATCCGGCGTATTATCAATACAGAAGACCCGGACACATCAAGAGGGACTGTCCGATGATAAGAAAAGACTCAAGCAAGTACGAGAAGCCTAGCAAGGGAAGCTCGTCCTCCAGGAAATTCGCCAACACAAGCATTTGGTATGAGAGTGACGCAAGCGATTCCGACAATGACAAAGAGTGCAAACACAATGCCAACGTTTGTCTCATGGCAACCGATGAGGTACTTGATGATCTCTTCTTAAATACTCTTACTTATGAAGACTTGGAGAAAGCTATCCTTGAATTGCATGAAGAGCACAAAGGTGTTAGGAATAAATATAAGAAATCTCTAAAAGAGGTTGATGCTCTTCAACTTGAAGTAGAAAGACTCTCAAGCATCATTATTGATGTAAAGAAAAAATCTTCTGCTTCTGACACGGATGAGATAGAGTCTTTGCGACTCAAGTTTCAAGAATCTCTTGTCACCATCAAAAAAAAGGATGATGAGATTCAATCCATGAAAAGAGCTTATGAATTTGCTATGCATAAGGTTCAAGATGCTAATAGGAGAGAATATGATACTTCTATTAAGTATAATGATATTCTTGTACAGAGTAAGAATCTAGGTAATAAGAACACTACTCACATGCACACTCCAAGACACCTCTACACTCATCACAATGCTAGGCATACTTCTTACATGAACACTACACACAAATCCTTTTCTAACACAAGGAAAGGACCATTTGTTAAGAAAAACACTTCGTATCATGCTTTTTATTATCATCATCATAATACTAATGTTAAAATTCCTCACACTAGAGATTCACATATGCATGATTCTCACACATCTTCTTCTAAATCCTCTATGATTTGCAACTACTGTGGCTTGCTTGGACATACGATCAATTATTGTCATACAAGGAAACTTGTTGATAAGAAAGTTTTTAAGTTGGTTCCTAAGACTAACACTCAAGGACCCATACGATCATGGGTACCAAAATGTTCATCTTCAACTTATGTTGTAGGTGAAGAGTCCTTCTCATGCTAGAAGCAAGTGGATTCTCGATAGCGGTTGTTCACGGCACATGACCGGGGATGCTTCATTATTTACAACGCTATCGATGAAGAAGGAAGGACATGTCTCCTTTGGTAACAATCTCAAGGGTCACATTATAGGAAATGGTATTATCGGTTCCCCTCCTTATCCTTGTATTAAGAATGTGTGTCTTGTTACTAATATTAAACACAATCTTCTTAGTATTAGTCATCTTACCGATAATGGTTATGATATCAAGTTTGTTAAGCTCAATTGTTTTATTACCGATAGTTCAAGTGGATCTATTGTTTATGAAGGCATTAGAGAAAACAATATCTATATTTTATATCTTGTCGAAGACACTAACAATGACAGGTGCTTAGTTGCTAAGAACGATGAAAGTTGGCTTTGGCACATGAGGCTCGGACACGCCAACATGGATACCATCTCTCGTCTTGCTACCAAGAAGCTCGTAAGAGGACTCCCAAGTATCCCGTTCAAAAAGGATATGGTATGTGAAGAATGCGAGAAGAGTAAGTTGACCAAGTCATCCTTCAAATCCATCAACTCTGTGAGTACCTCTAGACCTCTTCAACTTATTTATATGGATCTTTTTGTTCCTAGTAGAGTTGCCAGTCTTGGAGGCAAGCTTCATGCTTTTGTTTTGGTTGATGATTTTTTGAGATTTACTTGGGTTATTTTTCTTGCTTGCAAAAGTGATACTTTTCGTAAATTTGTTGCTTTTTGTAAACGTGTTCAAAATGAGAAAGGTTTTTCTATTAACAAGATTAGAAGTGATCATGGAGGAGAATTTGACAATGCCGATTTCAAAAGATTTTGTGAAAAGAATGGTTTTGGACATGATTTTGCTTGTCCACGTACTCCTCAAAAAAATGGTGTTGTGGAGAGAAAAAATAGAACCCTTGGCGATATGGCCCGGGTTATGTTAAACCAATATAAGCTCCCCCAATATTTTTGGGCGGAAGCCGTTAACACGGCATGTCATATTATAAATAGGGTCTTGATTAGACCTATTTCTAAGAAGACTCCTTATGAGCTTTGGTTTGACAAAATTCCCTCTATTGAATATTTTAAAGTTTTTGGTTGTAATTATTTTATTTTGAATACCAAGGATAACCTAGGCAAGTTTGAAGAAAAAGCCTATAAAGGAATATTCCTTGGATACTCTACGCATAGTAAAGGTTTTCGTGTTTTTTAATAAAAGAAGTCTTGTTGTCGAAGAGTCAATTAATGTCTCTTTTAATGAACTTAATTCTTCTACATTCTCTTCTTCCGATGATGTTGATGACATCTCGTTTGGGTTGGAGAACTCCTCTATTGGAGATTGCCCTTCTTCATCTAACAATGAAGTTGTGACTCATCTAATAAAAGAGTCTCCACCTCTCGAGCCTCCTCAAAAGAATCTCCCAAAAGAATGGAGATTTGTCACCAACCATCCTAAGGAACTTATCATTGGGGATCCTTCCTCCAGTGTTAGCACTAGATCCTCAACTCGTGATCTTTGTGCGAACGTGGCTTTTATCTCTCAAATAGAGCCTAAAAATGTTAATGATGCTTTTCTTGATGAATTTTGGATGATAGCGATGCAAGAAGAGCTAACTCAATTTGAACGAAACAAGGTTTGGGAACTTGTCCCAAAACCTAGCAATCACCCCATTATTGGAACTAAATAGGTGTTTCGAAATAAACTTAATGAAGATGGGTTAGTGACTCGTAACAAAGCCTGATTGGTTGCTCAAGGCTATAACCAAGAGGAAGGCATTGACTACGACGAAACCTATGCTCCGGTTGCTCATCATGAATCTATTCGCATGCTTTGTGCCTTTGCTTGCTTTAATGATTTTAAACTCTTTCAAATAGATGTTAAGAGTGCTTTTCTTAATGGTATTATTAAAGAGGAAGTTTATGTAAAACAACCTCCTGACTTTGAAGATTTTTAATTTCCTAATCACGTGTTCAAACTCCACAAAGCCCTTTATGGCCTCAAACAAGCTCCCCGTGCCTGGTATGAGCGCCTTAGCTCCTTTCTTGTTTCTCACAATTTTTCTAAAGGCAAGGTTGACACAACACTTTTTATCAAATTCCATAATGGCACTCTTTTGTTGGTTCAAATTTATGTCGATGACATTATTTTTGGTTCTACTAACAATACACTTTGTGTAGAATTTGCTAAAGTTATGCAGGAAAATTTTGAAATGAGTATGATGGGTGAGCTATCATTCTTTTTGGGATTACAAATCAAACAAGGACCCAAAGGAACCTTCATCAATCAAGCAAAATATACAAAGGATCTCCTCAAGCGTTTCGAACTTGACTCATCCAAATCAATGAGGACTCCTATGGCAACAACGACAAAGCTTGACAATGATGAAGATGGCACATCGGTTGACATCCGTAAGTATCGAGGTATGATTGGTAGTTTACTTTATCTAACTGCTAGCCGTCCTGATATCATGTTTAGTGTATGTCTTTGTGCACGTTATCAAGCAAATCCAAAGGAATCGAACTTATGTGCCGTAAAGCGTATTTTTCGGTATCTCAAAGGCACCGTGAATATGGGCCTTTGGTATCCAAAATCTTCATCCTTTGAGCTTCATGGCTTCTCGGATGCAGATTTTGCCGGATGCAAGATTGACTGAAAAAGTACTAGCGGTACATGCCAATTCCTTGGAAAATCCTTGGTATCGTGGTTCAGTAAGAAACAAAATTCTGTTGCTCTTTCAACCACTGAGGCCGAGTATATTGCGGCCGGTTGTTGTTGTGCACAAATTCTTTGGATGTCACAAACACTTATAGATTATGGCATTTCTCATACTTGCACCCCTATTAAATGTGATAACACTAGCTCAATCAATCTCACAAAAAACCCGATTTGTCACTCACGCACGAAGCACATTAAAATTAGACACCATTTTCTTCGTGACCATCAACAAAAGGGGGATATTCATCTTGAATTTATTGACACTACTTATCAGTTAGCCGATATTTTTACCAAACCTCTCCCGGAAGATTGCTTCGTTTTTTTTTGCCAAGAATTAGGCATTTTAAACATGGACTCATAGTTCTTCTCGGCCGGCACACCGACGGTATACTACGGTATATCGACGGCATGCCGTTTTTGGCTCAGAATTAGGTTCTGTGCCAAACTTCGGTATACCGTCGGCATACACCGGTATACCGACGGTATACCGGTGCGCGGCGGACTGCTGTGTCATTACCAGCACGGGCCCACCTCTCTCTTCCCTTCTCTCTTTATTCCCTCTTTCCTCATTAATACCCATCACATTAAATCACTTCTCTCTTTAATTAACCACCTCCTTCCACTTCTCCATAACTTCTCTCCTCTTCCCCTTATCATAACTTACCATCACATTAACTACCCATCCCTTCCACTTCCCCAGAACTCCTTCTTTATCTCCATCATTTCCAACCCAACCTTTCCCTTCCCAACTCCATAACCGTTCCCTTCCATCCTTCTACTTTAAAAACTCTATTTTTCTTCCTCTTCCTCCTATACTTCTCACAAAACCCTACTTCCTTCTCCACCTATCTTTTTCTTCCAATGGCGGCCCCCAAGCGTGCTCGTTCCTCCTCCGTCGCTTCGAATCCCTTCACCCCGGTGGCTCTCCCTTATGGCTACGATCAGCGGGTCTTTACATCTCTCCTGGCTGCCGAGTCTTGGTTTTACCACTTCGTGCACCATAACGTGTACAAAGGCCGCGCCATTAACTGGAATCTCTTTCCCGGCCATATTTTTCTCTTCGACGTGGCTGGACTATCCTCTCTTCTTCGGCGTCAGGTGCCTGTCTACCCCGCCGTCGTTCGTCTCTTCTACTGCAACATGATCCCGGACATGGAGAACGGAGCCATTGAGACGATGGTCAACGACCGTCATTTTCGCCTGACGGCTCGTGATCTCTCCAGCATTCTTGGTGTCCCAGACAGAGGAGAAGCTCTACCGAGCTTGGCTGCTTTTCATTCTTCGTCAGCGGTCCCCTTTGACAAATTCTGTGCCATTATTTGCAAGGACCCCAACCCTTCTACTATTCCTGCTCTTTTCGCTCAACTGGAGCCGTTTTACTACGAGCTCTATAGGATTGTGTGCCACACACTCTATCCTAAGGGCGGAAACTACGACGCCATCACTGGGGACGCCTTGGTATGCATGTACTACTTGTACTCGAGGAAGCCCTTCTCTTTCTCCAAGACTCTTCTCCATGCTTTCTTCGGCGTCCTGCCAGCGGGAAAGCAGAATCTCTATTATGGCTCCTTCATCACTCTCATTTTGGAAGCCAAGCAAGTCGACCTCTCCCAATGCTACTCGGACGACGTCCCATCCTTCCTCGCTGTTTCTCGCTCTATCGGTGGTGCCTCCATATCCCGTGCCTCCTCCTCCCAAGAGCCGCAAGCTTCCACTCCTGCCGCACCCGCCTCTACTCCTCCTGCCTCTGGCCGCTACATGCTGCTGACTCAGCAGCACTTCGACATGCGTATGGCTCAGGCGGAGGAGCAGATGCACGCCAACACTCGTGGCCTTGGCACTCTGATTCAGTCCGGCTTCCATGACCAGGCCTATTTTATTCAGCGCACTCTTGAGGACCGGGACGCTTTTCTGGATCTGAATCTTCAGGATCCAATGTACCAGGCCACCCGCTTTTCCGATCCTAATGCCTACGGTTTCAAGTACCCGGATGGCATTGATCCTTTTGGCGCTTTTCACCAGGCTCAGGGTGGTGGGGATGATCCGGCTGACGAGTAGGGGTTGCTTCCTTTTGATGGTGGTGTCGAATAAATGGTTGTCTTAGTGTGTTTGTGTTTGTGTCTTTTTCTATCTTTTGAGGTCCTTCGGGGACGAGTGGTTGGTTGTGACTTGTTATCTGTTTTTACTGTCTTGCTAGACTCTCGTAGAGGAGAGTTTTTAATTGGGTCTTTTGAAGTTTGTTATGGATATCATGCATGTATTCAGTTTCCGTCTTATCTATCAATACATACTTCTATCTATGTTACTGTGCTCCATAATTATGCTATCTTTATCATTTTTTTTTCCATCTTTGAGTAAGTGACAAAGGGGGAAAAAACGTATTGAGGGGGAGTTATCTTCCTACGAGGGAGCTACTCCCTGAAGATGCTATCTCTCTATTTTGTCAATTATTAAAATGGGGGAGATTGTTGGCACATTTTATTTTGATATATTAACAGCATCTTCATAGTTTAGTTTTCTATGTCTTCAGATTCATATCTTCTCAGAAGCTCTACTACATAAAGTCTATCCTCTCAAGTACTACCATCCATTGCATTGAAGACTGAAGTAAATACCGGCGATCCTTGCATAGACGGCTTCCTCACTGCTTAAAGATTTCGAGTCTGTACAAGGTCTAGGTATATTTGTAAACACTTAAGGTTGGATGACAAACTAAAAGCATAAGTCAAAAATCAATATCTTACAGAGCGGCATACCGGTGGCATGCTCCGGCATACCGGCGGTATACCGTTCTTATCGTCCACAAACTTTCTGTGATAAATTGTCGGCATACCGGCGGTATACCGTTTTGTGGACCACAAAACGTTCTGTGACAAAACGTCGGCATACCGACGGTATACCGTTTTGTTTGCCTAAAAATATTATGTGATAAAACGTCGGTATACCGAAGGTATGCCGCGGCATACCGACGGTATACCGGGTTACAAATATTTGATTTTTGAATTACTTTGACTAGCATTAATGGCAGCATTAAATGCTCCCAACGGATACTAATATGACCGTTACTGGGTGACCGGTATACCGACGGTATGCCGGTGTATACCGATGGTATGCCGTTCAGGCTGTATCCATGAGCATTAAATGCCACCTACTCTTGGTTTCTATATAAATGAAAGCCTTCTCTCTCATGAAGCTTTCACCAACTCTTGCCATAAATTTTCCAAACAACCAAGAGCTCCACCATTAATACTCTACCAAGCTTTTAATTGTCATCCTCTCCCAAAGTGCTAGAGTATTTAAGAGTTGTAATTTTCGATCTTCACGTGTTAGAAGATCAACAAGTTCTCTTCTCATTTGTTTGAAGTTGGCGAGCCTTCGTAAGAAAACTCGTGTGTTGAAGTTGGCGAGTCTTCGGATCCAAACTCGTGTTGAAGTTGGCGAGTTCTTCGGATCCAAACTCGTGTGTACTATTTGATTAAATAGTGAATTTAAGCCGGAGAGAGTTCCGGGACTGGATTGCCTCAAGCGAGGATACCAGGATACATTTTGTGTTTGATCTTCTTACTCTTTCCTTTTATTTGTCATATATTGCTTCTTGTGCTCTAGTTATATTTTATTTCCCTATTTACCCCCCCCCCCCTCTAGGTTCTACAACGAGATGTTCCTGCAGTCACAAGCCCTGTAGACTATCCAGGTTATCCAGGCTAGGGTTACAAGAGTTATCAAGATTACTGGTGTACTTTAGTGCTTATGATTCAAGAAATGCAACACATGACAGTGTGCTGGAAATGTGCCCTACTCGTTAGCAGGGTACAAGTCCACAGGTGTGGCCGGGATAACTGTAGAACCCTAGAGGGGGGGTGAATAGGGTAATAAAAAATTACTAAACACAAGTAAGCTATTTTGCTGAAGTAAATAGGAGAGAGAGAAAGAGAATCAAACACTCGATGTATCATGCTCTCCTCCCTAGAGGCAATCCAGTCTCGGAACTCTCTCCAGCTTAAATCCACTATTGAGTAAATAGTTACACACGAGTTTGGATCCGAAGAACTCGTCAACTTCAACATTAGTTTGGATCTGAAGAACTCACCAACTTCTTACACACGAGTTTTCTTACGAAGGCTCGTCAACTTTAAAAGAAAAGAAAAGGAAACTGTTGATCTTCTACAAACACTTGAAGATCAAAAAGTACAACTCTTGAATACTCTAGCACTTTTGGATTGAATAACAATTAAAAGCTTGGGTAAAGTAGTAATGGTGGAGCTCTTGGTTGTTGCAAAATTTATGGCTTAAGTGGATAGCCTTCAGTGGAAGGAAGGAATCCATTTATATAGAAAACCAAGAAAGGATAGCATTTAATGCTCCTGAACATAACACGAACGGCATGCCGTCGGTATGGACCGGCATTCCGTCGGCATACCGTTCGGAACAGTAACGGTAATAAATCTATCCGTTGGGAGCATTTAATGCTAGTATCTTGTCTATTCAAAAATCAAATCTGATGAAGCCGGTATACCGTCGGTATACAGTGGTATGCCATCGGTATACCGATGTTCGTCACAAAATATTTTGTGGCTCATAAAACGGTATACCGTCGGTATACTGTAGTATGCTGCCGGTATGCCGAGTTTCGTTACAGAATATTTTGTGGCTCACAAAACGGTATACCGTCGGTATACTGTTGTATGCCGTCGGTATGCCGAGTTTCGTCACATAACATTTTGTGGCTCACAAAATGGTATACCGCCGGTATACTGTAGTATGCCGTCGGTATGCCGAGTTTTGTCACAGAATATTTTAGAGCCCAGAAATGGTATACCGTCGGTACACAGCGGTATACCGTCGGTATGCCGTTTCTTTAGACATTGATTTTTGACTGAAAAATAGAAGAGCTTTATGTTTGTCATCCAACCTTAGGTGTTATACAGAAAGACCTAGAACTTGTACAGACTCGAAATCTTGAATCTTTTGAGAGTTGTCTTTAAGGTGCGCTGGTCTTTTCTTCAGTCTTCTTTTAGGGACTTTCATAAGGCTTTGATGACTCGGCTTGAATGGACAGATCTTTTTGTGGGAGAGCTTGAGAGATTATCTGATAGCTAAAATACAGAGAAAACTAAACTACGAAGATGATGTTAATGTTATCAAAATAAATGTGCCAACAATCTCCCCCATTTTGATAATTGACAAAACAGAGAGATAACATCTTCAGGGAGTGACTCCCCCGTAGGTAGACTACTCCCCCTCAATACGTTTTCTCCCCCTTTGTCACTTAATCAAAGATGGGAAATCAAGTATTTTAGCCAGAAAACATGAGAGCTCAAGAGTAAACAAAAGCATGTATATATTTGATTGTTAAAGTTGGAAAGTACATGCTTGATAATGCATCGACAAAAAGACAAATAAACTCTCCCTAACGAGAGTAAAGCAAGACATAAAACGGTCCCTGTAGGACCACACAAGACATTGAAACATAACCATTGGTCCCCGTAGGACCTCAAAAGACACACACTAAATAGTGACACCAATTCTTTATTCGACCATCCACAAAAGGAGACCGCAGCTACTGATCCGCTGGATCATCGTCCTCACCACCCGGAGTCTCATGAAATGCATCGAAGGGATCCACACCATCGGGGTACATGAACCCGTAAGCATTGGGGTCAGAGAAGCGGAAGCCTTGGTATTAAGGATCCTGAAGGTTAAGATCCAGAAAAGGATTGCGGTCCTGAAGAGTCCGCTGGATGAAGTAGGCTTGGTCATGGAAGTGACTCTAAATGAGATTCCCAAGGCTGTGGGTGTTGGCCCTCATCTGCTCCTCCACCTGAGCCATACGCATATCAAAATGCTGATGGGTCAGCGGCATGAAACGGCCAGATGAAGGAGGCGCAGAAGGTGCTGCTGCAGGAGAAGCGGCCTGTGGTTCATGGGAGGATGAAGCACGAGACGCGGAGGCACCAGGGGCAGAGCGAAAGACGGCAAGAAAGGAGGGAACACCGTCCAATTGACAGAGAGTGAGGTCCACGCCTTTGGCCTCAAGAATTAGGGTGATGAAGGTGCCATAGTTAAGCGATTATTTTCCCGCAGGAAGGACAGAGAAGAAGGCGTTGAGGAGAGTCTTGGGGAACGACCAAGTCTTCTTCGAGTACAAAAATACATGCAAACTAGAGCGTCATTGGTGATAGCATCATAGTTGCCGGACTTGGGGTAAAGAGTGTGGCAGATGATCCGATAGAGCTCGTAGTAGAAGGGCTCCAACTGCTTTTAGAGGGCCAGAATGGCAGGGGGATTCGCTCCCTTGCAGATAATGCCGCAGAACTCATCGAAAGAGACTTCGACGTTAGGATAGAGACCGGCCAAGGTCGGAAGAGCATCCTCGCGATTTGGTATCTCGAGAATCTCCGTAATGTCGCAAACCATGAGGCAAAAATAGCGATCATTGACCCTGGTCTCGATAGCGTTGTTGACCCGATCAGGAATAAGGTTGCAGTAGAAGAGGCATACCGCCGCCGGATAGACAGGCACTTGCCGACGCAAAAGAGAGAAGAGTTCGGCAGTCTCAAAAGTGAAAGATGGCCAGAGAAGACGTTTCAATTGATAGCCTTTCCTTTGTAGACGGTGTGGTTGGCAAAGTGATGGAACCACGCATCGACAGCAAGGACGGAGGTGAAGATCTTAGGATCATAGGTGCCATTAGGTAGGGGCACCGGAGTGAATGGGTTGGAAACGATGGTGGAGCGAGGTCTTTTGAGATTGGCTATGGAGTTTGATGGTAAGAGGAGGAGGAGGGAGTGAAGGATTATGGAGAGGAGGAAGAAGAAAGAGTGAAGGTTATAAGGAGAAGAGGAGAGAGGGATGGAAAAGGATGGGATAGGTATAGGGGGTTTTGAAAGAAATGATGAATATAATAAATGAAGGAGGGTTTTAAAAAGATAGAGGAATGTGAAATGATGGGATAGGTATTTAATGAAGGATAGGAATGAAGGATGGGTATTAAATGAGGGGATTTGAAAAGATTTAAAAGAAAGTAGAAGATTATGGTGGGGTCCGATTGCTGGGTTGACTGGCTGACTCCGTCGTAGACGGTATGTCGTCGATATGCCGGTGGATGCCGACGGTATACCAATTATGCGCACAGAAAGTTGTGTTGAACGCAAATCGGCATGTCGTCGGTGTGCCGTCTGAGTAGATCTAGATGTCAAGATTAATGATGCCTAATTCTCAACAAAGAAAAACGAAACGATCCTCCGGGAGAGGTTTCGTGAAGATATCGGCCAATTGATAAGTAGTATCAATAAAATCAAGGCGAATATCCTCCTTTTGTTGATGGTCATGAAGAAAATGGTGTCGAATCTCAATGTGCTTCGTGTGTGAGTGACAAATCAGATTTTTTGTGAGATTTATAGAGCTAGTATTATCAAATTTAATGGAAGTACAAGTAGAAGAAATACCATAATCTACAAGTGTTTGTGACATCCAAAGAATTTGTGCACAACAGCAGCCGGCTGCTATATACTCAGCCTCAGTGGTTGAAAGAGCAACAGAGTTTTATTTCTTACTAAACCATGATACCAAGGATTTTCCAAGGAATTGACATGTGCCGCTAGTACTTTTTCGGTCAATTTTACATCCAGTAAAATCTGCATCCGAGAAGCCAAGAAGCTCAAAGGATGAAAATTTCGGATACCAAAGTCCCATATTAATGGTGCCTTTGAGATACTAAAAAATATGCTTTACAGCACATAAGTGCGATTCTTTTGGATTTGCTTGGTATCGTGCACAAAGACATACACTAAACATAATATCGGGTCGACTAGCAGTTAAATAGAGTAAGCTCCCGATCATACCTCGATACTTACGAATGTCGACCGAGATACCGTCTTCATCATTATCAAGTTTTGTCGTTGTTTCCATAGGAGTCCTCATTGATTTGGATGAGTCAAGTTCGAAGCGTTTGAGAAGATCCTTTGTATATTTGGCTTAATTGATGAAGGTTCCTTTGGGGCCTTGTTTGATTTGCAAACCCAAAAAGAAGGATAGTTCTCCCATCATGCTTATTTCAAATTCATCCTGCATTACTTTAGCAAATTCTACATAGTACATTATTAGTGGAACCAAAAATAATATCATCGACATAAATTTGAACTAACAATAGTGTGCCATTAAGGGATTTGATAAAAAGTGTGGTATCGACTTTGCCCTTAGAAAAGTTGTGAGAGATAAGAAAAGAACTAAGGCGCTCATACCAAGCACGAGGAGCTTGTTTGAGGCCATAAAGGGCTTTGTGTAGTTTGAAAACGTGATGAGGGAATTAAAAAACTTCAAAGCCAGGAGGTTGCTTAACATAAACTTCCTCTTTAATAATACCATTTAGAAAAGCACTTTTACCATCCATTTAAAAAAGTTTAAAATCATTAAAGCAAGCAAAAGCACATAGCATGCGAATGGATTCAAGATGAGCAACCGGAGCATAGGTTTCATCGTAGTCAATGCCTTCCAAATGGTTATAGCCTTGAGAAACCAATCGGGCTTTGTTACGAGTGACTAACCCATCTTCATTAAGTTTATTATGAAATATCTATTTAGTTCCAATAATGGGGTAGTTGTGAGGTTTAGGGACAAGTTTCCAAACCTTATTTCGCTCAAATTGATTTAGCTCTTCTTCCATCGCTATCATCCAAAATTCATCATGAAAAGCATCATTAATATTTTTAGGCTCTATTTGAGAAATAAAAGCCATGTTTGCACAAAGATCACGAGTAGAGGATCTAGTACTAACACGAGAAAAGGGATCACCAATGATAAGCTCCTTAGGATGATTAGGGACAAATCTCCATTCCTTTGGGAGGTCCTCTTGAGGAGGCTCTAGTGGTGGAGAATCTTCGGTTGGAGGGATCACAATTTCATCGTTAGATGAAGAGGGACGAGGGTCTCCAATAGAAGAGTTCTCCAAACCAAAAGAGATGTCATCAATATCATCGGATGAGGAGGATGTAGAAGAGTTAAGTTCATCAAAAGAGACATTAATTGACTCTTCGACAACAAAACTTCTTTTGTTAAAGACACGAAAACGTTTACTATGTATTGAGTAGCCAAGGAAAATATCTTTATAAGCTTTTTCTTCAAATTTGCCTAGGTTGTTCTTGGTATTCAAAATAAAACATTTGCATCCAAAAACTTTAAAATACTCAATAGAGGGAATTTTGTCAAACCAAAGCTCATATGGAGTCTTTTTTAGAGATAAGTCTAATTAAGACCCTATTTATAACATGAGATGACGTGTTAACGGCTTCCACCCAAAAGTATTGGGGGAGCTTATATTAGTTTAACATAACCCGGGCCATATCGCCAAGGGTTCTATTCTTTCTTTCCACAACACCATTTTGTTGTGGAGTTCGAGGGCAAGCAAAATCATGACCAAAACCATTCTTTTCACAAAATCTTTTAAAATCGGTATTGTCAAATTCTCCTCCATGATCACTTCTAATTTTGTTAATAGTAATGTCTTTCTCATTTTGAACATGTTTACAAAAGGCAACAAATTCACGAAAAGTATCACTTTTATTTACAAGAAAAATGACCCAAGTAAATCTTAAAAAATTATCAACCAAAACAAAAGCATAAAGTTTGCCTCCAAGACTAGCTACTCTACTAGGACAAAATAAATCCATATGAATAAGTTAAAGTGGTCTAGTGGTACTCACAGAGTTGATAGATTTGAAGGATGACTTGGTCAATTTACTTTTCTCATATTTTTTACATACCATATCCTTTTTGAAGGAGATACTTGGAAGTCCTCTTACAAGCTTCTTGGTGGCACGGGAGATGGTATCCATGTTAGCGTATCCAAGCCTCATGTGCCAGAGCCAACTTTTATCGTTCCTTGCAACTAAGCACCTGTCATTGTTAGTACCTTCAACAAGATAGAGAACATAGATATTGTTTTCTCGAATGCCTTCATACACCGTAGATCCACTAGTGCTATCAGTAATGAAGCATTTGAGTTTAACAAACTTAATATCATAACCATTATCCGTAAGATGACTGATACTAAGAAGGTTGTGTTTGAGATTTGTAACAAGACAAACATTCTTAATACAAGGATAAGGAGGGGAGCCGATATTACCATTTTCTATGATGTGGCCTTTTATATTATTACCAAAGGATACATGTCCTTCTTTCTTCATCGATAGCATTGTAAAAAGTGAAGCATCACCGGTCATGTGCCGTGAGCAACCGCTATCGAAGATCCACTTGCTTATAGCATGAGAAGGATTCTTCACCTATAACATAAGTTGAAGATAAATATTTTGGTACCCAAGATTGTTTGGGTCCTTGATTGTTAGTCTTAGGAACCCATTTAAAAACTTTCATATCAACCTGTTTCCTTATTTGACAATAATTAGAAGTATGTCCAAGTAGACCACAATAGTTGTACATCATGGAAGATTTAGAAGAGAATGTGTGAGTGTTATGTATATTTGGAGCTTTAGTGCGAGGAGTTCTATCATGAGTGTTATGGTGATGATAATAGAAAGCATGATGTGAGGTGTTCTTCTTAACAAAGGGTCCTTTCCTTGTGTTAGGATGGGACCTATGTGTAGTGTTCTTGTTCATGTAAGAATTGTGACTAGTATTGTGATGAGTGTAGACGTGTCTTGGAGCATGTATGCGAGCCGTGTTTTTATCAACTAGTTTTATACCATGTACAAGAAGATCATTATACTTAGTAGAGGTATCATATTCTCTTCTATTAGCAGCTTGAACTTTATGCATAGAAACATCATAAGCCCTTCTGAGGGATTGAATATCATCATCCTTTTTCTCAATGATGACTTGAGATTCTTGTAATTTGAGTCGCAAAGACTCTATCTCATCCGTGTCAGAGGCGGGAGATTTTTCTTTTACATCAATAATGATGTTGGAAAGTCTCTCTACTTCTAGTTTGAATGCCTTAACCTCTTTTAGAGATTTCTTGTACTTATTTCTAACACCTTTGTGTTCCTCGTATAATTCAAGAATGGCATTTTCCAAATCATCATAAGAGAGAGTATTCAAAGAGAGGTCATCGAGTACCTCATCGGTTGCCATGAGGCAAATATTTGTATTGTGTTTGCATTCTTTGTCGTTGTCTGAATTCTAGCATCACTTTCACACCAGATGCTGGTGTTGGCGTATTTCCTGGAGGAAGAGCTTCCTTTGTTAGACTTATCGTACTTACTGGAGTCTCTTCTTGTCATAGGGCAATCTCTCTTGATGTGTCCGGTTCTTTTGTATTGGTAGCAAGCAGGATCTTCATCGTTGTCCTGTCTAAAGCGGTTGGCTTTGTTGAACTTGAGGAACTTTCGAAAATGCTTTACGATAAGAGCTATTTCTTCATCATCATCCGATTCATTATCGTCGGAGCTATCCTTTGAGTAGAATTTTGTAACCTTGAGAGCCAGAGACTTCTCCTTTTCTTTGGCCTTCTCCTTCTCCTTTTCTTGCATGGATGACTCCTCTAGATCTTTCATGTCAAGTTCATGAGTCATAAGCTTTTCCATGAGGGTCTCAATGTTCATGGTCATCAAGTCATTTCCTTCAATGATGGCGGTAGCTTTAGCACTCCATCCTTTAGTTAACCCTCTGAGAATTTTCCTAATCTTTTCATGAGCAGGGTATTCCTTACCAAGAGAAGAAAGAGGGTTAATAATATCACTGAAACGAGTAAACATGCAAGTAATAGACTCATCTTGTTTTATTTTAAAAGATTCATATTCTTGTGTGAGTCTACTAATCTTTGATTCCTTTACTTGTGATGTTCCCTCGTGAGTGACTTCTAACAATTTCTAAATTTCATTTGAAGTCTTGCAAGTAGAAATTCTATTGAATTCATTGCTAT
This sequence comes from Iris pallida, assembly GCA_029216955.1. Lineage (NCBI taxonomy): Eukaryota > Viridiplantae > Streptophyta > Magnoliopsida > Asparagales > Iridaceae > Iris > Iris pallida. Next base: position 13,189,414 of record JANAVB010016400.1, read on the forward strand.
CGAGAGCACAGTAAATAGCGTTCATAGCCTTAGCATCTCGACTAGCAAGCTTTTTGACATTTTCAGTGAGTTTATCCCTAAGGGTGTCAGGAACAACATCTTCAATAACTCCGGAAGGAGTAGGGAGACCATTTATCATACAATCCCATAAATCAAAATATATGGACTTCAGATAAATGCTCATCCTAATTTTCCAATAGTTATAGATTGTTCCATCAAATAGAGGAGGTCTATTTGTGGAGTGTCCCTCATTGTGGAATGTGTTGAAACTAGGATTAGTGGCCATGGATCACTCTTAGGGTGTAAATCCAAATCAAGAGAACAAAGCTCTGATACCAATTATAGAACCCTAGAGGGGGGTGAATAGGGTAATAAAAAATTACTAAACACAAGTAAGCTATTTTACTGAAGTAAATATGAGAGAGAGAAAGAGAATCAAATACTCGATGTATCCTGGTCTCCTCCCTAGAGGCAATCCAGTCCCTGAACTCTCTCCGGCTTAAATCCACTATTGAGTAAATAGTTACACACGAGTTTGGATCCGAAGAACTCGCCAACTTCAATACGAGTTTGGATCCGAAGAACTCGCCAACTTCTTACACACGAGTTTTCTTACGAAGGCTCATCAACTTTAAAAGGAAAGGAAAGGAAACTGTTGATCTTCTACAACACTTGAAGATCGAAAAGTATAACTCTTGAATACTCTAGCACTTTTGGATTGGATGACAATTAAAAGCTTGGGTAGAGTAGTAATGGTGGAGCTCTTGGTTGTTGAGAAATTTATGGCTTAAGTGGATAGCCTTCAATAGAAGGAAGAAATCCATTTATATAGAAAACCAAGAAAGGATAGCATTTAATGCTCCTGAACATAACACGGACGGCATGTCGTCGGTATGGACCGGCATACCATCGGCATACCGTTCGGAACAGTAACGGTAATAAATCTATCCGTTTTGAGCATTTAATGCTAGTATCTTGTCAATTCAAAAATCAAATCTGATGAAGCCGGTATACCGTTGGTATACAGCGGTATGCCGTCGGTATACCGATGTTCATCACAGAACATTTTGTGGCTCATAAAATGGTATACCGTCGGTATACTGTAGTATGTCGCCGGTATGCCGAGTTTCGTCACAGAATATTTTGTGGCTCACAAAATGGTATACCGCTGATATACTGTAGTATGCCGTCGGTATGCCGAGTTTCGTCACAGAATATTTTGTGGCTCACAAAATAGTATATCACCGGTATAATGTAGTATGTCGTCGGTATGCCAAATTTTGTCACAGAACATTTTGGAGCTCAGAAATGGTATATCGTCGGTACACAGCGGTATACCGTCGATATGCCATTTCTTTAGACATTGATTTTTGACTGAAAAATAGAAGAGCTTTATGTTTGTCATCCAACCTTAGGTGTTATACAGAAATACCTAGACCTTGTACAGACTCGAAATCTTGAATCTTTTGAGAGCTGTCTTTAAGGTGCGCTGGTCTTTTCTTCAGTCTTCTTTTAGGGACTTCTATAAGGCTTTGATGACTCGGGTTGAATGGACAGATCTTTTTGTAGAAGAGCTTAAGAGATCATCTGATAGCTGAAATATAGAGAAAACTAAACTACGAAGATGTTGTTAATGTTATCAAAATAAATGTGCCAACAATAACGGGATCGCCTGTAACTGGAAAATCTCTCTATATGAACTACTTGATCAATCTAGTCATTAACCTAGTCAGATTCATTATAAATCCCTGACCGTGGTAACTAGGAATCCATGTCCTAGACATGATGCAAGACAAAATATATAGCTTGTACAGGCATAATCAACCACGGAGTCAAGACAAGAGTTACACTAGCAAGACAGGAGTAGTCGTCGCAACAGCAATCAAGATTATACATGTCATGTCAGGTTTACTTGTCATGTCAAGAGTACTTGTCTGGAGTGCGCTTCGATGGGCCAATTATCAAGAGTTATCAAAACAGGTTCATATTATCATGTTCAAGTCAAGTTCAAGTTACTATCTCAAGACTATCAAGTGTCAAGTCGGGTCATCGCAATTTAGACCAAGTATAGAAAACATGCAAAGAAGATCGAAAAAACCCATATGTGATTGAAACTATAAGTCACATATGAACTCTGATTAAAATGAGACAGAAAGATTCTTGAAGCCAAGACAAAGATCTATAACTATCATGTTTTAAGTTTTTTAAGATTCTAGCTACAAAATAGCTTAAACGGACAAAAATAATCATTTAGAGTGATTCGCGCAAGTGTTTGCCATAAAAATCAACAACAGGTATTACAGAACACTGGAATTGATTGCAAACTCACTTGTACAAAGAAAGGGCCTAGAAAGAAAGTCTAGAAAACAATCTAAGTACAATTGTTTAGTTTTGATTCTGGAGGGTGACGGTGGAGGCTCGGGAAAGTGCTATCAACTCTGCCTTACTCAGTAGACTATCTGATGTAGTCTCTAGCTCGTGAAGATATTACTTTTTTCTTGAAGGTTGCCCACCATTGCAGGGGTATGACACCCTACTATTTATAATAGGATAGATTTTGAGCCGTATGGACGACTTGCGGCCACGTGGCTGATTGGCACGCAAAGACCCGCTCTTGGGCTGCCATCTGTCGGTTTGTTAGGATTTTGTTGCAGTAAATCTGGGTAGTTAAGAAATTGGTCAGATTGCCACGTGTCCCGCTGCATATGGTGTTCTCAGTCTTTGATCATGTGGGGTCGCATGAAACTCAAGCATGCGGCCTGAATCACAATTACTCTCGGCTACTAGAAATTTCTGGGCCGCATAATCTGGGCCGCATAAGTGTCATGCGGCCTAGATGACACTCTCCTGGCCGCATGGAGGCGTACGAACCCTGCTTTTGGGCGACGTCCCACGTCTCATCTTTCTTGTCAAAGTATCAGAACTGTCATGTTTTACAGGACTTGTCAGCTTTATCAGTCGAATTGCTCCTCCTTGGTCGTATATTTTTCTTCTACAGCTGTTCGTCGATGGGCCGCATATGTCTTTGAACAGTCATGCGGCTTTCTTTCATGCGGACTTGTTTGGTCCAATGTACCTATGCGATAATTTGTAATTCGCATGAACTCTATATTTTTCATGTTTCTACAAGACCCCCTTCGAAGTTTCCAAATTACAAATTTGGAATACTTTGAATAAGAAGCATGAAAAATATGTCAAGCCGTAGGGAGTCTTCAAGTTGCAGGAAGTGGTTTTCGAACTTGAGTCGCAGAGAAGTACTGAGCCGCAGAACAAATCTTGAGTCGAAGGGATGCTTTGAGCCGCAGAGAGTCTGCCAGCTGTCACTGCTGTATTTAATTTTCCTGACTCGGTTATGGATTTATTTTCGAGATGAAGCCGACGGTTACTGGGGATAAAGTTCCCAAACGTCGACTCTATCTTTAATGGTCTCGAAAACCGAAGAGACGCTCGACGGTTACTAGGGATAAAGTCCCCAAACGTCGTCTCTATCTTTAATGATCTCGAGAATCGAAGAGTCTCTCTTCAGTAACTCTATAAATAGGAGTCATTCAGAGAGAGTCTTTCCTCTTTCACCTTTTCCTCCTTTATACTTTTTGCTATGGCTCCAAAATCTTCTAAGTCGATTGGTGCGGCGACCAAAGGGGAGAGACTTACTTCTCCATCGAGAGCGGTAGAGACTTCTTCCATTCATTTCGATGTGCAACCTTCTCCCAAGGGTAAGGATGGTGAGCAAATGACAACTGAAATTTCGTACGCAGGGCTGTCATATACTGCCTCTGCTATAAACTTGGTCGATGTATGCCCTATCTCGTCTGGACCACATAGACTGAGTCGCATAACCGCTGCTTATCCGAACTTGCACTGGCTGAGTGCCTCAAGATAAATCTGTATAAACTTTTTATGACTGAGCCGCATAGCTGCCGCATGTGCACTTTATGATTGGGCCGCATGAATACTGTAAGATTAGGTCATATGATTGCCCTGTGACTGATTGGGCCGCATGAGTTTTTCATGACTGAGCCGCATGATAATGACTGAGCCGTATAAATGATGCATGAGTGCTTCATGAAGCCGACCTCATAACTGTGGACTGTATGAGTTCTGTTTTGGCTGGGCCGTCTAACTGGCTAGGCCGCATAACAGAGTTCTTTGTTGCTATATGACTATCTTCTTTTCTTTTGACTTTTGTAGCATCTGTGTCAAAGACTGAGACTATTGCGAAGGAAGAGGTGCTGCCCCCTTTCATCAAACAGGAGTCACCATTTGTTAAAGTTGAGGTGAAAGAGGAGCTGGCATCCATCGGAGAAGGGATAGCTATCAAGGAGGAGCCCAAGTCCGAGGGCAGTAGTATCGGAAGTTCTGACCCTGCTCCCTCCACCGAAGACTCTGGTCGAATAGATCTTTCCTATGCAAAATGGCTAAGAGAATGGTACATGCCTCAGCACGGCTATGATCCTTGACTGCAGGGATCCATGGGCTACCATGTACTTGTTGTTTCCGGAAATACATGTGACTAGACGTTCGTATCTGCCTCTGTATTTTCGACTGTCTATAGTTGTAGCTTGCGTTTTGCTTCTTTTGCAATCCTTTACTGGAGGTATAGCCCTGTGAATGTAACTGATTTTGAATAAACAGGGTATGCTCACTCCAAACTTTATCTGTGATATTTTGTGGTGCTTGTACTAGAGCATCTAATACAGCATTTGTAAATGACACCCCACTAGGGGATTTTTGTGGACCTATTGCCCTTTTGTGCATCTAGATATGCGAGCAAAAAGATTTGAAAGATATTTTGTGGACCTACTACTCTTTGGTACACCGATGGTGTGAGTAATAGGTTAGGATAAATTTTTGTGGGCTTATCATCATTTTTGTGTACTGGCGATGCGAGTACTGATAATAAGTGGAGAAGAAACCAACATATTTACTCAGAGGTAATAAGGACGTGGTAAATACGGGTCAAAACAAAGCCTTCCTACTCAGAGGTAATGAGGACATGATAGGGGTAGGCATGATAGGGATACACAGAACAACTCAGAGGTGCTATCAACGTAGAAGTTCTATGCATTGGGTGATTTGTTTGTGATGGACGGGAAAAATAACTCAGAGGTAATATAGACGTGGTTGCTTTTTTCCGTTGGGGAGTTTTGTGGACCTATTACCCTTTTTGTGCACTGACAGTGCGAGCAATAGATTAGAATAAGTTGTATGGACCTATTACCCTTCTGCGCACCGGTGGTGCGGGCAATAAATTTTGAGGCAAATTCTTGGTGGTAGAAAAGCTATGACCAGGGGGTACATAGATACGACCAAGAGAATTTATTTGGAGTAAACAGAGAGTAAGTTCAGTGGTACCTGAGGGTACGTAACTCAACAATCTGGGAGATTTGAAGACAGAGTGTAAGTTCAGCGATACCTGCGGGTATATAACTCACAATCCGATAGATCGTTGGAAGGTGTCTTTTAGACATAATATTTCTTGAGGAACTTGTCGTTGATAGGCATCATGAGCAAGTCTCCATTTTGCTTTGTGAGACGGTACGTGCCGTTAGAGAATACGGTCTCGATGACGAACGGACCCTCCCACTTAGGTTGGAATTTGTCGGGGGTCTTGTGAGTCATGACTATTGGTCTGCGAATGGCCAAGACAAGATCGCCCACTTGGAATATGCTCTGCTTGACTTTCTTGTTGAAAGCCCGAGAGATGCGCGCTTGGTAGAGCTCTATGCTTTGTTAAGCTTGTAAACGCTTCTCATCTAATGCTTCTAACTCCTGTAGACGTCGGCAGTAGTTATCGTCCGCCATTAACCGGTAGATGAGGGCCACTCGAAGTAAGGGGATCTGAGTTTCCAATGGGAGGACTGCCTCGCTCCCGTAGACCAAGGAGAACGGTGTATTTCCTGTAGCCGTCCGAATCGTCGTTCGATACGCCCATAGGCACTCACCAAGCTTTTCATTCCAGTCGCGTTTGTTTACAGACACGAACTTTTTAAGGAGCTTGATTATGGTTTTGTTGAATGCTTCAGCCAGACCATTGGCCGAGGGATTATATGCTGTCGAGGCCATGTTCTAGATCCGATTCTTATCATAAAATTGGTAGAAGTATGGCTTGCAAACTGCGGACCATTGCCGTGGATAATCCTCCGGGGTAGTCCAAAACGGCAGATGACATGATGTTTTATAAAGCTAATCATGTTCGATGTCTTGACCTCAGCCAATAGAACAGTTTCTGCCCATTTGGAAAAGTAATCGGTGATTGCAAGTATGAATTGATGCCCTCTAGACGACGGCGGGGTGATTGGCCCAATGACGTCCATTCCCCATACTTCGAATGGCCAAGAGGCCACTGTCGGGTGCAAGAATTCAGATGGCAGATGTATAAAATTAGCATAGATCTGGCAAGCCTTGTACTTCTTTGCATAATCAACTGCATCTGCGACCATTGTAGGTCAGTAATAACCCATCCGGCCAAGGCGATCTTATAATTTTGGGCCAGGTTGGTGAGTCCCACAAGTACCGTCATGAGCTTCACGCAGGGCTTCTTTGGCTTCTGCATTTGACAGGCATCTTAGTAGTAGCCCATCATAGGATCGCCGATACAATATTTTTGTCTCCGTATCGTAAAAGAATCTGAGGGAACGTCTTCTGATGGAGGTAGCTTCCTTCACATTCTCTGGCAGAATTCCATAGATCGCAAAGTCGATGAACAGGCGTCTCCAGTCTTGTATGTCGTTGGTTATCTGGGCGGAGTAACTCATACCCAGTTGAAGAGTGTTCCTAGGACAAACCAGTTCACGGCCTATTACGTCGACTAGATGATGAGCATTATTTGGGAGTGCCAAGGAAGCGGCGAGACCGGCCAGGGCATCGGCTTCGATGTTTTGAAGTCTAGGAACGTGCTCTATAAAGAACCCCTCTAAGGTTGTAATGATGGCCATTGCTGTCTAATAATAGGGAATCAGGTCCTCATTGCGGACCTCGTATGAACCTCGGATCTGGTTAACAACCAATTGTGAGTCACCATAAGCTTTCAGGTATCTGATTCCCACTTCTTTTGCGAGTTGGAGTCCAATGACTAGAGCGTTATATTCGGCTACGTTGTTCGAATAGGGTTCTGTAAGAGAATACGCCTGATTGACTACTAGTCCGGAGGGAGAAATTAATACCACCCCGACTCCAGTAACGATATCACCTTGTGGCCCCGTTCTTGAAGCACCGTCGAAGAATATCCGCCAAATGGCGTCGTGCGAAGCCATGTTCGAGGTGAAGACTTCATCGGGAATTTTTTCGTAAATTCTGGTTGTTTCTGAGCCTGGATGGGCTGCTAGAAAGTCAGCCAGGGCTTGACCCTTGATAGCTTTCTACGGAACAAAAATCATGTCATAAGGGGATAGCAGTATCGCCCAGGTGGCTAGACGAGAACTGAGTGCGCCTGGCTTGGTCATGAGAACCCTGAGGGAATTGACTCATAAAATTACATGGATGGTCTGCCCTGTCACATAGTGTCGTATTTTTTGAATGGCGAACACTAGGGCAAGGCACTCCTTCACCACAGCAGTGTACCTATGTTCAGGTCCTGCCATCATTCGGCTGAGATAGTAAATGGCTTGTTCATGTCCCGCATCATTATTCTGGGCTAGCAGAGCACCGAGGGAATGTTCCGTCGTCCGTACATAGAGCAGGAAGGGCTTTCCGGCGACCGGGGCTACCAGAACTGGCGGATTGATCAGGTACTCCTTAATATCATTAAAGGCATGCTGACATTCCTCGTTCCATACAAAGGAGACACCTTTCCTCATGAGTTGAGTGAAGGGTTGGCATCTTCCCGAGAGGTTAGATATAAACCTCCTGATATAGGCTAGTCTTCCCTGAAGGCCGCGGAGTTCGCGAAGGTTCTTTGGTGGGTTCATCTCCAGGATTGCTTTTGTTTTGTCGGGATCGATGTGAATGCCCCAGGAAGTAATGACAAAGCCCAAAAACTTTCTACTGGACACCCCCAGAAAGGACTTAGTGGGATTCATCTTCAGGTTATGTGCTCGCATGAGGTCGAACACTGTTCTCAAGTCATATAAATGATTGCTTTTAGAGCGGCTCTTGACGGCGATGTCGTTTACGTAACACTCCACCGTCTTGCGCAAATGATCTCTGAAGATGACACTCATGGCCCGTTGATATGTTGTACCGGCGTTCTTCAAGCCAAAGGGCATGACTGTATAACAATATATGTCGATCGACGTTCGGAATGATGTATGCTTCTCGTCATCGGGAGCCATCTTGATTTAATTGTATGCCGAAAAGCCATCCATAAAGGATATGCGCTCGAAGCCGCACGTATTATCGATCATTATATCGGTGATCGAAAGAGGGAATTCATCCTTAGGGCATACCGTATTGAGATTGCAGAAATCGATACAGATTCGGATTTTTCCGTTCTTCTTGATGACTGGCACCACGTTGGCTACCCAGTCTGGGTGCTGCTCTTCACGGATATAACCACTAGCTATAAGCTTGTTCACTTCCACCTCGATAGAATTTATGATGTATGGACGAAATTGCCGCTGCTGTTGCTTGACTGGTTTTACGTCCGGATAGATGTTGAGCTTATAGAGTACAATCTCGAGGTTCAGCCCTGGCATGTCTTCATAGCTCCAAGCAAAGACGTCGATGTATTCTCTGATGAGCTGTAACAATGACTTCCACTCGTCGTCTGTCAGACTTTTACTGACGAAGATTGGCTTTGGAGAGGATTCATTGCTGAGGTTGACTTGTATAACCTCATCTTCAGTGGGAGGATCACGAAGTTTGAAGCATTTCTCCCATTGTGCATCTAGTTGCTGGACCCACGGCTCCAACTCAAGAGGTTCAAGTAGGTCTTCGTCTTCTTCTTCGACATCAGCGGATGTCATATTGGCAGATAATGTCTGTCTGAATATATCCTCAATACTGCTATCGGAGTCGTAAATGGATGACTCGAACGAATGGGAGTGCCACTCATATTCCTCGTCAGAGCTTTCGGGCGTCGTAGGTGGAGTAACATACCCGAGGCCACGTCTGGATTTGTGATAATAATCCTGAGGCTTCCCTACTGGTGTCGACGGCTGTAGAGGCATTCGTCGACCACTGCCATAATTAAGACGCGGAGTAGTCTCCATGTCGTACCCCTGCTTTTGCATAAAGTACTTGGCTTGAGGACTATACAAGTAGAGTGGTAGTCTTCCAGTCTCGGGTCCAAGGTCGGACTCTTGTGGCGTGAAAGATTGAGGACCTTTTTTTCGGCCAAAGATTTTTGTGTGATCCCATCCTCTTTTGTCTGAGACCGGGAAGTAAGCACCTTTTATGGGAGCAAGTCGATTTGGGGTATGGACAGTTATCACCTGTGTGTGCAGGCTAACGTCCAGACAATCCCGTACGGCATACGTTAGATTAGACTTATCATACTCAGAATAGTCTAATGGCAGCCTCTTATTGATAAAATAAATAATTTTGTCCGCCGAGATTACATCATCCAGAGAGGGGCTATCCGTCTGTATAACCACATATTTGGCGAGTTCTCTGTCTTCCTTGGCTACCTCCTGCAAGCTCAGAGTTTGGGCCGCTATCTTGGGTAACTCGACCACTAAGGTTCTGCTTGAGGTATTGATCTGCCTGGGAGTGTTGGATCAACACTTGGGTGCTGGCTCGCCTTAGAAAGACGGATGACCATCAGCTCGGCAAGGGATTTCGTGTCTTCTAGTCGCCTTGGAACAGATTTTGGCAGTCGGATTACTATTGGTGTTACTGAGGGCTTTGCATCTTCCTGTTGCCTTTGATTGGACTTTGGTAGCCGGATCACCATTGGTCCTATAACAGGTTTTGGCTTCTGACTGGATCTCGGGAGGCAGATGACCATTGGTTCCGACTGCGTAGGTATGACAGGAGAATCGAGCACTTCTTTATGTAGGGTTGTGACAAGGGGTGCGGCCATGCCCGGTTTGCGAGGTTGGAGACGGATTCTCAAGGGTTCCTCTGGCCCTGTAATGGCCTCCGGCTCGTCCGTTATGTGTTTCCTGGATTCGTCATATAGACAAGCCTCTGACGAGTAATAAGATTCAACCCCTTTGAAGGGATCAATGTTGGCAAATTCGGTCTTCACGAAACCGTGTTTACTGACATATTTAAAATACTGGTGAAGGGTGGATGGCACGATCATATAATCATGTATCCACGGACGTCCCAGGAGGATGTTATAGGAGGTGTCTACATCTATAACGTAGCAGGTAACTTCCGTCCTCAGGTCACCAATCTGGCACTTCAACCGGATCTTCCCTAGGGGATAGCTTCTCCCTAAGTTAAACCCGCTAATGGCAATGTTGGTTGCTGCTAGCCGGTGCATAGGGATGCCAAGAAGTTGGAGCAGGCTTTTCGGGATGATGCTTATTGACGATCCTGGGTCGATATGCATCCTATCCACCTTGATGTCGCCTATGTATCCAGTGTAGTACAAGGGACGATCATGTAATTTGGTCTTAATCAACATGTCCTGCAGAGTAAATATGATGTTGGGCATTGCATCTGTGCTACCACCGTCCTGTAGATCTGCTGGCGAGTCTTCTCCCGGAGGCTTGACCTGAGCTAAATAGGCATCAGCATTCTGGAGTGCTTCGCTTAATGCGCCACGAAGATCCTTGGAGAGCCTTAGGAGCTCGTACAGCGACAACTTTGTCGGCGTATTAGCCAATTATGCTAATATGTCGAAGTTGTAAGGTCGCTCCAGTCCCTGCGGTGCATCATTATGGAGTGGCTTGTCGAAGCGGGTCTCCCTTGTCTTGGACTTATTTGCCAGCGGAGGCTGAGATGGCCTTGGAACATCAGGAGGAGGCAACGTTTCTATCTGAGGATCTTCAGCTGGACTATCCCGTACGGGCTGGACTTGTGCTCCAGACCGGATAACAACATCTGCGGCTTCTTCAGCTTCGGCTGAAATTGTGTGGCAGGCTCTAGACTTTCTGTCCTTTTTCTTGTTAGGAGGGGATGACACCCCCTGGGTAACTTCGGGCACCAAGTCTGGATGCACCCACATGATCTCTCCTCGCGATGTGGTGAGGGGTACCAATCCAGATGTCTGGCTCCGGGCGGGTGAAAGATTAGTAACTTCCATCGTTGCCCGGGGGACAGGTATTATCCCGTCAGGAGTACTTGTTGGAAGGAAGTTGCCGAACTGAATAGATACCATGTTCGCCGCCACAGTAACCTCTTCAAAGTCTATCGACTGAGCTTTGGAGTCGATAAGACTCTGGATGTACCGCTTCAATTGGAAGCAATCCTGGGTGGCATGATGGACATAGCGGTGGAAGTGACAGTACTTTGGGTCCTCCATTTTTGTTGTTCGGGGCTCGCACCTTGGTGGTGGGAGCTGGATCCTACCCTCTTGCAAGAGCATATCGAAGATAGGTTTGACATAACTATCTTCGAACAAGTAATTGATCCTGGGCCACTGACCTTCCACCTATTTTTGTTCAGGCTTCTGAGTCGCATCAGTGACCAAGGCCTGCTTGCCCTTGTTGTACCGGTTGGTGGTGGTGCCACTGTTGTTGTTACTGGAGGTGGGACCAGGACGTCTTCCCTTGTCTTCTCCGTCTGGATGGTGTAACCCCAGCTGGCGAGCCTTCTTCAATTTTGTCTCCGTATTGGTAGCACTTATGATGAAAGTCATCCAGTCTCTAAACTAATCGTCTCCCATCCAGAGGCTAATTACAGGGAGCAGCTTCTTCTGGCAGATTTCAATTAGGGAGCTCTCGGGATTGCCTTGGGGCAATCTCATCGCGGTTTGGCGGAACCGCTCGATATAGTTCCTTGTCAGCTCCCTCTCTCCCTGGATGACATCCATGAGAGATGATATCGTCACATCATGCCCCACTTCATAGAATCTCTCCAGGAACATGTGCTTGAAGCCGTCAAAAGAATGGATACAGTTGTCGGGGAGGTTGCGGTACCAGTCGAACGCGATCCCCTCCAATGCTTCGATGAATAGTCGCGTGAGGATAGCGTCACTATGTGGCAAGTGGTCGGTTGTGACTTCAAAGTAAGTCATGTACCGACTAACAGAGGTCTTCCTACCGTAAGAATCGATATGGAACGGCCTATACCGCGGTGGAAAAGGCACATCTCTCCATGCAACGGGATAAGGCTGCCATATTCTGAGATCTCGAGAGGAGTCTCGAGCATTGAACATTGCCCGAAGCTCCTGGACTTCCCTCTTTGCCTCCTTGGCTTCATCTGCAGCTGAAGGAATGGATGGTGCTACAGGATCATCACCCAAAGGAGGGGCGGTCGCGTTGGAGTCCGCGTTGACTGCGGGTCCCAAGCTTGTTTGTCCGGGCATCCTTGCTGGTTGAGCTGGCAAGGCTGCTTTGATCTCGTCCACCGACTTGACTAAGGACAGGAGCATGGCTTCGAGCACTTCTAGCCGTTGTCGCTCGGAAGGCGCTTCATGGTCGTCGTAAGTCATAAAGACTGTCCTCACGTGGGTAGAGGTGAAAGGGATTATGGCAGAGGTACTCTCGGTGTCGTACCCTTGTATAGAGAAATTGTCAGGAAATATCGAAATATCATCTTTGTCAGACTCGGAATGGGTGCTACCCCCTGTTCAGGAAGTCGCATCGTCTTGGCGAGGGTGGCGGCCCTCAGGAAAATCCGATTCTGTTATAGAGTTCTGGGGATCTCTACCCCCTGCGTGTGCTCCTGGTACACCGGGTTGTCGCATACATTGAGGGGGCTGTTACCCCCAGCTTCATCTACTCTCAAGGAGACTGAGGGTGCACCCCCGAGTGCCGGAAGCTTCTTCATGGATCGGGTGCCTAAATAGATACCCCCTGTGGTGGATGGGAATCCCCCAGATGGGGGTCTCCTTACAATACTGGCCGAGATGGCCGGACTGGAAGAGCCTGTCTTCTTTCCTCCCTTGCCAGGAGAAACTTTTTGAGTTGAATTACAGGAGACGAAAGGAAGCTCTTCGTCCCTTGGAATTTGTACCTGTCGGACAGGTGTTGGCTGCTGCAGTCGCTGGAAAATTGACTGCCGATCTTCAGGCGCTGCTGATTTGTTACAGAAGCAGTTGATGATGACTTGGGTGCAACGATACCCCGAGAGGGACTCATTGCATGCTGACGCTGCCGTCTTGCGCTTGTGAGTAATCATGTCACGTAAGTCGGTAGTAAGCTGCTCTGTCTTTGTACCAAACTTGTGAACTCGGGGATCCCGAGCGCACGAGTGCTTAGGCATCATGTTTACTCCCTAATCCGTAGCTAGTAAAAGCACTTGCTCTGGATCTTTAGAGGGAGACTTTAAAGACCCACCCTGTCCGTTTTCCCTGGGGGATTGGACGCGGGTGGTTCTATACAACTTTTCGTCAGGAGCCCGTGTAACAGTTAACGGGGCCCACTGACAGTCAGCAGCTTGGACAGTTGACTGGGCTGGTTGAGCCCGCACTGTCCTAGACTTTTTTAACTTAGCGCCCAAAGGCGCATAGTAGAAAGAGTCCAGATTGATACATTTCGCATCTTCGATGGGCTGTATGGCGTCGGGCCCGCATGAGAGGCGGTCGAATACAGAGCTTCTGACAGGGCCACATGAAACGTCCTGTCTGTAGGCAGGATTAGTTGTCGCATAGCCCATCTTCTTACGGCTAGAGCCGGTTGCCGTATGGATCATCTTCCTGCGGCAAGAGTTGGCTGCCGCATGAATTGTCTACCTGCGGCCAGAGTTGGTCATTGCATAGACAGACTGCCCATCTCCTCTCTGCGGCCTCCTCTTTGTCCGCATGGAGTTCCTTTGTGTCCCCAAAAACTCAGCATCGTAGTATTTTCCTCTGCTGGATTTGGGGACAGTGGGGTCCTCTGCGGTTGGAGATAGAACCACAGGAGAGTCCTGGTCACCGTCTTGGGCTACAGAAGGAGCTTCTTCGAGAACTTGGTCGGGGGCAACAGTTTTGCGCACCGACGCCTTGCGAGTCCTCTTCGGGTTGGCTTGCTTCTGAGACGGGCTGGCGCTCCCTTCAGAGAGCAATTCTTCGAAGGCTTATTGGTCGAAGCGGACCACAAGCATCTGCTGTGTAGAGCCGAGCTTGGATGCGTCAGATTGTGTCACCAACTTCTCATCGGAAGAGAAGGATGTCCCCAGCAAAGTCGATATCGTGTTTGCCAAAAAAATTAACAACAGGTATTACAGAACACTGGAATTGATTGCAAACTCGCTTGTACAAAGAAAGGGCCTAGAAAGAAAGCCTAGTAAACAATCTAAGTACAATTGTTTAGTTTTGATTCTGGGGGGTGACGGTGGAAGCTCGGGAAAGTGCTATCAACTCTGCCTTACTCCGTGGACTATCTGATGTAGTCTCTAGCTCGTAAAGATATTGCTTTTTTTTCTTGAAGGTTGCCCCCCATTGCAGGGGTATGGCACCCCGCTATTTATAATAGGATAGATTTTGAGCCGTATGGACGGCTTGCGGCCACGTGGCTGATTGGCACGCAAAAACCCGCTCTTGGGCTGCTATCTATCGGTTTATTGGGATTTTGTTGTAGCAAATCTGGATAGTTAAGGAATTGGTCAGATTGCCATGTGTTCCGCTGCATATGGTGTTCTCAGTCTTTGATCATGTGGGGTCGCACAAAACTCAAGCATGCGGCCTGAATCACAATTACTCTCGGCTGCTGGAAATTTCAGGGCCGCATAATCTGGGCCGCATAAGTGTCATGCGGCCTAGATGACACTCTACTGGCCGCATGGAGGCGTACGAACACTGTTTTTGGGCGACGTCCCACGTCTCATCTTTCTTGTCAAAGTGTCAGAACTGTCATGTTTTGCCAGGACTTGTCAGCTTTATCAATCGAATTGCTCCTCCTTGTTCGCATATTTTCCTTCTACAGTTGTTCGTCGATGGGCTGCATATATTTTTGAACAGTCATACGGCTTTCTTTCATGCGGACCTGTTTGGTCCAATGTGCCTATACGGCAATTTGTAATCCGTATAAACTCCATATTTTTTATGTTTCTACAGCAAGGGCAAAAGGCTCATGGCGTAAGGTACAAGGTATGCGAGGTGCAAGGTGCACGAGGTATAAGGTGCACGAGGTGCACAAGGTGCAAGGTGCATGAGGTATAAGGTGCACGAGATGCAATGTGTGCGAGGTGTAAGGTACACGAGGTACATAAGGTACAAGGTGCACGAGGTGCGCGAGCCAAAAGGCGTACGCGAGGTACAAGGTACACGAGGTACACGAGCCAAAAGGCGCCCGCGAGGTGCAAGGTGCACGAGGTGCGTGTAGTGCCCCGCTCCGCGAAGACACTAGATAGACAGAAAGATCGAATTGTTGGCTCTACAACAGAAGATGATTGATGAGTGGACGAAGTCTCATTTGCTAATTCGCTTACGCCTAATAAGAATCTGAGTTTTTGATTGAATGTTATTGTTAATAACAAGACAGTAAACCATTGAGTATGCTTATAAGAGAATCCACATGTTGTCATGCTAAGGACAAGAAAAGAGATAACTTGTATGCTAAGAAGATTGTTGCCTGCTAATAAGAAACGAACTGGTGCCTGTATGCTAAAGAAAGATTGTTGCCTGATAAAAAGAAATGAATGTTTGCTATGTTAAATCAAATGAGATGCCTACCATGTTAAACAAGTTAAAGATATTGTCTCAAAAGAGAGAACTATTACCATATTTAATAAGAAGAGAAAAGAGATTGCTCACATGTCCTGAATTCGTATGCTTACAAAGAAAGAATGTTTATGCTTAATCTGAACAGAACTGCTATCATGTTTCAAAGGAATGAATAATTGCTTGTCCTTCTGTAACGACCATAGTTTGTATTACGTATATTGGTATACGTGTACGTATTTTTAATTCATTGCATGTCTCATTGCATGGTTTATCTTAGCATTTCCTTTTGGTTCTGTTCGGTTTGCTTGGTTCGACTTGGCTTGGTTTTTTATGAGGACCAACCCCACCTACCACCCCTCTCTTCTTTTATTAGCCACCCACACACTCTCTCTCTCTCCTTATTTACTTCTTCATTAACTCTTCTTCTTCCTCACCATTACTCTCTACCTACCAGAGAGAGAGGCTTAGGCAAGTGCAGCTTGCTTCATAGAGGAACTCAGTTTTTATTGTTCCATTGTCTTCTCCACGAGATCTTATGACACTTTAGTACTTAGCATTTTTAATTTCCATGGTTCATTTTATGTAGATCTAAGCTTGTAGCATTTTCGAATTTCTTGGGTTTTGATCCATCTAACCTTGTTATTTTCAAGTTTTGATGGTTCCATGTTGTAGGAAATTTCTTTCTACCCCATTTTGACCTATGGAAGTCTGGATTCTGACCTTGAATGGAGGTTTTGTGGAGCTTGGAAGCCATGGATTCCATGGTTCTTCTTCTCGGAAAAGTGGAGAAGAAGAACAGTTCTACGGCCGCATGGCTTTTCATGCGGCAACCTTCCTGGCCGCATGGCCCGAGCCGCAGAAGCGCTCTTGGCCGTATGGCCTCCCTGAGCCGCATGGCTTGGATTGGCCTTGGCCGCATAGCTATCCTCGACTCATAGCCGCATGAACTCATTTATTCCCTGCCACATATGCATGTAATTCTCCCCGAGCCGCATAGCTCGACTTAGCCGCATGCGTCTGATATCCCGCTGTCGCATATGACCCGTTCCCCCTGAGCCGCATGAGACCCTTTCTCCGAGCCGTATAGGCCCCTGTTCCTCTTTGCCGCATAAAGCCCTGCTCCTTAGCCGCATGAGCTTGGGTCCCTTCAGCCGCATGAGCCGTATCCTCTTAACCGCATGAGACTCCAATTCCTCTCAGCCGCATAAGGCTCTGCTTCCCCGAGCTGCATATGACCCGTTCCCCCATTGCCGCATAAGACTCTTATTCACCTTGCCGCATGAGCCTGTGTACCCCGAGCCGCATGAGACCCTCTCCCTTGCTCCATGGCCTTTTTCGTAGCCTTGCACCCTTTGTATTATATTGGAATGTCACAATTATGCTCATATCTTATGACCCTCTGTATAACTTGGGTCCCTTGATAGAATACTTGAATCATGTAAATTTTGCACATGTTCCCTGAACACGATAGTGACCCGTAGTGGTGCACTCTTGACAAGTAATATAACATGATAGTGGCCCATCGTGGCGCACTCTTGACAAGTAAACCTGACATGATATACCTTGATATTTTGTTGCGACAGCTAGCCTGACATGACAAGATTGATTGGCCTGGACACCGTGGACGATTGTGTTTGTACAAATGAACCAGTATTGTCTTACATCATGTTTAGGACGGGGGACCCCTGAGTACCACGGTCAGGGGTACCTACTGAAATTGACTAAGGCTAATAACTAGAATAATTCAGTAGTCATGAAGAGATTTTCCAGCTACAGGCAATCCCGTTATCTGGGCGCGCTTGTGGATTTGTAGCCTGCCGACGAGTAGGGCACATTTTCAGCACACTGTCATGTGTTGCACCCTTCTTGAACAAATATTCGACCTGGATAACCTGGATGGTCTGCAGGGCTTGTGGCTGTTGGAGTAATCTCATTGCATCTTGCTAGTAACTAGGCCTGTGATAACCCTAGTTAGTTAAAGTATCAAGCCGTACTCATTGTTTGGCCGTGATTGATTGAATGGAGTTTAGCTCAGTCTAGTCTTGTCCTGATCCTGTACAAGATTGTAACCTGACCTGACTACTTGTGCTTTATTTTATCGATAAATGGTGAGAAACCAAGTTCCGTTCAGATGAAGGGTTACAGCCCCGGTCCTTATTTGGTTTAAGGGTTGTAACTTGGTTATCTGAATAGTTCCATGGTTATCTTACCGTATATCATCATGATTTCCATATCTTCAGTTTTATTATACTTTTATGTTTTGTGCTAATTGCTGGTTTAGTTCCTAAGTGAAGCCTCCTTGTGGTACTTTCTCTTTCTGGGATCTGACCCAGCTGGTTTTGTATGGCCAGATATCGGAGCAGCTTCCGAGGATCTCCCTATCTTCCAGCCAGATGGTGACCACCAGGCGTAACCAAGACAACGAGTGGGTTTCCTTTTTGTTCTCCCACTTTATTATAAAAATATTCTTTTGAGGCGTTTAGCCGACGAGCACGTGTTTAGCTCGATAGCACTTTACTTACTGTCTGCCTACGGGCTGTAACATGATTGGTAAATCCTAGGGTTGATCATGTATGACTGAAACTCTTGCTAGTCTTGACATTTTGTATGACGAGCTTCATGATCATCCAAATATGTAATGTATGGGACACCTTACTATTGTATATTTGGTGCTCTGACATCTTGTAACTGTTACTACTTGCTTGAGATTGGGACAATAGTCTTGTTCATGACTATAAGAGACTGATGGCTTGTAGTTAAACTCTCATATATCTAGACAGTCGTGACCGTATAGCGAGGTGGGTTGCACTTCAATATACGTACTGGCTATGTATGCCCCCGCTCTCCAGCATTCTGGTTCTGGGGCGTTACACCTTCAAATATGCTCTGAATGCTAGATATGTACATACGAACTTGTATATGTTGCAAAGGAAAAGAATTATGTAGGAGCTTCGGCTCTGAGATCACAGAAAAGAAAGAAGGCAGAGTCATAGCTCTGTTGTTATAAAGAGAGAAGGCAGAGTCATAGCTCTGTTGTTACAAAGATTGATGTAGAGAAAGATGAATCATTGCCCCTCAAAGAGTTTATCTGCTAGATGTTGTATTCATGCATTGGTCTCGGACAACTTGTATACAAGGTTACTAGATCTCTCGACGGTTTCCAGGGCACTGGGAGCCGATCGGCCTAGAAGAGATTGTCTAGACACCTAGAGGTGCATGAGACCTTGGGTGTTGCATCAATGTCCGCTAGCGACGAGCTGAACCCAAGTGTCACAGCGACTTATAATGGGAATACCCATGGACCATCATATAGATAGGTATTTATTGGTGCAGAGCTGAACCCATGTGTCACAGCTGCCAATCGAGTCTGCATGTGTCTATGATAATGCTAAAAGCTAAGATGCAGAGACGAACAGGAAATGACAATGTGGGTTTTATCATGTTTATGCTAATCCTTGTCTTGTGCAGGGATGGATGGTCGGCTATGGTAAGAATCACTGAAAAGTGTACATATGCATTGCTTGAGTTTCTATATAAATTGCTTGCAGAGATTAATCCGTTGCAAAGAAATGCTATGTTCCACTAAAGAAAAGATATGATATCATACTTATAATTGTCCCTAAGAGTTGCTTGAACAGAGAAATGAATATGCTCATGAGACACGCTGTGCACCCCACAGAAATGAATAGTCATCGTGCTTGAATTGAACAGTCCCTTGTATGCTTCAAATGAAAAGAAATGAACTGTGCTTTTCAAAGATGTTTTCAAAAGAGATGTAAACTGACTCTGTATGCATGAAATGAATATAGGTAAAAGTAGCAATATCACATCACAAGAAACATTTTCTCACTAAATGAACAGGGATCGTTTCAGACAAATATAGCTCTTTGTTCACAATCACCAGTATACTGATATACTGACCCACCATTAGTCTGCATGCAGGTGCAATATGCATCGAGAAGAATAGTCTGAATCGATAGCCAGAGCCTCATCCTCAGGAACCAGAAATCAGAAGAGGTGCCAAGAGATGACATCTGTTACAAGAGTTGGTTTTGTATATAAAGGGATGTAATATATGGGAACGGGATCATTGTCATCTGTAAAGTTCTGAGAGAATGTAACATTGTATCAGAGAGAATCGAGAGCTTGTAATTTGTTCAAATGAAATTAATAAAAGAGAATTATTTCTTGTTACCATTGTATTTAATGCATATGTTCTAAAATATGTCCGCTGTTGCTTCAATTATCTGCAATATGTTCTGCTGCGTATTGTCTATCTTGTCTTGCTTCAGGTCTTGGCCTTGTGCAAGCGCAACTTAGGCTTACACGGTATCACGCCTTAGCGAGGACGATTGATCTCAAAGAGTCCGAAGCGAGGATGAAAGGACTATGCGGGATCGGGGCGTGACAGTGCGCGAGCCAAAAGGCGCGTAGGAGGTACAAGTGTAGAAACCCTAAAAGGGGGTGAATAGGGTCAAGCAAACTAATCAAGCACTTAACACAAGCTAATGGGCAATTTAAAAATATAAGTACAAGAGAAGAAGCAACAACAATACCGACACACGATATATCCTGGTATCCTCCCAAGGGGCACTCCAATCCCAGAACTCTCTCTGGCTTTAATCCACTATTTGAGTAAATAGTTACACACGAGTTTGGATCCGAAGAACTCGTCAATTTCAACACGAGTTTGGATCCGAAGAACTCGCCAACTTATTACACGAGAGCTTTAGTCCGAAGGCCTCTCCGACTTCAACCGAGAGTTTGGATACGAAGACTCTCCAACTTCAACCGAGAGTTTGGATCCGAAGACTCTCCAACTTCAACCTTTCACAATAGGTTTTGATCTCCTTATACAACAAGCTGAAGATCTTACTTTTCAACTCAATAACTCTAACACAATTTGTGGATGGCAAATGAAAGCTTTGTAGATTTGTTTGTGGATAGGCTTTGGTGGTTTAAAAAATTTTAGGCTCAAAGCATCAACCTTGAATGAAGTGGTTCAAGGCTATTTATAACCAAAGCATTGAAAAGTGCTCAAAGGCAAATTTTCAGTCAGCGATCGGTATACCGTCGGTACGAACCGGTATACCGTCGAAATACTGGTCTGGAATTGCAACGGCTAGAAATATAGCCGTTGGGATCATTAAATGTTAGAAATACGACCGTTGGATTTTCAACGTTACTGAATCGGTATACCGTCGGTATAGATCGGTATTCCGTTGGCATGCCGATTTTGTAGACAGAAACTTTCTGTGAACAAAATCGATATATCGTCGGTATAGACCGGTATACCGTCGATATGCCGATTTCCATCCGAAAATGATCCTGGGCTAATTTCTGTCCTAGCTTTCGATTTTGCCATCCATTTCTTGTGTTTACAATTATTTCTAAGACTCATTACAGACTCCAGATATATTATTCCTAAGACTTATTACAGACTCCAGATATACTATAGCAGGTGCAGGCTTCTTCAGAGTCTTGAAATGATGATGGCATGGCATGGCTTCTTTCCTTAATAGATGTTGGCTTCTTCCTTGATGTCAACTGTCCAAAGATATCCAGTTTGTGAAAACTGAATACCTTTCGGGGGCTTCGCTCCAGAACCCCCGACGAGGGGTGCTGCCCCCTCGACCCCCGTCCGCTGACCGGGCAGCGGAACCCCCGAATGCGTGGCTCCGGAGATATCGTCGAGTGGTTCAGAGAAATCTTGTGGGATCCGTCGTCTTTGGCCCACCATGATTTCTTTATTTACATAAGTCCATGTTGATCTTGCATATTGTTTTTCTGCATGTACATGTTAGGCAAACAAAACAATATACATAGTAGCAAGAATGATAAAATAAATGTACATTAGGACAATACTGAGTTTAAGTATAAGTGCTAAGGTGATAGCATAAAAGTTAGTAATATCGTAATGATTAAACTTAATTGAATGACCACAATCAAAAACATAGTTTTGATTTTGGCAACCCGATTAAATTTAAGATAGATAATCTCATATTACTAATATTTAAACCAATAGGCACATATCACCAAAGGTATAAGTATAAGTAGAAATACTATAGCGATAGTATGAAGATTAATGATAATGAAATGCTAGACTTAACATATTAACTATATTCAAAAATATGATAATGAAATACCAGCCTACGCCGCAGTGTCGGCGGTAGAACGCTGTCCTAGGTCTCATGCATCTAACAGTATAAGGATAAGAAGTTTATACTCCCCGAATGGGGATGACATAGCAGAATGTAAACTCAATCACATCTAAGGTAGAGCATAAAGGAAGATAGATAAAACATAAAATCCAAAAGAGATACAGCAGATAGAAGTCTAAGTGTCTAAGATACACAAACGCAGAAATACATCTCAAAGCTCAAATACAGTAATCCATAAATACAACTCAAGACAACTGAAAATAAACTATGAGCAAAACCCTAGCTATCTATACAACCTCTAATGTGTCTCCTCTAGGCTAGCAGGCAACCTCCAAGCTATCTGTAAAATTTATCAACAGGTCCAGTCAGGACAGGAGCGAGCACAATACATCTCAAAAGTTCATAGCAGGTTAGAAAATATGATCATGCAGTAAAGTAAGATACAGGTACTGAAGGAAATACAGAGTCCTATTTAAAGCAACACAGGTTACAAGGTGTTCAAGTTGTAATAAATAAATCTCTACAAGCAATCTATATTATCCTAGGTTCTTCTAAGTCAAAACAACTCTAGGTCAACTCTGGCCAATAATCTAGTCAAACTAGGTCAAGTGTTGACTTACAGTTGACATTGGGTCAACTGGTCAACTCTGGTCAAACAGGGTCAATTCTAGTCTAATTATTAAAGATATAAAGTGTACTTCGTTATTCGTACGTCGAAACTTACGACACGCAAATCGAGATAAGAAGATCAACGGTAAAGTTGATAATCTTATTATAGTGATCCACGTGTCCATCTTGTCAATTTCAGCGATGTGAGATCACTGGAATTGACTGAGCTCAGTTTCGTTGTACTAATCCCGAAATACGAACATTATAAGAATTAATTATTAATTAATTATAAAAAGGTTAACCCAGAGAAATTATCAACAAATATTGTCGGACGATGAAACAAACATCGCCAACGTGTCCAGAATGGTCAAATTAGCTAGGATAGCCTGCCCATCGGTCCAATTTGGACACAAGGGAAAAAGGTAATTTCGGGTCAAAACGGTATCCGTGTCGGAGCCGTTTTGCACCGAAAAACGTGCAAGAAAATAAGTCTATAAAAAATAACAAATTATATGTCCACAAAACCAGAATGACGATACGAACCCAACGGTATCTCCAGAATGGGATTCTGTTGACCCGATCTCAATTTGGTCCGTTGACCAGAACTTGGAATTCCGATTTGCACGGAAATACGTGCCGGAGCCAAAGTTCTCAAAACTCAGCAAACTACATGTCAACGAGTCCAGAATGACGATACGAACTCAACGGTATATCCGGAATTGGATTCCGATGAGCCGATCTTAAAATGACCTGTTGACCCGGATATTGGTATCCAACTTGCACCGAAATGCGTGTCGGATTCAAGGTCCACCAAAACCTAGCAAATTATATGTCAACGAGTCCAGAATGACGATACGAACTCAACGGTATATTCAGAATTGGATTTCGATGAGCCGGCGTCAAAAAGTCCCGTTGACCCGAACTGTGGGACCCACCTTGCACCGAAATACGTGCTAGGGCCCACGTCCTCCAAATCTAACAAATTTTATATGAAAATATGCCAGAACGATGCCACGAGTCTACTGGTGGTGTCAGAAATGAAATCTGGAGTCCCGTGTTCAAAAATGGAATTTTACAAGTTAGAAATTACGAATTCGGACGACCAACTTTGGCGTCGAATTCAACCAATCAAACAAACTCACAATGAAATGAAACTGGAGGGGTAGCAAGAGGGTCATACCAACTTCGCACAGGAACTGGTAGCACACCAAACGGAGCTGCGGTGGAGGAGGTACAAGCTGACGAAGTTGGCTCCGCGAAACTGTCCAAAATTAATACAATTTAAACGGTCAACTTGGTGGCCGGTTTTGATGTATCAAACGATAAAATCAACGGATGAAAATTGACAGGAGTGAAGGTGGATATACCGAGATTGTGACGGAGTGAAGAAATCGTCGATCCAACGGTCAAATTTCTCAGAAATTGCGTGCGAAGTCGCTGCGACGGAACGTAAAATCTGGATCATTCCCGCGCGCGTCACGAAGGAACTTCGTGCGAAACGCACGAATCGCCTCGACGGCGCGTCCCGGAGGACGGTGGCCGCCATGGGAATGCTCGCCGGAGTGGGGCGCACCCGTGTGGGGGTCGCCGGAGGCACGACCGCCGGCGGCGGCGCGCGGCCAGTGCTGCCAGCGTTGTTGCTGCCGCTACGCTGCTGCGGGGTACGCTGGCCCGGCGGCGCGACCACGGCGGTGGTCCGGCCAGGGAGTGGCGGCGCGTCCAGGGAAGAGACTGGTGGTCTTGGTGGTCGGCCACGACGGGCTCGGGCTAAGGTGGAGGCTCGGGCTGGTGAAGGCTATGGTGTTGGTGATGATGAAGATGAAGAGGAGGAGGGAAAGAGAGGAGGCTCGGCCTGTTGGTGGTGGTGGCCGACCGCGCTCGGCCATGGCGGCGCTCCGGCCACGGGGTCGCGGGCTGCTGGCCAAAGAGGAGGGCTATGTAGATGGTGGTGGTGGATTAATGGTGAGGATGGTGGTGTGGATTATTGATGGTGGTGGTGGTAATTCATGGGAGGTGGAGGAAGAAGAAGATGGAGGAGGCTGGATGGAGGTGGTCGGCCGAGCTCGGCCAGGGTGGAGGAAAGGTCGGGCTCGGCCAGGTGGAGGCTCGACTGAGAAGAGTGGAATGGGGAATGTCTGTGTGTGTAGGAAAAATATTAGAAAGAGAGGGAAGAAAATAATTGATGAGAGAGAGAAAGAGAGAGAGATGAGGAAAAAAAGTGACTCCCTAAATGTTAGGGCCGGCCACTTGGCTAGGGTGTGTTGGGGATGTTTGCATGTAGGGATTTAAGGGCTAGGATTAATTAGGAGGGAAATCTATGGCTAGGAATTAATAGGGAAATAGGTTATCCTAGGGATTTTCAATAAAGGAAAATTCCAATAAATATTGAAATAGGTAAACAGGGTATTTAAATTATTTTGAACGAGGAAATTGAGGGCGTCACGATGGAGGGTAGCACGAAGTTGGGATGGACTTGGTGGGGCCGGATTGGGTCAAAATCAGTCATTACGCAATAATCGAATTAAAAAAATAGGTATTGATGATCATGAGTAAATAAGTAGCACATGGGGATTCCAATAAATGGGACACAAGTGTCATGCGGGTAGTAGGCTCAATGTGGGCCATGTCCATATTTGGGGCTGACAGGTTTTGGTCGACAGGGTTACCACAAATCGAGTTGGAAAATAAATATGACACCGTGGGGTGAAATATAATCGGATCACGTGTCAGGAAAGTTGTACGAAGCAAATAGAGCACAAAATGGTGTGTCTGAGTGGGACACGAAGGTCATGAGTGAAGATCGTCTCGAGTAGATCATGCATGATGAGTTGGTTTCAAGAGAATGACTGGTCTGGTGCTCCCAATTCAAAAGTCACGGTAACGTGCTAAAAATGATCAAGGAAAAGAGTGGGAAAATTAATTAATAATCAAATGGTCTAAATCGATCCGAAGTTGTGCGAAGCAAAAAGAGTACAAGGGAACAAGTTTGGATGGGATATTATATACCATCATGAAGGTAATCCTGTCCACTACAAAACTTGTGAAGAAGGTTTCCAGAGTTGAACATCCCTGACACTCTAAATATCAAAGGCACGGGAAAGTACACTTAAGGATAAATAAACAGAATAATTATTTATCGAAACTAATCAATCAGAAAATTAAAAAAATTAAAAAAATCAACCTGAAATTTAGGGTGCTCACAATCATAAATCTTGTTTATGTAAACTAGCATATCATATATAGATTGAAAAAGAAAAACAATAGGTAGATGAGTGAAAGTGATCCAAATTATATAGCTTAACAATATATCATAAATAAGCAAGCTACATAACTAAATTAAGATTAATGAGTTAGGCCATTAACAAGATAAATATTCTCATTAACTCTTAAGTCACTAAAAATGAATTAGACTCTAATCAAGTATAGGCAAAAAGAGATATTCATGAAAACATAATAAAATAAATCTCTTTGCCAAGTATTGAGATTAACCCAAGATAATAAAATGATAGATCAATCTAGAGAATGCAAAATATTATAGCCATTATGAAATAAGTGTATTCTCTAGAAATAGAAAAATCTCAACACAAAAGCTCAAACCATAGTGGCTAAGATATAAGAAATATGATATATCAATTATAAGAATCCTTATGTGCTACGAAAACATCATTAGGCAACAATAATTCTAAAGAAACATATTTTTAAAGAGCTTTCATAGTGCACCATAGTAAATTATAAAGATACAGACTAGAGAATGTGCACTAATTAAGGAGGTAAGTTTAATATCCAAGGTAAAGCACAAAACTATGTGATCCTTAATAGAACATCCATAATTAGTCATGAGCAAGACATTAATAAACATTTTCTCTCAACATCCTAACCTAAATGTATAAAACAAATAAATATCAAAAGTTAGGAATCATTTATATATATGAAACTATATATATCACGAATGGGCATACATGAAAAGATCAAAAATAAATTAAGAATATGTATCCATAATGCCAACCAAGAAGTCAAGAAAATATCATCAAAAGAAGACTTTAAGGAAGAAGCTAATTAATTCAAGAAGCACAAATTTGGTCAAAGGAATCAATAGCTAAGTATGAGATAAGCACAAGTTTGAAGGTAACAAGTATAATTAAATACTCTTCAAGTCAATATAAAACTTTAGCTTAACTCATATGCCCACATAAAGATATTTATACAAAAATATATATCAACATAAGAAATCATGATCCACATGTAAATAAAAATTTAATGAATATAGTCATGTATCCTTAATGAATGTTTGAAAAACTATTACAAATTCAAAACATGTACAAATAAGCTTTATTAGGCAAAGACATAATTGATTCATAAGAGATTTAATCAAAATAAAATATGAGAATCAATAATGAGTATATTATATAAGCACAAGGTTAAAGTGGAAGTATAAGTGTATACTTGTCAAGTGATAAGAAGCTTGTGCTAAACACATATATTCACAAATACCGATTAAGATAAACATGACATATTAAATACAAACCGGCAAGAAGTAACTATCTCAAAAAATTTAAAGATGGAGAGTTAAAATCATATTAACTCAAATCAAAACAAAGCTCCTATGGACTAGAGTGATATGCATGCTTTATAAATAAAGATTAAGAATAACGAGCATGCATATATAACTGTGTCACACTAATAGAAAATAAGTGATAAATTACATAGTGTGAACTAAACATTTAAGCCGAGTAACTAGTCATGCTAGATAAAAGAATTATTAAGAAAATTAACTAAGCATGCTAGTATTATATCTCACATTGATTTATATAAAAGACAACTAAAGGATATCAATGTGATCTAGTAGCAAAACATCAAGAGAAACATGCTAGATTCTACAAATATAAATAATTTAAAGAGAATCGTTTAGCATGTTACCAAAGTGGCTCTAGTGACCACGCTTGTGTTGGTGCAATTGCTTGGAAGATGACCTTTGAGCTTTGCAACCACCAATACGCTCCTCGGTGCTATGTCCCGATATAAGAAGCTCCACCTACAACATTAGACGAAGACTTTGGTATCCAAATAAACTTGGATCCACATTTATTAGCTTTAGGGACACATATACTATTTACTCTAGCATTGGTAGAAAAACTCCTATGAATAGGACAAGTTAAGCTCATGTGTCCAATACGAGAGTAATAGAAGCACCTAATACTAGTGTGTGCACATGTATCAGAATAAGTATGATTATGAACATGTGATATACTAGAATGATGAATATCTCTATAATGAGCATGTATGAATTTGGTCTTAAGAATATCATGTTCTAATAGCAAATCATCATGCAAACAAGTAAGAGAATCAAATTTAGCATTTAAAGCATAATTCTCTTTTTTAAATAAAACAATTCTAGAAATAAAATTATCATTTTGTTTCTTTAAAGATTAAATAGAAGAATCATGCAAATGATTTAGCTCATGTGTTTGCCTCTTAAGATCTTCTATTGATGAGGAAAGAGATTTGATTTTCAAAATTAAAGCATTATTCAAACTCTTTAAAGAAACACAAGATGAGTTTTGAAAATCAAGTCTAGATAATAAATCATTGTTTTCATTTCTCAAAAACTCATTAGATTCTTCTAAATGAATAACCTTTTCTGAAAGTTCTTCATTTGTAGAATGAAGGTCATCAAGAATCTCTAAGGATTGGTTAGCCATGGCTTTCCACTTAGAGCATTTTTGCATTTAGAAGAAATATGATTGTCCATGTTACTAGAAGTAAAATCATCTTTATCGAAGGAAGAGGAATACGATGCCATATAAAAATTAACAAGGATCTACTCTAAGGATGTTAAGCCTAACAATAGAGTCCTTGCTCTGATACCATTTGTAGAAACCCTAGAGGGGGGTGAATAGGGTCAAGCAAAAGCACTTAACACAAGCTAATGGACAATTTAAAAATATAAGTGCAAGAGAAAAAGCAACAACAATACTGACACACGATATATCCTAGTATCCTCCCAAGGGGCACTCCAGTCCCGGAACTCTCTCCGGCTTTAATCCATTATTTGAGTAAATAGTTACACACGAGTTTGGATCCGAAGAACTCGTCAACTTCAACACGAGTTTGGATCTGAAGAACTTGCCAACTTCTTACACGAGAGCTTTAGTCCGAAGGCCTCTCCGACTTCAACTGAGAGTTTGGATACGAAGACTCTCCAACTTCAACCGAGAGTTTGGATCCGAAGACTCTCCAACTTCAACCTTTCACAATAGGTTTTGATCTCCTTATACAACAAGATGAAGATCTTACTTTTTAACTCAATAACTCTAACACAATTTGTGGATGGCAAATGAAAACTTTGTAGAGTTGTTTGTGGATAGGCTTTGGTCGTTTAAAAAAATTTAGGCTCAAAGCATCAACCTTGAATGAAGGAGTTCAAGGCTATTTATAACCAAAGCATTGAAAAGAGCTCAAAGGCAACTTTTCAGTCAGCGATCGGTATACCGTCGGTACGAATTGGTATACCGTCGGAATATCGGTCTGGAATTGCAACGGCTAGAAATATAGCCATTGGGATCATTAAATGTTAGAAATACGACCGTTGGATTTTCAACGTTACTGAATCGGTATACCGTCGATATAGATCGGTATTTCGTTGGTATGTCGATTTTGTAGACAGAAACTTTCTGTAAACAAAATTGGTATATCGTCGGTATAGACCGGTATACCATCGGTATGCCGATTTCCATCCGAAAATGATCATGGGCTAATTTCTACCCTAGCTTTCGATTTTACCATCCATTTTTTGTGTTTACAATTATTCCTAAGACTCATTACAGACTCCAGATATACTGTAGCAGGTGCAGGCTTCTTCAGAGTCTTGAAATAATGATGGCATGGCATGGCTTCTTTCCTTAATAGATGTTGGCTTCTTCCTTGACGTTAGCTGTCCAAAGATATCTAGTTTGTGAAAACTGAATACCTTTCGGGAGCTTCGCTCCCGAACCCCCGACAAGGGGCACTGTTCCCTCGACCCCCGTCCGTTGACCGGGCAGCGGAACCCCCGAGTACGTGGCTCCGGAGATGTCGTCGGGTGGTTCAGAAAAATCTTGTGGGATCCGTCGTCTTTGGCCCACCATGATTTCTTTATTTACATAAGTCCATGTTGATCTTGTATATTATTTTTCTGCATGTACATGTTAGGCAAACAAAACAATATACATAGTAGCAAGTATGATAAGATAAATGCACATTAGAACAATGCTGAGTTTAAGTATAAGTGCTAAGGTGATAGTATAAAAGTTAGTGATATCATAATGATTAAACTTAATTGAATGACCACAATCAAAAACATAGTTTTGATTTTGGCAACCCGATTAAATTTAAGATAGATAAGCTCATATCACTAATATGTAAACCAATAGGCACATATCACCAAAGGTATAAGTATAAGTAGAAATGTTGTAGCAATAGTATGAAGATTAGTGATAATGAAATGCTAAACTTAACATATTAACCATATTCAAAAATATGATACAATCATTGGGCCAACAGCAAGGTGCGCGAGGTGTCGTCCCTACCAGCAAGCTTTTGGCCATGGAGTTTTAAAAATTTCTAATGTCCATAACTTGGGTTATAGGACTCAAAATTGGACAAAATAAAGGTCTAAACTTAATAAAATTGAATTCTCTACAACATGGAACCATTAGTTTTTGAAAATAATAAAGTTTAAAAGATCAAAATCAAGAAAAACCGAAGAAACTATAAACTTAGATCTACAAAAATGTAACCATCAAAACCAAAATCTCCAAGTTCTAAAGAGGCTTAGAATCAAGCAAGGAAGACAATTGAATAATAAAATTTGAGGTCCATCATGAAGCAAGTTGCACTTGCCTAGGGCTTGGTAGGTGGGAGGAGTAAATGAAGAAGATAAGGAAGTAATAAGAAATAATGGAGGGGAGAGAGAGAGAGAGAGTGAGAGGAGTTGGTTTTTATACAAACCCTTATCATCTCAAACCACAACAAACCAAGTCAAGCCAAGCCAAGCTAAGTTGAACCAAACCGAATTAAACCAAGGCAAGATTAAACCAAGACTAGGCTAAGCAAGACAAGTCAAAATACGGGTTGACAGAAGTCAGAATTCCGTACACGTATATTAAAAATACGTATAACGAAAAACGGGAGTGACAGTATCCCCTATCCATACTATGTCCTTATCTGTGTCCATGCAACATAGCACATATATGCCCATCCTTGTGTGCCCTTATCCATACCGTGTTCCTATTTGTGTCCGTACAACGTTGCAGGATAAGGTCTCTAATGGCAGGAATCAAACCCGCCTCTTCTCCATGGCAAAAAGTATTTTTACAATTCGACCATACATCCACCTTTTCTTTGTTCCTGATACGTACACATGTCCACACATATATGACACAAATGATATATCACATATATTCCAAGTATTCTAGCCAACTCCTTGACAGAATAATAAACTGAAACTTGGTTTCTCAGTCTTCAATATTATTGTAGAAGCATGGAAAATTCAAACTACCAGAGACTGTGTGCCCCCTGCATATGACGTAATGTAGCTCCTACGCCTAACTGAGTGTGCACCCATACAACAACTGGAAAATCATGCGTCGGGATCTAGACGTGCCAAAGCTACAGCTACACCTAGGAAGTCATATGCCTACACGCTTCTTTAACATCAAGCGTTAAATGCTCTGCTGACAAATACATCAGATGTTAGCTGTCAACTCGAGCAGAGTGCAATGTGCACCTTGAATCCTACAATCGATGGAAACACATGAACCAAAATTTCTTGTTATATTTTTCCTCAAGAGACAATACAGTACTTGATTTTGTTTTCTTGTTCTATTTTCCTATATTTGGTTGTAGAAACTCAAAGAAAATGCTATTTTTAGCCCTATCGTTATCTTTTTGTAATAAAACACTATGGCCACATTTGGTTCGCGGAATTGGAACATTGGAAAAGGAAAGTGATTCATTTTCTTTGTTTGGATGTCAAAGGAAATGAGGAGGAAAGGAATTATCCCAAGAGGAGGAAAGTGGTTCCTCCCGCCAACCCAATGATTCATTTTTCCTCTCTAAGGATTCACTTTCCCTCTCAATTTTTATGATTTTCCCAAACACCGATTTTTTTTAATTAGAATATCAATTTCTCAAAGGAAAGAAAATATCGTAAAATAAATTTTCTTTTCTTTCCTTTCAGCGAACCAAACAAGGCCTAAGAAAATACTAACATTGTAGAGAATCAAGTAATGATTGATTATAAATTAAGTAGATGCTCGTCTTAGCAATGCAAGAATGGACAAATTTTACTGATGCTTTAGTTAAATAAGTGAAAAAATGCTGAAGGTCAACTGTTGAGATGCTCGAGTTGGTCTAAGGCGCCAGATTAAGGTTCTGGTCCGAAAGGGCCTGGGTTCAAATCCCACTCTCAACAAATTTTTTAGATTATTTCCATTTTATTGTTAATCTTTTTATCCTTTTCATTAATCAATTAATATTATTACTTTTTTTTTGAGAGGACTATCAACTACAACTTCAATCTCTCTTTATCCTTCTTCCAATTAATACACCAACTGAAGCCTTCTGATTCTTCAGCGTTCCATAGCTTCGAACACAAGGAAAAAGAAATGACTTTTAGGGTCTGCTTGACAATTATTGGGGTAGCAGTTATGGGATATTTTTAAAGTACCGGATATGAACGTTATAAGAGGTTCGATTTTGAATAATTTTAAGTAGCGGCTTTTAAACCAATATAGTTCATGCTTGATAATTCATTAACGAGCGGTTGTAAAGTTTTATTAAACAATAAAATTACTTGTATGTCTATATATAAACAAAAACAATTCCAAAGAAAGATTATATCAATGTCCTCCCAAACAATAACTTATACACTCATATAACTTGCAAACATAAAATGGTTTGGGAAGTAGTAAATCATAAATTTTAGGAAAAAATATTCACTACCACACCAAATGGAATGCAAAATTTTATGGCAATCATTCACTAGCACACCAAATGAATCGCAAAATTTAAGAACTCACATAGAAAGTAGGTGTCAGATGAGACCTCAAGAGAAACAATGATGAGATAGAAGAAATATATATGGTAAGGTATTAGTAGTTATAATTATATTTTTTGATAAGGATATATAAATGGAAGAAAAAATAGAAACCCTTAAAACATCCCGATTTGGGATGTTTATAAAGACACTCAAAATTACATTGCACTGGCTTTGGGAGTTTTTTGAGCAGGCCCAAACTAGTAAAACAAAAATCTCTCAAAACCGGTAAAAATACAATTGCCAAGTTGACCCTTATGAGATTGTTTTGTAGAATTGTATCAATATGTTTAAGCACAGTTCTTCAAATCCAAAGTTGTTTAGTTGAAGTCATTAATAAAGTTATGGAAGATGCTAGACATGAGACTCTTACGTAAAAATTTCTTAATTTTGAGTTCATAAGGGAACAATATAGATATGATCGCTTGCTAGTTAACAAGTTCTTTTTCTTGCCTAGTTTTAAATGAACATACGCTATTCTTTTTAGTACTTTCTTAGTTTCCTGCAAATCAGGTGTCGATAGATCTTTCCGGGACTTTAGAGCACCTATCTAGACATGCAGAGATCCCTCACCCATTGACCGATTGTCCATGACAATTTCTCTTATCTGCATCATAGTGAGGTGATGTGATCGAACTTAGGCTCCTACTTAGTTGAGTAATAACTTGACGTCCTATCCACCCCATTTCTTTTATATGTTTAGTTTGAACGTATTATCTTCAATAGAAACTGCACTGCGAAGTTAGAATAAATTTGAACTATTCACTTGCTAGGTTTTCAATTAATCTTTTGTTTATTTCTCCTTTGCTGATCTGCAAACTCATGTAATTGCAATTAGGCTCTAGCAACTATGAGTTGCTTGGATAATGTTAGTGCCGGGGCACAATTTTTCGATGGAAAACTGAGAATATGAAACAATTGTAAAAACAATGTTTCAACACAACACTTCTAGGAAGGTTGCGCAAGTATAACGAAGATCTAAAAAGATATCGTTATGATATTACGAGAATCTAAAAAGATTTCGTAATCACAGCAGCGAAGAAGATGACAGGCGAAAGATGGAAGATGGTCTGCTGGGGTGAATGATCACCGTTGCTCAAAGCTTTATTCGCCCTACACGAACAGCTTCCATGAACCAGCAAGTTCGTCGGAGAACTTGGAACACTCTTGCTTTTCTGACACCTCGGATGGACACGAACTCCCGTGCAAAAGCAACGCTGGTGCGGCGCCTTTCCTCTCTCTCGAAGGCTGCTGGAATTCGCAAGCAAATTCCGATCAGAACTGTGTTAAAGAACACGTCTGAATTCTCTGTTTACTTGTGCTAAAAAATACTTCGTAAACTTTCTGTGGTGGCTTCTCTTTCTATATTATCAACCAGCCTTGAGAGAGAGGATGCCTTATATAGGCCCTGCAGCAACTGGTCAGTTGCCACAAAGTTAGGGACGTAGTAATAACCACCCGGAACATGTAGCAACCGCCCAGAACATGCAAACGCACGTTCTGTTGCCAACTGCGCACACTCTGCGCTCCTTGCACTCTGCGCGACAGAGCGCGCACTGAACTACGCACACTGCGCACGCAGCGGAACCAGCGCAACCAGCGCAACCCGAGCAACCCGTGCAACCCAGCACAACCCTGCGCAACCCATCGCAACCAAGCGCAACCTGAGCGCAACCTGGGCGCGCACCTGGGCAGCGCAACTGGGCTTGCGCAACTGGGCATGCGCAACTGGTCAGCGCAACTGGGCTTGCGCAACGTGGCAGCGCAAGTGGCTCGCGCAACGAGCGCAACTAAAGCGCACTATGCACCTAGCGACGATGCTGACGTGCTAAGTGCAAAGTGCGTCAACAAAACGCCACATTACGCCTCATGAGCCCATGAGCCCGAGTCCGTGTCCGAGTCCGAGTCCGCTCCCATGGAAATAAATTTTCCAAGAGCAAAAAAGCATGAATGCTTTAATTGTTAATTTTAGCCTTTTTTCCATTAGAAAAATAATCCCACATGGCAAACCCATGTGCACCTCCACACCACATGTGCATCTCCAATAATAGCAAAGCTAATATATAGAGATACAACCTCTTTGTGTTTTTTCGATGTGGGACTAAAGCTTTCTAAAGGAAAAACCAAAAACTCCAACAATCCCCCACATATCTCTATATATATGGGTATAAGTGTTCCCCACAGTAACTGTCCATCATGCATTAGAAGAGATGTCGCTGACGACTTGAATCTTTCCGCATGGATCAAAAATCAGACTATAATACAAGAATGGACTAAGCCTTGAATTCTGCATCATAGCTGAAGTTCTTTCCACTCACATAATGTAGTTACATGTGCTTCTGGCTACACATTAAAGGCCCTGTGCCAGCCTGGTTTCAGTGTATAATTTTGGGCGTCTACAAGTTTACCCTCAAGAGACGGCCTGATATCTCTTTGTCCATACACTATAGGTGAGTTCATTATAAAGAGACATGACATGAAGCGCTTTGCGCTTCCCTTGCGGTGCTACGCCGCCATGACATGGCTTAAAGCCGAGGCCTTACCCCGTACCGGGAACCTCATCGTAGTGTCATACTACTGTAGCATGAGGCAACCGCCTCTTTGTAGTGCCAAACTACCCAGCATAAAGCCTTAGGCTCCCTTGCGGTGTTACGCCGCAACGACATGGCTTACAAGGCCGAGGCTTTATCTCTAATCGGGTACCTCATCGTGGTGTCGTACCACTGTAACATGAGGAACTCCTCCTCTTTGTAGTGCTGACTACACCCCTCTTTATTTTTAACATACAGCATTAGGCTAACTGCCTATTTGCGGTGCTACGCCGTTGTGACTTGGCCTACAAAGCCGAGGCTTTATCCTATTACTGGGCAGCATCCCACATATAGGAACCTCATTGTGGAGTCACCCCACTGTAGCATGGAGTTTCACTCCTTGTAGTGCTGCTCTACCGTGCTTCCTGTGAAGCACACAGGGCATTCACTCTGCCTGAGAACTCATTAAGGCAATTAAGCCAACCTTCTCACAGGAACCGTTTTCCGCAGAAAACAACAGTAGACAACAGTGGTTATAGGTCCGTAACCTCTCCATGCCCAATAGAACATGTACCCACCGTTCCTAATATTCTTCCGATTAGTGGTCCTCCCTTGTGTCACGACCCGTACCCTAGAAATAGGGCACGTGACGTGGGTACGTCCAGCCTACGCCGCAGCATCGGCGGTAGAACGCTGTCCTAGGTCATAACATCTAACAGATAAGGGTAATATACAGTTATACTCCCCGAATGGGGGTGACATAACACAATATAACTCAACCACATCTAGGATAGAACAGGAATGAGATAGAAAGATAAAGATAGATAACATCCAGGAATATAACATCACAGAGATACAAATCCAGAATCTAAGTGACTAAAATAAATACATCTCAGAATATCTCAAAGTCTAGTACAGTAATCCCAAAATAGTAAGATAATCCTAAACTAATGAAAGTAACACCAACTGCTAGCAGGTCCAAGTCACTAGTGATGTCTAACGCTGCACCAAGAGGGATAGACACCAGAGCCTCATCATTCACTGTAAAATTTTCAACAGGTCCAGTCAGGACGGGAACGAGCACATATCTCTCAAAATAGTTCATAGCAGGTTAGGAGTATAAATCATGCAATAGAGTAAAATACAGGAAGTGCTGAAAAGGAAGTACGAGTAAACATGAGATATTTTATAACTGAAAGTAAATACATGATAGTAGAGACTGTAAGTGGCTACGTGATTTAGAGCATAATGGTTATGTAAACGGCTTGGGGGCACATGAATACAAATAAAGAGGCACATTTATACAGCTACTGGGGATAGTGTTCACATAACCAATTCTACTCACCCCGCCCCAACCAGTACACAAGGATCCATTCAAGTTACGTTATAAGCACATGAATACAACTAAGATACGTGAACTCATGTAATGAGTAGTACATGAGGCACGTGAAAGCACATGAGAACATGTAAAAACATGAACTAGTACGAGTACAAGGAGTACCTGATGCACATGATAAAGTACATGAACATGAAATACCCGATGCACCCGTAAAGGGATAACATCTCAGGAAAGGATCCATATAGTACTAATCCGTGAAGATACGTGTCAGCATCAAGTAGAGTAATCTAGAGCAAGAATATAATCCAGATAAGTATGAAAAGATCAGAGAATGTACTCGCCTGTTAACTGAAAGTCCGAGATAAAAATACTGTCCGAGGAGTGGTGTCTGGCTCCTATTAGAACAGCACAAGTCACAACGAGTCCAAAATGGTAATAATATGCACTACAATGCGTTCTACATGAATCTAGGTCAAATCTAGACCAAAGTCAACTTTTGGTCAACTCTGGTCAACCCTAGAAGTCAAACCTAGTCAATAGTCAATCTAGGTCTCACCAAACCTACTCTAGGTTCTAACAAGTCTCCTCTAGATTTTACCATGGCTAATAGCCTATTTAGGATGCCTCTAACTAACACCTTAGCCCACAACACTACATTATTATCTACACTATAAAGCCTTATGATATCCCTATTCTATGACACCACAAGACAACCCACACACAATGCCCATAGGTACACTACACAATATCAAAACACCACATATACCATATACCTTAACTTACACATATACATATACAGGAAGCATGCATATATATCTAGAATGTATGTACACAAACCTATATAGGAACTATATGTATAACAAACTCAATGTAATGCATTACATGAAAGGAGGGGCAACATCTACTAGTGTGTGTGTAGCAATACAAAGTGTGTGCCAATACAAATGTGTGTGTGCAGCTAGAGAGGCTAACTGTGAGAACCATGTGTGAACAAACATTCCCACAACCAATTACAATTGCCAGTTATCAATTAAAGCTCAGATTTATCATTGAACCCAAAACAGTTAACAAGAAATTCTTCATTTCAGTTTAGCAGGAACTAACAGTGAACACTTGAACTAACATTCTAGTTTTGCAGTGAGTTAATACAGGAAAAGAAATCAGCTATACTAATCATCATCTCAGGTTTGTATGAAAGTACAGGAAATCAATTGTCAATAGTTCAAGGAACTATAACTCAGGCCACACACATAATTTCCAGATTTTGTCTAAGTCAGTGATCAAATACACAGGGTTCAACATACTCAGGTTTTGAAGATTATCAAGGGCTAACAGTGGTAATGGCTACAAAACCAATCCCAGGTTTGAGTTCAATAACTCAGATTTCTCATAACCTTAACATGCCCCATATGAATCTCATATTTCAGTTTGCAGGTAAAATATCAGTGAACAATTGGATTAACATTCCAGTTTGTAGATGAAGTTAAATGCAGGAAGGACATAGGGGTTAATACAATGGTTCCAGGCCATTGCCAGATTTAACATTAGCACATGACAGTACAACTAGTTAACCAACTCCCTATTTAACTCAAGTTCGAAATACAACCACAACTTCCAATTACCAGTTAACAGTGAATCTAATTCCCATCTTGAATTTCCTTAACCAACCCAAAATCAGAACAGTCCTACAACCAATTCCCAGGTTTAACAGTTAACTTCAGTCTCATTGATATATATATGCATCCAGGTTATCAACAGGAAACCACATTGAATCAAAGAGGAGAAACAATGTTCTGCAAAATAAAAAGAAGGAAAAACATGTACAGCCTAACTATACCAACAATCTCAGGTTTGTCATTCAAAACCAGGTTTTTGAAACCAAGGAAATCATATGTTCAATCACAGTTTTTCATTTCTCAACAAAAATCGAGCCAACTCCAACAAAACCAACCATTGAGTAGGCTTGTAAAATCAGAGATTAACAGGGTATAATCCTAACTAAATATTTAAAACATCAATTAAAAACATGTCACATACAGGAATTAAATGGGTTGTAAAACTGGAAATTAAGTATCAACATGTATCAGACTTTTACATGTTTTTCAACATTTCGAACCAACACTCACATTAACCCATTCCCAAAGTGCAATCCAATGAAACAGAGTTTAGGCAACAATTTTAGGATCTTAAACAAACATTTAAACCTATTTAAAAACATAAAAATCGATTTAAAACAATTAGAGCAACACATAGAACACACACGCACACAGCCTTTCCCGTGCACACCCAAGAACGTGTCCGACACGACACGAGGACTCGTGAAACTTGACGAGCCTCGTGTCAGTCATTGACACGAACCACAGACCGATTTTCACGTGTCGGCGTTGCGTGTCCAGCGCGCAGTAGCCCCCGAGTAGCAGGGGAGCTACAGTGCCGCGCGCACACGCCCGCACACGCGTGTCCCGTGCTCCCCACGACACAACAAGACACGAACAATAGCACACGACACTAGGGAACCCTAGACGACACCTAGATCTAGCTTCCTATTCAAAAAGATTGGGAAAACTCGATCGAGCAGTCCTTTGGGACATTTCGTCGAGCACCTGGATCAAGCTCTGATACGTGTCCGATACGGACACGAAACGAGCTCGAAACCTAGGGTTTGCTTCCCATACAGTTGGGTGAGGGCTAGAGGATCTTAGAAATGATTTTTACTGGGTTTTAGGAGCAGTGGTAAGGATTATACATATTGATGTTCCAAGCTCCAAAAAAACACCAAGGAAGGGGATCCTTCAAAGCACCAAAGCTCCTCAAATTGTGTGCTCCCTGTCAAAACTCAATCCCAACAGCAAGAGAACAATATTTAGAGCCTATAGGAATTTGTTTGAAGGAAAAAGGACCTAATTTGGATTTTCTATGAATTTGTAAGGATGGAACTTTACCTCTTTCTAAAACTTGATGAACCCTAATGAAAGGAGGCTAGCCCTAAAATTTGGGAGGATATAAATAGGGGGAGGGGCTGTTATGTGGCTGGCCATAGGCCCTAGGGTTAGGGTTTTGGCTAGCTAGTTGGGTCCTATCTAGTTTAAGTCATGATTTGACTTGTGACTACACAAGCCATTCTTAGGCCAAACTAGCTCCTAATCACCCCAAACCAATTCTAATGAACTTGAAATAATTAACTTAGGTCACACTAGGGTTTCTTAACCTAACCAAAGTGTCTTGACCTAGGTTAGCCACTAGGACGGTCTCCTAGTCAACATGAGTCAAAGTCAAATATAGGGTCAAAACAATTCTACCAAAAATCACCAAAAATCACTAAAAATCATATTAATTATATTTAATAACAAAAATCCCAAAATAATTCCAAAATTTTGAAAATGACCAAAATACCCTCAATTGAAAAACTGGGTGTTACAATCCTACCCACCTTAGAAAAATTTCGTCCTCGAAATTAAGATGATCGTACCCCTTCTAGGTCAAACTCCCACAATCAAAATCTCAGAACCTATTTAAATCATTCAGTTGGAAAATGTAACTTATGGGGTCATGGCATGTAGTATCAGTTTGGGGTCTCATCTAGTTACACCAACATACTACAGTACTAGGCAATCACAAGATATCAAAACATACAACAATATGATAGGGTGTATCAATTTCAAGGACTGGCTAAGATATAGGTCAAGGACTCACCTCCAACTAGGTCTGGTGGCTGGAACTCCCTCCCGAAGGCGGAGTCCTGGCTGAGATAAGTGCAGTAGGACAGTCTCGCAGTCTGTGTGCAGCTGACCCACACAACAGGCACACTCCTCTTCTCTTCCTACAGATGTCCCACACATGTCCAGGCTTCTTACAGAAGGCGCAGGTAGGAACTCTCTCAGCTGGCCTCTGCTGAACAGGAGTCTGGACTGGGTAGGCTGGTCTAGGTTGATAGTCTGGGTGCTCATGGGGCTCTGGGTATACACTGCTCCTCGGCCTCTTAGAACTAGGTTCTCCTCCTGAATGTACCAAATCCCACAGCAGTTGGATCCCTCGGCCCTGCTCCTTCAGGATCTCAGCCTGGACTCTCTGTGTCTCTAACACATCCCGGAGAAGTCTGGAAATCTGAGCTCCGTCAGGAAATAAACCTGCCGAGGGTATGGTATGGGGTACTGCTCCTGGAGGCAGAGGAGGAGACTGGGAAGGACTCTTGGTCTCAGATGAGACTGCCCCTCTCTCCTGAGTAACAGGTGGTGGAGGGGATTTCTCTGGTGAGGATGCTAACACCTCCTCGATGGCGGGAGGTGCCACTACCTTTGGGTCAGTCTGAGGGGTCACTACCTCCTGAGCAATAGGAGGTGGAAGCACACTGTCAGTAGCTGCAGCTGCTCTCAGGCGACAGGCTCGGGTCATGGGTGCCATACTGGAAGGAATAAAAAAAACACAACAATCATTAAGGCTGTACAGCAGTCTACCATCCTATCTGTAAAACTGGTATTTATCAAGAAAATAAAATAAGACAACTACCAATCACCTATAAAGGGTACTATTTAAGAAAAAATAAAAACCAAATGTTTAAGGAACGAAAGTCAATAGAATTGAATTCAATCACAATCTAATATATATAGAAGAGAGAGTGTTAGAGGGAAAAGCTAACATTATGTAAAGGTCATGTAGTTTGTGGCATATACATGAGGGTGTTATAGGAGGATTTGGGTCTCAACTATAGCTATCAAGTTACACTATTCATGGCATATTAGTTAAGCAATCTACAAGGCATAAGCTATTACTCCTAGCATGTATGGCTAATCGTGTATATATGTATATCTATATGGCTATATTATCATAACATAGAGATGAAAGGTTAGGTTTTCATGGCAGTTGTGTACATTAATGTAGAGTGTCATATGTACATGGGTTAAGACTTGAAATAAAGGGGTTCAATCATTCAGTTTAGCTCATCATTACATATTAGATCTGAAATTGAACTACACATATTGATAGCAGTGTAAAAAATATAATCATGAATTCAGTTTTCAAAATTTTAGAGAATTCGAACATCAAAACCAACTCAAAGTTCACCACAACCACAACCTAACATGTAAGAGTATGAACCTAACATTATATACCTGCACACAACCATGTATACGGCTTAAAACATTACAATTTAAAACTGCAATTTGAACTAAAGTCTTAGAATCCAAGGTTAAGGGTTTACTATGTACGCAATCTCAGATTTGACAATTCAACACAAAACTTAACCAAATTTTTTTTTTGAAATAAAGCCCTGTATATAACATACATGTGTAGTGATGTAAGCAACTAATAACATGAAATTTAAATTTAAATTACGAATTTAATATGGAGAACATAGAACTAGTCACTGATACTGCACTATATTAGAATACTAGGATTTGAGAACTTAACATTAATCATATTAACATGCATTTAGATAGGTTGGTAAACAAGTGTAGTATGCATACGTGTCAGGCAAGTATCTGTGTCCACTATATACATATATTGGGGTAAGACAAGAAATAATGGCAAGAGAAAATAATGATAAAATCTGTTCTGCCTATCTGTTTAAAGAATGAAC
Organism: Iris pallida; assembly: GCA_029216955.1. Taxonomy (NCBI): domain Eukaryota; kingdom Viridiplantae; phylum Streptophyta; class Magnoliopsida; order Asparagales; family Iridaceae; genus Iris; species Iris pallida. The sequence continues at coordinate 13,231,347 of JANAVB010016400.1, forward strand.
TATTTGAAACCAGAGCTATAACATCAATCTAAGTTAAGGTCTAGCAGAAACACCAATTCATTGTATTAGGAAGAATTTATTGCAAGAAGTTACACAATCTTATAATAATAGCTAAGCTACTCCTACTCAATACTCCTACTCCTAAGTTATTTGATGATGGGGTACAATTTATACAACAGAATGGTACGATAGAGATGATATGTTTAAAACCTTCTCAAGATACAATCTGATAATCATATGCGTCTGTCCAAAATCATGTTACTCAGAGTCCTCGCCCTGCCAGTAAGCAAGGCTGCGTATAACGATAGATTCCATAACTAGGGTATGCACTTCTACAATCATGTCGTCTGGAAATCTCGCTATGCCGACTAGTATAGCTACGAGAAATTCTAAATCTCATAACCAAGATACGTACATCCGAAGCCAGGTCTCCATGTTTCTGCCACGCCAGCTAATATGGCTGCGATAAACTATAGGTTCCATAATCATGTAGACGTTTTACCATCCCTGTATTCCCGTCAATATATGTTATCAGAAAATATCGTAACTCAGGCTATAAAATTCATCTCGATAGGAAATCAAAATCAACAACGATTCATCAAAATCAAATTCAATAATCAAGGAGTGAGAGCGAACAAACAAGGGGAAATGATTCAAATTGAAGTTTAAATAAGATTCTCAAGGGTCGTCACAGGAATCTTTCAAGGAATCCTAACTGTGATTGAGTACCCTTAAAAATATATCCTAATCCTACTGCAGGCTATAGTGATACTCTAGTTCGAATACCACTACATAAACTCGACCTGCATGGGCCACCACTAAAAACGTGTCACGACCCGCACCCTAGAAATAGGGCACGTGACGTGGGTACGTCCAGCCTACGCCGCAGCATCGGCGGTAGAACGCTGTCCTAGGTCATAACATCTAACAGATAAGGATAATATACAGTTATACTCCCCGAATGGGGGTGACATAACACAATATAACTCAACCACATCTAGGATAGAACAGGAATGAGATAGAAAGATAAAGATAGATAACATCCAGGAATGTAACATCACAGAGATACAAATCCAGAATCTAAGTGACTAAAATAAATACATCTCAGAATATCTCAAAGTCTAGTACAGTAATCCCAAAATAGTAAGATAATCCTAAACTAATGAAAGTAACACCAACTGCTAGCAGGTCCAAGTCACTAGTGATGTCTAACGCTGCACCAAGAGGGATAGACACCAGAGCCTCATCATTCACTGTAAAATTTTCAACAGGTCCAGTCAGGACGGGAATGAGCACATATCTCTCAAAACAGTTCATAGCAGGTTAGGAGTATAAATCATGCAATAGAGTAAAATACAGGAAGTGCTGAAAAGGAAGTACGAGTAAACATGAGATATTTTATAACTGAAAGTAAATACATGATAGTAGAGACTGTAAGTGGCTACGTGATTTAGAGCATAATGGTTATGTAAACGGCTTGGGGGCACATAAATACAAATAAAGAGGCACATTTATACAGCTACTGGGGATAGTGTTCACATAACCAATTCTACTCACCCCGCCCCAACCAGTACACAAGGATCCATTCAAGTTACGTTATAAGCACATGAATACAACTAAGATACGTGAACTCATGTAATGAGTAGTACATGAGGCACGTGAAAGCACATGAGAATATGTAAAAACATGAACTAGTATGAGTACAAGGAGTACCTGATGCACATGATAAAGTACATGAACATGAAATACCCGATGCACCCGTAAAGGGATAACATCTCAGGAAAGGATCCATATAGTACTAATCCGTGAAGATACGTGTCAGCATCAAGTAGAGTAATCTAGAGCAAGAATATAATCCAGATAAGTATGAAAAGATCAGAGAATGTACTCGCCTGTTAACTGAAAGTCCGAGATGAAAATATTGTCCGAGGAGTGGTGTCTGGCTCCTATTAGAACAGCACAAGTCACAACGAGTCCAGAATGGTAATAATATGCACTACAATGCGTTCTACATGAATCTAGGTCAAATCTAGACCAAAGTCAACTTTTGGTCAACTCTGGTCAACCCTAGAAGTCAAACCTAGTCAATAGTCAATCTAGGTCTCACCAAACCTACTCTAGGTTCTAACAAGTCTCCTCTAGATTTTACCATGGCTAATAGCCTATTTAGGATGCCTCTAACTAACACCTTAGCCCACAACACTACATTATTATCTACACTATAAAGCCTTATGATATCCCTATTCTATGACACCACAAGACAACCCACACACAATGCCCATAGGTACACTACACAATATCAAAACACCACATATACCATATACCTTAACTTACACATATACATATACAGGAAGCATGCATATATATCTAGAATGTATGTACACAAACCTATATAGGAACTATATGTATAACAAACTCAATGTAATGCATTACATGAAAGGAGGGGCAACATCTACTAATGTGTGTGTAGCAATACAAAGTGTGTGCCAATACAAATGTGTGTGTGCAGCTAGAGAGGCTAACTGTGAGAACCATGTGTGAACAAACATTCCCACAACCAATTACAATTGCCAGTTATCAATTAAAGCTCAGATTTATCATTGAACCCAAAACAGTTAACAAGAAATTCTTCATTTCAGTTTAGCAGGAACTAACAGTGAACACTTGAACTAACATTCTAGTTTTGCAGTGAGTTAATACAGGAAAAGAAATCAGCTACACTAATCATCATCTCAGGTTTATATGAAAGTACAGGAAATCAATTGTCAATAGTTCAAGGAACTATAACTCAGGCCACACACATAATTTCCAGATTTTGTCTAAGTCAGTGATCAAATACACAGGGTTCAACATACTCAGGTTTTGAAGATTATCAAGGGCTAACAGTGGTAATGGCTACAAAACCAATCCCAGGTTTGAGTTCAATAACTCAGATTTCTCATAACCTTAACATGCCCCATATGAATCTCATATTTCAGTTTGCAGGTAAAATATCAGTGAACAATTGGATTAACATTCCAGTTTGTAGATGAAGTTAAATGCAGGAAGGAAACAGGGGTTAATACAATGGTTCCAGGCCATTGCCAGATTTAACATTAGCACATGACAGTACAACTAGTTAACCAACTCCCTATTTAACTCAAGTTCGAAATACAACCACAACTTCCAATTACCAGTTAACAGGGAATCTAATTCCCATCTTGAATTTCCTTAACCAACCCGAAATCAGAACAGTCCTACAACCAATTCCCAGGTTTAACAGTTAACTTCAGTCTCATTGATATATATATATATATGCATCCAGGTTATCAACAGGAAACCACATTGAATCAAAGAGGAGAAACAATGTTCTGCAAAATAAAAAGAAGGAAAAACATGTACAGCCTAACCATACCAACAATCTCAGGTTTGTCATTCAAAACCAGGTTTTTGAAACCAAGGAAATCATATGTTCAATCACAGTTTTTCATTTCTCAACAAAAATCGAGCCAACTCCAACAAAACCAACCATTGAGTAGGCTTGTAAAATCAGAGATTAACAGGGTATAATCCTAACTAAATATTTAAAACATCAATTAAAAACATGTCACATACAGGAATTAAATGGGTTGTAAAACTGGAAATTAAGTATCAACATGTATCAGACTTTTACATGTTTTTCAACATTTCGAACCAACACTCACATTAACCCATTCCCAAAGTGCAATCCAATGAAACAGAGTTTAGGCAACAATTTTAGGATCTTAAACAAACATTTAAACCTATTTAAAAACATAAAAATCGATTTAAAACAATTAGAGCAACACATAGAACACACACGCACACAGCCTTTCCCGTGCACACCCAAGAACGTGTCCGACACGACACGAGGACTCGTAAAACTTGACGAGCCTCGTGTCAGTCATTGACACGAACCACAGACCGATTTTCACGTGTCGGCGTTGCGTGTCCAGCGCGCAGTAGCCCCCGAGTAGCAGGGGAGCTACAGTGCCGCGCGCACACGCCCGCACACGCGTGTCCCGTGCTCCCTACGACACAACAGGACACGAACAATAGCACACGACACTAGGGAACCCTAGACGACACCTAGATCTAGCTTCCTATTCAAAAAGATTGGGAAAACTCGATCGAGCAGTCCTTTGGGACATTTCGTCGAGCACCTGGATCAAGCTCTGATACGTGTCCGATACGGACACAAAACGAGCTCGAAACCTAGGGTTTGCTTCCCATACAGTTGGGTGAGGGCTAGGGGATCTTAGAAATGATTTTTACTGGGTTTTAGAAGCAGTGGTAAGGATTATACCTATTGATGTTCCAAGCTCCAAAAAAACACCAAGGAAGGGGATCCTTCAAAGCACCAAAGCTCCTCAAATTGTGTGCTCCCTGTCAAAACTCAATCCCAACAGCAAGAGAACAATATTTAGAGCCTATAGGAATTTGTTTGAAGGAAAAAGGACCTAATTTGGATTTTCTATGAATTTGTAAGGATGGAACTTTACCTCTTTCTAAAACTTGATGAACCCTAATGAAAGGAGGCTAGCCCTAAAATTTGGGAGGATATAAATAGGGGGAGGGGCAGTTATGTGGCTGGCCATAGGCCCTAGGGTTAGGGTTTTGGCTAGCTAGTTGGGTCCTATCTAGTTTAAGTCATGATTTGACTTGTGACTACACAAGCCATTCTTAGGCCAAACTAGCTCCTAATCACCCCAAACCAATTCTAATGAACTTGAAATAATTAACTTAGGTCACACTAGGGTTTCTTAACCTAACCAAAGTGTCTTGACCTAGGTTAGCCACTAGGACGGTCTCCTAGTCAACATGAGTCAAAGTCAAATATAGGATCAAAACAATTCTACCAAAAATCACCAAAAATCACTAAAAATCATATTAATTATATTTAATAATAAAAATCCCAAAATAATTCCAAAATTTTGAAAATTACCAAAATACCCTCAATTGAAAAACTGGGTGTTACACCTTGAACCAAAAGCTAGATGCCTAGTAGATAAATCTTTGAACTAATAGCATAAAACTTTATGGTAGGAATACAATAATACAATATCAGAATGCCTTCAAGCCCATTTTACAAGCTGTATCATCGACCAGCTGGCGCTTGAGGCCCTTGGTGAACGGATCCGCCAGGTTCTCCTGACACCGAACATCAATCACTGCAATAACACCTCTCTTGATAAGATCGTGTACTGCCCTGTGCTTCAACCGCACAGTCCTCTTCTTCCCGTTGAAGAGGTCATTTGATGCCACCGTCGCAATCGTCTAGTTGTCGCAGTATATCGGTATCGTCGGTATTTACGCCCCAACTATTGGAAGATCATACATGAGCTCCCGAAGCCATTCTGCTTCCTCGGCTGCGGTATCAAGTGCAAAGAACTCAGATTCCATGGATGACCGTGAGAGCATAGTCTGCTTCTTCGACTTCCACGATATAGCAGCTCCATCCATTGTGAAAATGAATCCACCTGTGGACCTCTCGCTCTCCACCTCTGAGCACCAGCTGGCATCACTGAAGCCTTCCACTACCTGCGGATCTCTGCTGTAGTACAGTGCATATGTCTGAGTCTTCTTGAGATATCTCATAACCCGTTTCACAGCTTTCCAGTGTTCAGCACCTGGGTTGCTCATGAAACGACTCAGCATTCCCACGGCAAAAGCTATGTCAGGCCTTGTGGCAGTAGTACCATACATCAAACTTTCGATTACGCTTGAATACTCCAGCTGCCTGACGCTTTCTCCTGAATTAGGCTTCAGCTTCAGATCACACTTGTACGGCGTATCGATCCCTTGAAGATCCCGATACCCATAACGAGTGATCATTTTCTCAATATAATGAGACTGTGACAGCGCTAGTCCAGTGTTTGTCCTGATGATCTTGATCCCTAAGATCACATCAGCTTCCCCCAAGTCCTTCATACTGAACTTGCTTGAGATGAATTTCTTTGTCTCCATGACACAGCTAATATCCGTACCCAGGATAAGCATGTCGTCTACGTACAGACAAACGATCACACCTCTTCCATCAGTGAACTTCGTGTAAACATACTTGTCCGTATCGCTGACCATGTAGCCATTTGACCTTATAACTTTGTCAAATTTCTCATGCCATATCTTGGGAGCTTGTTTAAGACCGTACAAGGATTTTACCAACTTGCAGACTTTGTCTTCAAGACTCCTGATGACAAATCCCTCTGGCTGTTGCATGTAAATCTCTTTGGTCAGCTTGCCATTTAGGAAAGCCGTATTCACATCCATCTGATGTATCACCATCTTATGTATTGCTGCGAGAGCAATTAACATTCTGATGGTGGTCATCCGGGCTACTGGAGCATACGTGTCAAAATAGTCAATCCCCTGCTTCTGAGAAAACCCTTTGGCTACCAACCTAGCCTTGAACTTATCAATAGTTCCGTCTGCTTTCATCTTCTTCTTGAAGATCCATTTGCATCCGATGGGTTTTGCTCCTTCAGGAAGATCAACCAACACCCAAGTGTTATTTGAGATGATGGAATCAATTTCATTGTCAATCGCCTCCTTCCAAAAAACTGCGTCTCTGGTCTTCATCGCCTCATCATAGGTAAGCGGATCTGCTTCCACATGATAGGTGACAAAGTTACTTCCAAAGTCCTTCGGCCTCCTCACTCGCTTCGTTGACGGCTCAGCGAGATCTGATTCAACCGTTGTTTCAACAACAACATCTTCTTGGACCACATCTTTATTGAAGACCTGCGTACCCTCATTGTTCTCTGGAACATCCGCAAGAACAATATTCTTGTGCCTTGCAAATTTGTCTTCAAAATATTCTGCGTCACGAGATTCAATGATATGATTTGACTCAATATCAAAAAATCTCCGAGCATCACTCTTCTCGGCATACCCCAAGAAGATCGTCTTAGTAGTCATAGTCCCAAGCTTCTGAATCTTCAGATCTGGAAGCTTGACATACGCCAGACACCCCCACACTCGAATGACATTCAAGTTAGGTCTGACCTTGAACCAGAGTTCATGATGAGTAACGTCTGAAGTTGCATGAGGCACTTTATTTAGAATAAAAGTGGCCGTCAATACAGTTTCTCCCCAGTAGCACTTAGGAAGTCCAGCAGTCAACAACATAGAGTTAATCATTTCTGTTAACGTTCTGTTCTTCCTCTCTGCTACTCCATTTGATTGAGGAGAGTACGGAGCCGTAGTCTCATTGACAATTCTATGTTATTTGCAGAACGATGCGAATTCATGAGACCTGTACTCCCCACCTCGATCACTTCTTATCCTTTTGAGTTGTTGTCCAGTCTGTCGCTCAGCTTCGGCTTTGAACTCCTTGAACTTCTCGAATGCTTCGTCTTTAGCCTTCAGCGAGTAGACGAACGCATACTTTGAGAAGTTATCGATGAAGGTTATAAAATACTTCATCTCGGCCTTTGTAGAGAACTGTTTGAAGTCACAGATATCGGAGTGTACCAACTCCAGAAGATCTGTACTTCGATTAACCCGAGGAAAGGGTTTCCTTGTGATCTTTGTTTGAGCACAAACTTCACATTTCTCTATCTTACCCCCACACTTGGAGATAAGTCCTAGACTAGATATTCTGTTTGTTCGTTTACAATGAACATGTCCTAGTCTATTATGCCACAACTCAAGAGTATAAGCAGAATGAGTGACTTCATTAATCACATTAATTACATTGGACTGATTTACAAGCTGAATTTTGAACATTTCTTCGGTATAAAAAGCTTTCCCGAAATATGTTCCTTTGATAGACATCACCATCTGGCCAGCATTGATGTCCATCCTGAGGCCTGCTTTGCAGAGTAGGCCTTCTGAGATCAGGTTTTTGGCGATAGCAGGTACGTGCTTCACGCCTTGAAGCATCAGAGACTTCCCCGAAGTCAGCTTCAACAACATCGTCCCGATCCTGAGCACTTCAGCTTGTGCCTGGTTCGCCATCATAACCACTTCAGAAGTAGGTGTATAGGTGGTGAACCACTCCTTACTGGAGCAAACATGGCAGAAGGCTCCAGTGTCTACCCACCAGTCAGAGTCAGTCCTTACTGCATCAACCTGTGCAATCATAGCAACAATGTCAGTGATCATAGATACCTTACTAGGCTCTCCTTGCTCTGATTGCTTGGTTTTTTGCTTTGCACTCATTCTTAAAGTGGCCCTTCTTGCCACACTTGAAGTAAGGCATTTGAGACTTTGGCTTCTTTTTCTTGATAGAAGTTCCCTTGACTTTTAGATTGTCAGGGTCCTTCTTCTTGCTGTGGAAAGCCGCATGCTTTCCCCTTGGTTCCTTGGACTGAACCAGATTCGCGTTAGCCAATTGCTTGGACAGTGTGTCCACCTTCAGTTGAGCCCGCATCTGGTCCTCAACATATATTTCCTGCAAGAGATCTTCAAGGCTGATCTCAAGCTTCTTCCTATGCATGTTTGTATAGAACTTGCTCCACCCAGCGGGGAGCTTTGAGACAATCCCTCCAACAACAAACTTGTCGGGGAGGGGCATCGCCTCGTCTTTCAGCTTCTGTCGTAGTTTCAGGAACTCCTTCACCTGCGACAGCATAGACTTTTCGTCCTCAAAGAACCACTTGTGATATTTTTCAACCACAAATATTTTACTGCGGTTCTTGTCTTCTTCGTAGAGTTTTTCCAGAGACTCCCATATGTCTCTGGCAATTGTCTTCTTACTGTAGGATTCTGCTAGGGAATCCTCCATAGCATTCAGGATAAGCAGCCTGCAAATGCTATTTTCTCTTCTCCACTTGGCCTGAAGTTTAGTAGCCACAGTGATTGCGACAGCAGACCCAGTATCTGGAACGGTAGGTTCTTCCTCCAGAAGCACGTGATCTACGTCTTTGAGTTGAAGGGTGAGATATACCTTCCTCTTCTAGACTTGGTAATGTTCTCCATCAAACTTTTCTAACTTGCAAAAGTCAGAATTGAAGAGTGAAACATTAACGTTTTCCATCGTAGCGATAAAGCTTTGAGATTGTTAGTACCGGACACAATTTTTTGATGGAAAACTGAAAATATGAAACAATTGTAAAAACAATATTTCAACACAACACTTCTAGGAAGGTTGCACAAGTATAACGAAGATCTAAAAAGATATCGTTATAATATTACGAGAATCTAAAAAGATTTCGTAATCACAGCAGCGAAGAAGATGACAGACGAAAGATGAAAGATGGCCTGCTGGGGTGAATGATCACCGTTGCTCAAAGCTTTATTCGTCCTACACGAACAGCTTCCAGGAACCAGCAAGTTCGTCGGAGAACTTGGAACACTCTTGCTTTTCTGACACCTCGGATGGACACGAACTCCTGTGCAAAAGCAACGCTGGTGCGGCGCCTTTCCTCTCTCTCGAAGGCTGCTGGAATTCGCAAGCAAATTTCGATCAGAACTGTGTTAAAGAACACGTCTGAATTCTCTGTATACTTGTGCTAAAAAATACTTCGTAAACTTTCTGTGGTGGCTTCTCTTTTTATATTATCAATCAGCCTTGAGAGAGAGGATGCCTTATATAGGCCATGCAGCAACTGGCACTATGCGCCTAGCGACGATGCTGACGTGCTAAGTGCAAAGTGCGCCAACAAAATGCCACATTACGCCTCATGAGCCCATGAGCCCGAGTCCGAGTCCGAGTCCGAGTCGCTAAGCCCCTACGGGGCTTAGCTCCCATGGAAATAAATTTCCCAAGAGCAAAAAATATGAATGCTTTAATTGTTGACTTTAGCCTTTTTCCCATTAGAAAAATAATCCCACATGGCAAACACATGTGCACCTCCACACCACATGTGCATCTCCAATAATAGCAAAGCTAATATATAGAGATACAACCTCTTTGTTTTTTCCGATGTGGGACTAAAGCTTTCTAAAGGAAAAACCAAAAACTCCAACAAATAATACATTCTCTAACATATTTGTATTGCTTCCTAGCTTTATTGTCGGCAACAAAAATGGTAGGTATTGCTCTGGATATTCCACTTTTAAGGGTAAACAAGCTTCCACTAGAGAAGAATATCAAAAATTGATGGTCAGACGGTTGCATTTTCAATACAAAAATTCATAAAAATAGCGACTAGCCTTAGTGACATAACATAGTTAGTTGCTGACTAGCGATGGACAAGTGATGACTTAGTACGGTTTATCATCCTTAGACCGATGATCAGTCGAAACATACTATCGTCTTCCCCGAGCCGCTCCGATCCAGATCGACCCAAATCTTGTCGATCTCTACCCTCCCGAAACCCTAGCCGCCGATCGGACCCTGAGCTTCCTTACCGGACCTTCTTCGTCGTGCCGACCGTGAGTCCTCGCCACCAAATCCAATCCGCCAGGAGCCGCCACGGGTGTAGACCATGCCACCGAGCCTCAGGTAACCGCCCATCTTGTTGATCTCCTCACCTTCATCTCTTTCTCCGGGTTCTTCTCCCTTCTTCTTTGGTTAGGGTTTGTAGAGTGGAGTAAAAGTATGAGGAAGAGGGAAAAGAGAGAATGGAGTACGGCTGTGAGGTAAATAGTGAAGGAGAGTTAGGTTTTTTTTTGTCGACTGAGAGTAGTGAGAAATGTGAGGAGGAGATAGAAGGAGTGTAGGGTTAGGGTTTTTGAGAGTATGTGCTGTGAGAATGGGGAGAGGTAGTAGAGCTTAGGGAATTATGGTTTGCGACTGTGAATGATAGTAGGGAGAAAGAAAGAGAATGATAAATTAGGGGTAGGTTTTCGTACACTTAGACGTTGGAGGATATGTTGAGGGCATGTATGTTTGACTTTGGAGGATCTTAGAAGGATCACCTACATCTTATTCATTTTTTTATAACAATAGCTATCAAACAAACATTCAGATGGGTCCGTTTGAAGCACTATATGGTACAAAGTATAGGTCCCCGGTTTGTTGGAGTGAGCGTCAGATAATGGGACCGGAGTTGGTAGCACTACAAGAAATTATATTTTTTGCAACATGTTTTAGCAACCTAGGGTCTTTTATGTCTCTAATAGCTAAATATGAGTTCTAGTATGTCGTAGAATGCTCATAAATTTCACTAGTGGGAAATGAAATACCAGTTCCATCAAAAATTCTTTACATATCGCGACATCCACATGTCGCAGAAAGACACTATATGTTTTGCGACATGTAGTACATGTTGTAGAAAAATACTATATGTTCAGCGACATAAATGGTACATGTCGTCGAATGACACTATATGTTCGACGACATGAACTTATGTAGGAAAATACATTTATATAATTTGTTAATTGAATAATAACCTAAAAATATATGAAAAAACCCGGAATAAAAAAATCGACTATAGTGTTTTGGGATATTTCACGCCGACGTGGTTCTCTTTCTCTCGTACTACACCATAATATGCAAATTGAAACACAATTTTTTTCAATTAGTAATGGTTATTACTGTGACCAGCTGGTAAGGGTTATAATCGTTACTATATGTAAATAAGTGTTAATAAAAATTCTAATTCTATAATTTTATTTTTTAATATTATTTGTAACGTTAAAAACTGTGACAAATTTACATCTTAGGTCACATGCATAACACGTGCCAAGAAAAAATGTTACAACCTTCCAAAGAAAAAAATAGCCCCAAAATTTTTCCACACTCATCTTTTCATAGTTTCCCCACTTCCCCCCTCATAGCTTCCTGTGACCAGGTACCCGCCGACTATGCTTCCCTCCTCCATCACTGGCTGAGAAGCAACGAAGGTACGTCCTCTCTTTATCTCTCACAATCTCAAGTTTCGGTTTTATTAAGGTTTGAGAATTTTGTCCTCTCACAATATCAATATTTCGAGCATCGTCGAAGCGGAAAGGACACCACCACACCTCCAGCAACGTTGAAGCGGACATCGACGGTCTACACAAAGGTACTTCCCTCATATTTTCTCTCTCTGATTTTTGGGTTTTATTAATTTTAGGATTAGATATTACTAATCCATCATGTTAAATGTATTTCATCAAGAAGTACTTTTAATTTTGTTGATTTTTAGGTTTTGTTGATTTTAGGTATTTTTTTTTTCTTTTCTCGGACAAGAAATGGTCCATGTTCCCTCATTTTTTCTTAGATTTCATAGGCCTAAATTTGTAGTAGCATTAAAAAATGGGTTAATTACATTAATGACCCCTATGTTTTACACTTATTACACGGACCACCCTGCTTTGAAAGTAATTACACGGACACCCCATATACTTTTTATTTTCTATAAAATCTAATAACACTGACCACCCCTATGGTTAATAAAATTTACAAAGGAGAGGGGTGGCTAGTGTAATTATTTTCGGAATATGAGTAGTCTCTGTAATACTCATGAAACGTAGAGGTAATTAATCCTTAAAAAATCCAACACAACAATAAAAAAAGTATAACACAGCAATACAAAAAAATACAGACATAAATTAGGCAAAATCCAGCACAACTATATAAAATAAATTTCAACTAGCCTCGACCCGCTCCTTTTTTTGTGTTCCGCTCGAACTTTTTTTTTTTTTTTTTTTTTTTTTAACTCAATCAAAAACCCCTCCCTACTTCTTCAACCCAAAATCCTTCCTTCCAAATCTTCTTCGTCTCATCCTTCAAAATCCCACCTTCTAAATCTTTTCTTCTCTTCCTTCCAAATCCCTCATTCTCCTTCCAAATCCCAAGCCCTAACCTTAGAAAGATGATGCCGACATTAGTAGTAGCACGAATTTGGGGCCGGCAACAGTAGGGGAAGCAGAGCCGTCGTAGTCGACCAGGGGCCTAGAACGACCACTACGACAACCGCAGGTAGGAATCTCTCTTCTCGACCGACAACTATTCTACTCGTCGTCATCCACTCGGACTTTCTTTGATCTCTCCAGTGAGTACATTGACCCCGGGAGAGTTTTAGATTAGGGTTTGTCTGAAGAACTTCGGGTGGAGCTAGGCGATGGTGTCGAGGGTGCTGATAGTTTGTTTTGGCTCTGACGGGCCCATCTGTCATGCAGGATGCTCCATGGTAATTATTCTATAGTGGATCACCGACGGTGGCTAGATTGTTATTATGGCATTCTGATGGCAATTTTGTTCGAAAAAAGCTTACTCAGTTACTTAGGTTGCATCTTGGTACTTTGCTTCCCCCTCAAGGGATCATTTAGCAACGACAGAAGATCATCGGGACCAAGACGTGGCTTCTCTTCTTTGCCATCTTCAAGAACTTGGCATCCGATGGCAAGAATAACACCTGGAATCAGTCTAAGACATTCTTTCATCTCGGAAGACAGGTTTGTGTTTGTTTCTACATCTTTGACAAATATGTTCGAAAGAAATTTCTGGGGATATTTTCTCATCAAACCTGGTAGTAAAGATCCACTAGTAGGGTTGGACATTATTATGAGTGAAAGTTGTGAAACTAACAGTGAAGTTACAGAAAAAGCTTAGAACTTAAGGAAGAAGAAGAATAATTGGTAGAAATGGGAATTTTATTAGCATTTGAGAAGGAAGAGTAGAGAAGAATTACAGATCTAATAAGAGGAAAGAAACAATACTTTTCCATAGTTTTCTTCTTCTCTCAACCACTATTTATAGTTAGTTACAATTTCAGTATCAGAGCGTGATACTCTGATACAGTTATCAATTTGGTGACTAAGTAGTCAGTCTAGTGACTGTGCTATGCTGACTAGCTAATATCGGGTACTAGCTCCAGGTTGGCTCCAGGTGGCTACTTGGAACCCCACTTTCCCTAAATAATTAAAGTCTAGTATTTTCCCTAATATTTTTTAGAATTTTTCTGTTTATTTAGAATTATTTAGTTGCAATTTATTTTGTAGCATATTATTTTTCTAATTAAAGAATGGCATCATTATTATGGTTGTATTAGTAATTACTAGGGATTCATGGAGTGGGAAGATTCTAGAATTCACTAGTTATGAAATGGTTAGTTAAATCAATTAACCATGATTAACCAAATCTAGAATATTCCTCTCTAACCACTTTTCTAGCTACCAACCCACCACTGCACCATTCCTAACAAACTCTATCAAACTCCAACCAACAGTTTGTAATAAAAACGTTTGTTTCTATAATAAAACAATTTATTTTGCAATTTCCTATTTTCCCATCTCCACTCTATATAAACACCCGGACCCCCTCTCTGTTCATTCAGATCTGCTCTTCTCCCACCATGCGAGTTCATTATCTTCCTCTGTCGATCGATCCGAACTCTCGGTAAGACTCGACTGATCCTCCTGAGTTGTTTCGAAATCAAGTAACGATCGATTTGATCCTTCTTCTGATCGTGTCCTCCTCCTTTGGTCTGAATGAACACTCGAACAATGTCTGTTGATCGGCATTTGCACTCGACCAGTTCGATAACTCCCGGATCGACGAACTCATCCAGATCTGTTCTCCTTTATTCTAGTTTGTACTATAACTGTCTGATCCAAAACTCTCTGTAAGTCTATTTCTTTCTTCAAAAATTCTTCCAGGATTGAGTTAATTTTGCTAGATTAATCGGTAAGCTTTAGATCTGAAGTTTTTGAGGAATTATTTCGTTTGATTCAAATTTTTTCATTCAATCAAGATCAAGAACAGAATCGAGCAATTGATCGAGGTGGACTCAGTAATTGTGAAATCGACCGGTAAGAGATTGTCTCAATCTTTTGATTCTACAGGCTTCCATGATTCTTGATCCAGTATCGATTCATTGGATCGATCACTATTACTGTATCTTTAAATCAAACAGTTGACATATAAATCAACATTATATTTAATTTTCTTTTCTTGAGCATTAGGTGTTCATTATATTGTTCTATTGGAAGTACTGGAACTTGTGTCCGAATTTAATGCGAGAGGATCGGTGTCAATTTGTGGAAGACAGGTATACTCTGTTGTTCTATTCTTTATTCTGCTCTGGGTGCAAATTCTGTGTTCGACACCAGGTTGTATCCGAGTGATTTGTCCAGTAGGACACAGAGATTCATGAGTCTGACTCATATCCAGAGTCGCATGGGTGATGTCCAAAGGATATTAGTTGGTGGGAAATCTGTCAGCATAATATTAGTTTGAATAAATTGGGCACGGATTTATTGTTTGATTTGAGTTTGTAAACTCAGCATTTGGGAAATGAACTTGGGCCGGGCTTGTGAGCTTTTGGCTTGGTCTGTGGGTTCAGGTTTAGTATAGTCTATTTAATGATAAAGTCAGTTTGTCTATGGACAACAAATCATGACAAAACACATCCTGAGAATGCAAAGGTTATTTAGAAATAGTAAATTAAGAATCAGTATTTTTGGAATAAGGTTATTAGTAAATCTTGGAATAGAACTTGAAATAATAGATTTAGGGTTAGTTTAGAATATTATTCTAAGTATATGTATATTTTGGACAGTTAGCGTGGATTCAATTCTGACTCACCATCAACATTCAGACAAGTACTTCTATAATTTTGATTCATTTACTTTATATATTAATTTCTTCATGTTGGACACATTGTTATACGACTTGATAATATATTGCTAGTTCTTGTTATCGATTTTATACTTGTATCTTGGGGAGGAAAAATACTACGGATATGTGACCAAAGCCAAAACGTTAGCTAGGTATTGCATGATAGCTTAATCACACACATGTGCACGTGTGATTAAGGCGTACCCATATACTTGTTATTTTTTCATGATCTTTATCCAGCCGGTCACATATCTTTGTATGTATTTTAAAATTCACGTGTCATGATCTTTTGGCTACATGTCTCTATTCTGTTAGATTTATGCATTTATGGTTCATGTTCATCCTATTTCATTGTTTCTTTACTGGTTCATATGTTGTACTTGTTTCATTATTATAGATTGTACTTTGCTCTGCTCCTGATTGGATATGTTGCATGTAAGCTTGAAGACATTTGTCCGACATTCTTTGGGCAGGAGCCCGAGGCCTTAGTTGAGCAGGATGACACCATGACTCAGGACCTAGGAGTTGTTACGGAGATCTAGCTCTTGCTTTAGTACTTAGATTTGTTGATGAACTTGTACTTTTGACATTGTATTGTAAGGGTATTTGTGGTTGTGGTTGACATCTTTATTTTTGTCTTCGGATTTGTCTCCAGCATAGTTGTAAAAGGTGTAATAAATAACTAGGAATGTGGTGATGTATGGTGATAAACTCTGGGAAACGTATTAGTATGCTATGATTGATCATGTTAATTGGATACTTAGTATAGCTTACCACGTTGTGTCTACAACGTAGGCTGGACGTGTCTGACTCGTATCTGGTTATCCGGAAGGAGGTCATGACACTACTTGATGTTGGCTAGGCTACTAAGTAGATCCTCAAGTAACTAACTTTTGCTTAACAGCTTAAGAGCTTTATTCATTTAGCATTAGTAACTGTCCTGACAAGGAACATTGATATAGTTGCAGTAACCTATAATCAAGTAATTGGGTTCCTAGCAATCTTCCTCCGTTATTTTGACCTTGTCTCAAGGTCAAAGTAAGGATAAGTCATCAAGAAATCTTCATAGGCTACCCACTGAGCTTCTTCGACAGAGCTGTCCTTCCATTGAACTAACAAATCCACTACTGCCCTATTCCTCCTTTGCACCAGTCTCCTTTCTAATATCCAGTCAGGCTCTAGAACCAGTTCTTCCTTCTGAGTAGGAACACCAGTCACTATAGTAGTATTCTGGCTAATTTTCTTTTTGATCTGCGACACATGGAAGACTGGATGTATCAAGGAATCTACAGGTAAGTCTAGCTTATAAGGTACTGCTCCTACCCTGGCAAGAACTTGATAAGGCCCGTAGTATTTTGGTGATAATTTCTGGGGCTTCCTCTGTGCAACTGTGGTCTGTCTATAAGGTTGAAGCCCAGTCACCTATGTCAAACTCCCTTACAGTTCGATGAGTGTCCATCATTTTTTTTATTCTGTCTTGGGCTAAGATGAGATTATCTTCCAAGAATTGGAGCGCATTGTCTCTAGATATTAGATTTGCTGCTACCTCCTTGTCTTGTACTGCTTCATTAAGATAGGTGAGGAGATGTGGAGGAGGGGGTCTGCCATAGACTGCCTCATAGGGAGTGGTCTTAGTAGTTGTGTGCCAATTGGTGTTGAACCAATATTCTGCCCCTGGTAAAAATATGCTCCATTCCCTTGGCTTGTGATTGCAGAAACATCTGAGGTAGCCTTCTATACTATTGTTAGTGACCTCTGTTTGTCCATCAGTTTGGGAATGGTAGGCATGGCTATACAATAATTGAGCTCCTTGAAGCTTGAAAATTTCCTTCCAAAAGCTACTAAGGAAAATAGCATCCCTGTCTGTGACTATAGTTCTTGGCATTCCATGAAGTTTAAAAACTCCTCTAAAAATAACTGAGCAACCAAGGCAGTAGTGTAAGGATGTCCCAGTGAGAAGAGATGTGTGTATTTAGTTAACCTGTCCACAACTACTAGAATAGTTGTCTTCTGATAGCTAGGAGGTAGACCTTCTACAAAGTCCATTGATACATCCTCCCATACCTGATTAGGAATAGGTAGGGGTTGTAGAAGTCCAGCTAGTGATGTGCTTTCCCCCTTGTTCTTTTGACAGACTTCACAAGAATGCACATAATTTTGTACTGATTTCTTATAACCCTTCCAATAGCATACCTTCTTAATTCTGTGTAAGGTTTTTGATACTCATGGGTGCCCTGCTTGCAAGCTGTCATGATGCTCCTGCAGTGTTAACTCAGGAAACCTGGAGTTGGGGTCAACTAACAACCTGTTTTTGTAGTACAACAGACCATCCCTCATAGAATACTTCCCAACATCTAATTTGCCCTGTCCCCATTGAGTTAATTTGTGAGCATAATAACTAGACCCTTGCATTTCCTCTTTAAACTGCTGCAACCATCCTGCTGTAACAACTGAGAGAGCTGAGAAGGTAGCAGTTTTCCTTCTGGACAAACTATCTGCAGCCATGTTCTCCCTACCTTTCTTGTACTCCACCTTATAATTATATACATGGAGTTTCACAACCCATTTATATTGTGCATCTGAGTAAACTTTTTGTTCCAACAGAAACTTGAGTGACTTGTGATCAGTCCTAATAGTAAACACCTTCCCACACGTATTGACTCTATTTTTTTATAGCTAAGACTATGGCAAGCATCTCTTTTTCACAAGTGGAAAGGGTCTTAGCTCTTCCTATTAGAGCCTGGCTAAGAAAGGCAATATGCCTTTCTTCCTATATTAAGACTGCCCCAATGCCTTCCCTTGAAGCATCACAATCTAATACGAACTCCTTCTGGAAATTGGGCATACAGAGAACAGGTGGCTGAGTTAACACCTTCTGTCACACCCAAGTTCCAAAATACTTAGGAATCCAAGACATGAGCATACCAGCTGTACGGCTAGAATAAGTATTCCCAATTTAATGGACTTATCCTAATCGCAGTATACTGAATTCTATAACTATAATACAATAGTCACAGCATCTCCACAGCAACAACATCACACTATAATTTCGTCCACAGAATAGCAACATCAACACAGAAGAATATAATAATGTCTGACTGAAATAGAAATAAGTCTAAAATAACCAAATACAAGATCTGTCTGAAATAACCAAGTCCGGTGGAAATATATCTGCGAAAATCAAATACAATGCTGGATAATAAAGTACTAAAATAAAGAAATAGTCTGCACATAGCTAGCTAGATAAAATGTCCTGACTCTAATCACTGTCAATCCTTGGACCATGAAAACTCCTCGGGAATAACTTCTATGTTCTCTGCAAGAAATCTGGGCTCGATACCTGGTCCGTAAGTTGTAGGATAAAGGTGCTCGTCCGAATCTGGGAAAGAACCAGATCTTCAGAGGATCGTAACAAGATACAAAATAACAAGCTATAATATGAACTGTAATAAATATAAGAAATAATCTGGATAAACTATCCATCTATGTGAATGCATGTTGAAGACGACTTTGAGCAGTATGGATAGGTAAGGGAGTAGCATTAGTGTCAACCAATGCTGAAATATATACTAGCATACCTTCCGATCGTACCGGAGACTAGTTCGTGGCCGTTGCCGGATATATCTACTAGTATAGCCTATAACATGGCACATTGAGGCTGATATGCAAATGTCTATCCCATACGCCTACCAATAGTCTTCTCCTCCCACGTCTTGCTCAAGTCATATCCGTGACTCGTGCAATCCGCATCTTTATGCAAGTAACTAACTAGACTCAACTAATCAATATATGTATTGATACACGAACCGCTCGCACTGATGATCAGTCAAGTGCGTAAGCCAATGCTAACACCATGTAATCTCACCCACTGTGCCGTGTATGATACGTTACAAGGCATATAAGTTATTTAGAAACAACTTCACATAATCCGGGTACGTCTCCTATACACGTAAGTCAAACACGCACACAAATATCGATAACCACATCGATGGCACCCAAGTCATACTTGGACACACTCTACTAATATATCTACTTCTAGCACAACAACAAACCATGTATTTAACAGTACAAGAAAAGTAGCATGGTATCTTGCCTGAAATAGTCGCAAGAGTGTAAATTATGGGTCCGTCTCCAACTTTCATGGTCACGGTCTTACGAACTCCTATGAATAATAATAACTAACATTAATAATCATACTAACATTATTACTACCATTTACATATAATTTAATCTACATAATCATCTATTCTAAATACTAGACATTTATTATATAACTAGTCATAATAACCCTTCTAGGCCTAATAAAAATCACACCCAAAAATATATATAAAATATTCAATTTTAACTCTAAAATAATACTTTATTGTTTTTGAAAAATATATTTTATATCACTATATTTATGAAAAATAGTTTTGGAAGTATCGCATGATCAAGTAGTATCAACATTGTAAAATCGATGTTGTTTTTGAAACCTTGTTGACTATAAATAAAATAAATTTAAAATTCTAAAATATACCAAAATAAATCTTTAATTATTAAATAATATGGTCATGCGTTGAGGACCACAATTTATTTAGCCATGGATGCACACAAAAAAAGTTTGGGATTCACAAGATGATAATTTCCATGGTCGAGATTATGACATAATTTGTTCTTCGAAGATGCAAAAAAATAAATATCAAAACAGTAAAAATATAAAAAAGTAATTGAAAGCATTTGTATATAATCGAATTACGAACGTTTTGATATAGGTTTTTGATACCAAAAGTCAGTTTTTATAGATCAAAACCTACTTGCACCAAACAATGTCTATTCTGGACACACCTTCATAAAACGTATGCCTCGATTAAAAGAAACATAATTTCGGCATGAAACTTTATAGGATGATAGTAGACACGTACAAGAATCCATTGTTTTTTATTTTGCAAAAGATGGATCTCTAGAAGTCATAAAAGCGCACTTACAAAGTGGGTTGCCTGCTGTGATGTTCGGCTATGGGGGTCGGTGCGGCTTGGGGATGCTGTTTCGACCTTGCAAGAGTTATACAAGGCTATGGGGATGCTTTAGGATGATGGAGCAGGGTCTTGGCTATGTCGGAGATGTGGTGGCTGGCCTTGAATGGCCCATCAAGGGGGTCGAACAACAGTTGCTAGGAGGAGATGCAACAACAATAGTCGGCAGCAATAGGGCTCGGGATTTTAGGGTTTGTGGGAGGGGTGGTCGACTAAGGTAGGTTATATATATAGGGTTTGATAGGGGCGGGTAGGGGGCTGTTGGATGAGGGTTTTGGGTGAGGTTTGATGGGTTTTTTTCGTCCTAGTGCATAAGGTTTTGGATACTAAATCTTAGGAGATATTCAAAGTATCTAAATATAGAAATTTAGATTGGGGTGTCTCCCTCTTAGGATTTAACCCAATTAATACTCAATAAATTTAGGGAATTTAATCTAGGATGGTCCCTCTAAGTTGGGTTAACTAAAATTTGTCATTCTACAACTTGTTGGACAAGTCTTGGTTGCGGGAAAATTATTCGGATTGGAAATATGCTCTACAAATCTACTAAGTGGTCTTATGTGCCATTTGAATTTAAATAGCACATAGGACGTCGATTGAGTATGACACACTAGGCATGTGTGTAGTAGACTCAAAAATAGTTGAAATCATATATTGGGTCATTTAGGTTCGATCGATATCGAGTCCTGAAACCAAGTTAGAAAGTACGACAAATTTTACGGGAGATAACCTTTTGGCCTAAGTTGACCCAAAAGTTGCACGATAAAAATAGAATACAAGAGGACATATTTGAGTGGGATATGATATATCAAAGTGAAGATAAACGTGTCTAGATCAAAACTCATAAAGGAAGTTTCTAGAGATTGGTATTTCTTGTGCTCCAAAAATCAAAGCTACGAAAATGTATATATTATGATTATAAATAATAGTGGAAAAAATATATAATAACCATTATATAACTTAAGAAAATTTTAAAATATATATAAAATTCAGAGGTCTTACAACCTCTCCATCTTAGAAAATTTCGTCCTCGTAATTAAACACACACTAATATAAAAGCAATCAATAATGACTAATTAAAGAAGACATACCTAATTCCATAAAGAGATGAGGAAAACGCTTCCGAATTGTATCTTTGCGTTCCCAAGTCAACTTTCATGGTGTATGATGCTCCCATGCGACACGAACTAAGTGAATGGTCTGACCTCGTAAGACTTTCTTCCGACGGTCCAAAATTTACACGGGCTGCTCTTCGTAGGACAAGCTCGGCCCCACAGTAATCTCGGAATGGTCAAGAACGTGACTAGGATCTGACAAATACCTCCTCAACTGAGATACATAGAATACGTCATGAACACCTTCCAAGGTCTGTGGCAACGCAAGTCTGTAAGCGACCTCTCTAACTCTCTCTAGAACATCAAACGACCTGATCTACCTTAGACTAAGATTCCCTCTTCTTCCAAATCTAATGGTCCTTTTGGTAGGAGAAATCTTCAAAAATACATGATCTCCTGGCTGAAACTCCAATGGTCGACGATGATTGTTTACCCTATGCTTCTGTCGATCTCGTGCTGCTCGCAAATTTTCTTGAATTTGCTTTTCTTTTTCCACAGTACGAACTACTAGCTTTGGTCCCAATATCTGTCATTCACCAACATTGCTCCAACATACTGGAGAACGATACTTCCTTCCATATAAAGTTTCAAATGGCGCCATATGAATACTCACATTATAACTGTTATTATAAGAAAACTCCACCAAATGAATATGATCCTCCCATGAATCTCCAAAATCAAGCATGTACGCTCTAAACATATCCTTCAAAGTCTGTCTGATATGCTCCGACTGTCCATCCGTCTATGGATGATAAGATGTACTGAACTTCAACCTTGTACCAAGACTCCTGTATGCTCCTCCAAAAATGTGAAGTAAACCTCGAATCTCTGTCGGACACAATGCTAACTGGCACTCTGTGTAGCCGTACGATTTACTTCATATACATCTCGGCTAACACCTCCGTAGATTGGCCCACTTCAAAAGGTAAGAAATGGGCTGCTTTAGTGAGTCGATCTGCTATAACCCAAATTATATCCCTACGACTCGGGCTCCTCGGAAATCCCGTTACAAAATCTATCGTATTATGCTCTCACTTCCACTCTGGAATGGGTAATGGCTGGAGCAAGCCTGCTGACCTCTGATATTCAGCCTTAACTTGTTGACACACTAAAAACTTTTTCGTAAATCGAGCTATCTCCTGCTTCATTCCATGCCACCAATAATGCTGCTTCAAATCTCTGTACATCTTCGTCCCTCTTGGATGAATAGAATATGGCGAACTGTGGGCCTCGGTTATGAACTCCTGTCGAATCTCTCCATCCGAAACGTAGAGGCGATCCCCACACCTCATGGTCCCATCCTCATGAATACGTAATCCGGTCTGCAAACCGGCCTCAGTCCTCTGTCAAAGTCTCGAAAATCTCGCATCCGTCGGCAATGCGGCCTTAATCCTTCCGACTAATGATGACTGCACCTGAAGACTCGTCAATTGGTCGTCTAATCCTGGCAATATAACTTCTATTCCGAACTTTTGTAGATCCTCTAATAGACGTGGCTGAGTAGTCAAGAAAAATTTCATTTTTTCATGCTTAAAGCATCAACTACTATATTTGTCTTCCTTGGATGGTACTACAAGTCAATCTCGAAATCCTTCATCAATTCCAACCATCTTATCTGCCTCATATTCAAGTCCTTCTCAGTGAAGACATTCTTCAAACTCTTATGATCCGTAAAGATCTCCATTCGTTCTCCATACAAATAATGCCTCCAAAGTTTTAATACAAAGATCACTGCGATAATCTCCAAGTCGTGAGTAGGATAATTCTTCTCATCAGTCCTCAATTGCCTTGAAGTATAAGGTACAACCTTCCCATGCTGCATCAGTAGACATCCCAATCCTTTTTCGGAAGCATCCCTAAAGATCACGAAACCTTCGGGTCCAGATGGAATCGTCAAGATGGGCGCAGTGGTCAAGCGCTTCTTCAACTCATCAAATTTTATTTGGCACTCCTCAGTCCACACACTCTCCTACTCCTTGCGGGTCAACCGAGTCATCGGTTCTATAATCCTCGCAAAGTTCTCTACAAACCTCTGGAAATACCATACAAGCCAAAGAAAACTTCTCACCTCGGGGCGTTGGTTAGAACATGCCACGTCTCTACTCCAAATATCTTGGCGGGATCCACTTAAATGCCTTCTTCCGAGACAACGTGTCCAAGAAAAGAAACACAGTCTAAGAGGAACTCACATTTGCTCAATTTAGCATAGAGCCTCTCGCTCCTCAGTATCTCCAAAACAATCCGCAAATGCTGGTGTTCCTTTCGACTCTTCGAGAACACCAAAATGTCATCATAAAAACAACCACAAACTAATCCAAATATTGGTGGAACTCTATTCATCAAATTCATGAACACTACTGGAGCATTAGGCAATCCGAAAGGCATCGCACAGAACTCATAGTGACCATAACGAGTTCTGAATGACATCTTCGGAGTGTCTTCTCTGCGTACCTTTACTTGGTGATATCCCGACCTCAAATCAACCTTTGAAAATACCTTCGCTCCGATCAGCTGGTAGAACAAGTCATCAATCTAGGGTAGTGGGTACTTGTTCTTGATGGTCAATACGTTCAGTGCCCGGTAGTCGATGCACATATAGACCGACCCATCCTTCTTTGGCACAAATAACACCGGAGCCTCCCAAGGTGATGCACTTGGTCGAATGAAGCCCTTGGTCTGCAACTCTTCTAACTGAACCATCATCTCATCCAACTCCTTCTTCACCAATCGATACACATTATAAGAAACCAGTGCTGCTCCTGGCACTAACTCAATAATCAATTCCACTTGTCTGTCAGGTGGTAGATCTGGCAAGTCCTTCGAGAATACGTCCATTAACTCTTTAACAATAGGCGGTGGTGATGCTACCTCCATGGGATGAAAGCTTCAACTGCTTGCCCTACTCTCTTCTTGATGGTCCCTCGCATGAATTCAAATTTGGGATGGCCTGGCGGTCTGAAGATAACACTCCCTCTATGGCAATCTAGCATAGCATGATATTGTCTCAACTAGTCCATCCCCAATACTACATCGAAAATTGGCATTGGAAATGCCAAAAATCGTGCTCTCATATCTCTCCCACACACTACTACCGAACAAGTTCTGCATGTACTAGTGGCCGGCACAATACCTTCCCCCATAAGAATCCTTCATGTCTTAGGCAAGGGCGAGGTAGCTACACTATGTATTGCTATAAAACTACTAAATATGAAAGACAAGGTGGCCCCCAAATCAAAAGTGCAGCGGTGGGTATAGATGCTACTAAGATAGTACCTATAACCGCCACGCCCTCGGGTTCCTCTGCAACCGGTGCCATAACATAAGCCAGGACAACTCTTTGTCCTCCCGCATGCTGTCTAGCCCTCCCGTACTAGACCTCCTGTGGTGGTAAAGGTGGTTCTCTCTATGGTCCTCCTGGTGCTGCAATCGCCTGAGCAGACGGTCTCGGTCCTGGTGGTGCTGGTAGTGTAGGCCTCGGAAGTAGATGCTGTGGTCTGTCGCTTTGTTACGAACACTCCATGGCACGGTGCTAGTCAGATTCACACCGCATGCATTGTTCTAGTCTCTTCTAGCAGTCCCTCAGAAGGTGTCCCTTCTTGCCATAATGATGACAAGTCGGGAGCTCCTTCGCTGGATATGGTATAGCTCTCTACTGATGAAGTCCTCCTGGACGTCTGATAGGTCCTCTTGACTGTCCCTTGGCCAGAACAATCGCAGTAGTAGGGCACTTCGGAAGTACCGGGTCCTTATTGATAGCCTCCTGGAGATGGGATTCTGCTAATACCTCAATGTATAAAACTTTAGACTGGACAGTAGTATATCGCTGAAGCTCATTCATCAACCATGATGAAATCTTCTTGCTGTCTCCATGTCAGTCGGTATCAGGATGGCACCGAAATGACTAAAGCGACTGAACTCAGCGTCATACTCGTCTATGGTCATATTCCCCTGCTTGAGGTGTAGGAACTGATCGTAGAGAGCATCTCGAACTGTAGCAGGGAAGTACTTCGCATTGAAAAACTCCAAGAACTCCTCCCTAGTTTGATTTCTGTCGATAGCTCGCTCGATTGACTCCCACTAGTGATGTATATTTCCTTCGAACTGGGTCCAAACGACTATCATCCATAAGTCTTCAGGTAGCTGCGAGGCATCGAGAAGCTTCTGGGTACTGATTATCCACGCAGTGACCTCCTCTAGTATTTTGTTGCCCTCAAATGTCTTCTGGTTCATCTGTCGATAGCCACAGATAGTGCCTACAGTCGGAGCGGGTGCTGGTGCAGGGGCTGGTGCTGCCAACCTCTCAATAACCATCATCAAGCTCTTCCTCATAGCCTCGATCTGCTGCATTTGCTGTTGCATCATGGTCTAGAAGAATTAGAACATCTGGGCCTGACCATCAAGCTGGAGCATCTACGGCATCGGTCCATAAGGCTGCTGCGGATAAGCTCCTTATGGCATCTAATTCGAGAATTGAGGTGGCTCGGGCAACAGACCCTCTTGCTGCGTCTGGGTCTGCGAGGTCTGGCCCTCATGCTGAGTCAGAGCTGGGGTGCGAACCTTGCTGGAGTCATCGGGTTGGCTGGAACCTCTCCGGGAGTCGGGTTCCCTGGTGTTACTGGAGTCCTGCCGTCGCTAGGAGTGCTATCGTTGGTCGGGTTGGCTTCGAAAGTCATGCGTGCATTACGCAACTGCATCTTGCTGTAAAAAAAATCACATGAGAGGAGTATGGAATCAAGTTGGATGCATAAAGGAGATATAGTGAACTTGCAATTCAAAGGCGATAATTTAGCAAGTGGATAAGATTTCCTAAGACTCTTTAATCCTAATTTGTAGGCTCATCTTAGTAATTTAGGTAACAAAAATGACAAACTGACCTGCATGGGCCATTACAAAAATATGTCACGCCCTAGTTCCAAAATACTTAAGAACCCAAGACATGAGCATGCCAGTTGTACGGCTAGAATAAGTATTCCCAATTTAATGGACTCATCATAATCGTAGTACGCTGAATCCTATAACTATAATACAACAGTCACATGTAATCTATCATCTCAACAACAACAATATCATTCTATAATCTCATCTACAGAATAACTACATCAACATAGAAGAATATAATAATGTCTGACTGAAATAGAAATAAGTATGAAATAACCAAATACAAGATCTATTTGAAATAACCAAGTCTGGTGGAAATATATCCACAAAAATCAAATACAATGCTGGAATAATAAAGTACTGAAATAAAGAAATAGTCAGGACATAGCTAGCCAGATAAAATGTCCTGACTCTAATCACTATCAACCCCTGGATCAGGAAAACTCCTCGGACATAACCTTTATGTCCTCTGCAAGAAATCTAGGCTCGATACATGGTCCATAAACTGTAGGATAAAGGTACTCGTCCGGATCTGGAAAAGAACCATGTGCTTAGAGGGACGTAACAAGATACAAAATAACAAGCTACAATATGAACTATAATAAATACAAAAAATAAATAGGATAAACTATCCATCTATGTGAATGCACGTTGAAGACGACTTTGGGCCGTATGGGTAGGTAAAGGAGTAGCATTAGCGTCAACAAATGCTGAAATATATACTAGCATACCTTTCGACCGTACCGGAGACTAGTCCATAGCCGCTGTCGGATATATCCACTAGAATAGCCTATAACATGGCACATTGATGCTGATATGCAAGTATCTGTCCTATATGCCAAATTTTATTCCCCGATCCATGTCTTGCTCAAGTCACATCCATGACTCGTGCAATCTGTAGCTCTATGCAAGTACTAACTAGACTCAACTAATCAATATATGTACCGTTACACGGACCGTTCGTACTGATGATCTGTCAAGTGCGTAAGCCCGTGCCAACACCATGTAATCTCACTCACTGTGCCGTGTATAATACATGACAAGGCATAGAAGTTATTTAGAAACAACTTCACACAATCCAGGTACGTCGCCTATACACGTAAGTCAAACACACGTATACGAACATAGATAACCACATCAATGGCACCCAAGTTATACTTGGACACATTCTACTAACACATCTACTTCTAACACAAAAACAAACCATGTATTTAACAGTACAAGAAAAGTAGCAAGGTATCTTGCCTGAATCATCGCGCGAGTGTAGATTATGGGTCCGTTTCCAACTTTCGTGGTCACGGTCTCACGAACTTCTATGAATAATAATAACTAATATTAATAATTATACTAACATTATTACTCCCATTTACAGATAATTATAATCTACATAATCATCTATTCTAAATACTAGACATGAACTATATAACTAGTCATAATAACCCTTCTAGGCCTAACATAAAATCACACCCAAAATTATATATGAAATATTCAATTTTAACTCTAAAATAATACTTTATTATTTCTGAAAAGTATATTTTATATCACTATATTTATGAAAAATAGTTTTGGAAGTATCGCATGATCAACTAGTATCAACATTGTTAAATCGATGTTGTTTTTGAAACCTTGTTGACAAAAAATAAAATAAATTTAAAATTCTAAAATAAACATAAATAAATCTATAATTATTAAATAATATGGTCATGCGTTGAGGACCACAATTAATTTAACCATGGATGCACACAAAAATAGTTTGGGGTTCACAAGATGATAATTTCCACGGTCGAGATTACGGTAAAATTTGTTCTTCGAAGATGCGAGAAAATAAATATCAAACCAGTAAAATATGAAAAAGTATTTGAAGGGATTTGTAGATAATCGAATTACGAACATTTTCATATAGGTTCTTGATTACCAAAAGTCACTTTTTATAGATCAAAACCTACTTGCACCAAACAATATCTATTCTAGACACACCTTCATAAAACGTGTGCCTCGATCAAACGAAACATAATTTTAGGCATGAAACTTTATAGATGATAGTAGACATGTCTACAAATATAATGTTTTAAGTTTCGCGAAAGTCGGATCTCTAGAAGTCATAAAAACGCACTTACAAAGTGGGTTACCTGTCCTGATGTTCGGCCGGGGGATCAAGCGTGGCTCGGGGAAGATATTCCGATCTTGCAAGAGTTGTACAAGGCTATGGGTGCCTTGCGGTGATGGAGGGGGTCTTGGCTGCATTGGGTATGAGGTGGCTGGCCTTAGATGGCGCAACAAGGGGTCGAACAACAGTTTCAAGGAGGAGATGCAACAGCAGCAATCGGCAGCAATAGGGCTCGAGATTTAGGGTTTATGGATGGGGTGGTCGGCTTAGGTAGGTTATATATATAGGGTTTAATAGGGGGTCGAGTAGGGGGCTGTTAGATGAGGGTTTTGGGTGAATTTTGATTGGTTTTGGAGTCCTAGTGCATAAGGTTTTGGATACTAAATCTTAGGAGATATTCAAAGTATCTAAATATAGAAATTTAGATTGGGGTGTCTCCCTCTTAGGATTTAACCCGATTAATACTCGATAAATTCAGTAAATTTAATCTAGGATTGTCCCTCTAAGTTGGGTTAACTAAAATTATTCATCCTACAACTTGTTGGACAAGTCTTGCGTGTGGGAAAATTACTAGGATTGAAAATACGCTCTAAAAATCTAATAAGTGGTCTTATTGTTGATATATGTGTTAAGTGTTATTGGGCTTTAGTCCCACATTGCCTAGAATGATAGGAGAGGAGGCTAGCATCTCCTATATATATGTAGTCTCTATTCCAATAATAATCAATCACTTAAAAACTCTACATGGTATCAGAGCCTAAACTTGCTTAGAATACCGTCAGAGCCACCTTTTCCACACAAATCCTAACCCTAACCTCGCCTCCCTTCCCCCCGCCCCTACGCCGCCGCTGCCGCTGCAACTACTGCGCCGCTGCTCCCGCTGCAGCCACTGCTGAGCCGCTGTCGCTGTGCCGTTGCCACTGTTGTGCCGCTGCCCCTGCCACTGCAGCCGCCGCTGAGCCGCTGCCGCTGCGGCTGTGCCGTTGCTGCGGCTGCTACTGCCGCTGCTGCTGCCGTGGGTGCCTCCGTGTACACCACTTTTAGGGCTCCTACTGTGTAGGTAAGCCTAAACTTGAGATTTATCTCATCTGTGGCACCTACGGTGTAGGTAAGCATAAACTTGAGATTTATTTCATCTGTGGCATCTACAGTGTAGGGAAGCCTAAAATCGTTCTTGAAGATTTATCTCATATGAGATTCTCAAGGAGATGCCGATGATGCCTAGATCCGATAAAACCAGACATATTCGGATTTAGGAGAGGACGACGAGGACAAGCGTGAGTCGTGGAGCAAGTGTGACGTGATCGAGAAGAAGCATCGATGGACGCGATCCTCAAGAAGCTGGATGCTGACGATGTGGCGACGTTGATGAAGTTGATAAAGGTGTCAGCTGGTGATAGCACGACACGAGCGCCGCCAAAGTTGGAACTACCCTCCATCAATCTGAAGTTGGATGGACCAACCACCTATCTGAGTTGGTCACGGCGGATGAGAAGAACCCTTGCAGGAAAGAACCTGGAGGGATTCTTGACGGGCGAGAAGACAGAGCCGGAAGAGGGCTCGACAGGACGCGACGAGTGGAAATCCACTCATATGGTGATTTACATCTGGCTTCTCAATTCCTTAGTCCAGTCTATTGCTTCCACAGTAGATGGCATTGAGATGGTGAAAGACGTATGAGAGAAGTTGAGAAGAACCTATGATGGCGTGGGAAACAACCTACGGATCTTCCAGATAAAAGGGGAGATCGATGACACCGTACAAGGGGAGAAGACGGTGCAGGAGTACGCTACGGAGTTGGAGCGTCTCTTGCTGGATTATGATCACTCCTCGAAACGGGCAAGCTGCGGGGACCTGAAGTGCAAGGAGAGACATGTGTGTCTGCAGGAGAGGACGATAAAATTCCTCAAAGGGCTGACTGCCGCATTTGCACAGAGGACATCCTTACTCCTCGCCCAACCAGAGATCCCTAGTCTTGAGGAGGCTATCTCAGCCATGATCCAGGAGGAGACGCCGATCAGACTACAGACAGGGACAAGTGGTCCCCCCGAAGCAAAGTCAGCACTAGCAGCTGCTAGCTCGGGCGACACAGGATCCAAGGGAGAGCTCTGGCAACACAATCGGCAGTGCTACAACTGCGGAGAGATGGGCCATCATCGATATGCTTGTACCAAACCACCTAAGGAGGGAGACTCGGGTGGTGGACGAGGACGTGGATATATTGGACGTGGATGTGGTCGAGGAGGCCGACGAGGCGGCCGAGGAGGCTATCGGGCAAACTTGCTGGTGGCACCTTTACTGAGGAGGATCAGGCACTGTTGGACCTGCTGGAGAGAAAGCAGAGAGCGTCGACCGAAGGAGACAGGAGGAGCGGAGCAGAGGAGACATCCACCCCATTCTTCGGAGGCAACGCCGCTATGTATGCTCACCCATCAGAAGGTACTGACGAGTTATTCGCTCTTGCATCTATGTCTTCCCTTAAAACGTCAGACTGGATTATCGACTCAGGAGCATCTCGACATGTGACCGGGAACGCTAGTGAGTTTTCTTCATACACTAACCTAGCACCAGCAGACACCATTCAGACTGCAAATGGCACTTTCCAACCAGTGGTCGGTAAGGGTACTGTTAATTGTACAGGTTCAGTAAGATTATCCAATGTGTTACATGCTCCATCCTTTCCAGTCAGTCTCATGTCTATTAGTTCTATAATTCTCCAACTAAAATGCACTGTTTCTTTTGATATTCCTAAGGTGATCTTCCAGGAGAAAGGGACGGGACGAAGACTTGGGACTGGCACCTGGCATGAGGGACTGTGGTACCTAGATCGGAAAGGACTGGACTCAGCATTGATATCTATGACAGAGAAGGCTGTAATGGGAGAGCTGCAACAGAGGACTGAAGATACTTTAATACTTCATCATAGGAGGATGGGACATTCTTCTTTTGATACTCTAAGTAAATTATATCCAGAGATGTATGCAAAATCAAATAAACAGAAATTAGTATGTGATGCATGCGAGTTAGGAAAGCTTACTAAAAGCTCATATGTTGGTACTGGTCATAAGAGTTATCTTGTTTTTGAGGTAGTACATTCTGATGTTCGGGGTCCATGTGCTATTAACACTATGAATGGATATAAGTACTTTGTCTCCTTTATTGATTGTGCATCTCGTGTCTCCTGGCTGTATTTAATGAAAAATAAGAGTGAAGTATTTGCTTGCTTTCGGGACTTCCATAAACATGTCCAGACTCAGTACAATGCAGTAGTGAAGGTACTGAGGTCTGACAATGGAACGGAGTACACCAACAGGACACTTGCAGATTACCTGTCAGCACACGGAATACAGCACCAGACCAGCTGTGCATACACACCAGCACAAAATGGAGTAGCAGAAAGGAAGAACCGACACCTTCTAGAGACCGCAAGAAGTATGATGATCGACATGAATGTCCCACAAAATCTATGGGGACATGCAGTATTGACAGCAGCTCAACTTATCAACAGGATGCCTTCAAAAGTCCTGGGATGGAAGTTCCCATGCGAAGTATTACAAGACAATAATAGTGGGATACTCCCACTAAAGATGTTCGGGTGTGTGTGCTTTGTGAAAGACAACAGACCATCAGTTGGGAAACTTGACCCCAGAGCAGTCAAATGCATCTTCGTGGGCTACTC
The DNA here is from genome assembly GCA_029216955.1 of Iris pallida. Lineage (NCBI taxonomy): Eukaryota > Viridiplantae > Streptophyta > Magnoliopsida > Asparagales > Iridaceae > Iris > Iris pallida. Next base: position 13,263,568 of record JANAVB010016400.1, read on the forward strand.
AGCGACTCAGAAGGGATATGTGTGCTGGAGTCCAGTAGAGAAGAAAAAGTTCGTTAGTATGGATGTCTACTTCCGAGAGCATGAGCCATATTACCGCCAGGAGGGAACGTCGCACAACACGCCTAATACTACCAGTATAAGGCAAGAGGGGGAGATGGAGAACTTGGTGGTAACCGATCTAGAAGTATGGCATAGAGGCACGGTTGAGGAGAAACATGAAGGTGAAGCAGAACAGGGGGAGGAGATAAGAAGTATCAGGCCTACGGCTCAGGGGGAGTTACTTACCTACATCAGGAGAGAGAAGCAAACTGCAGGACCAGTACCTACAGTGCCAGTGCTAAGTCCCTTGTATGCGTCTGTCCCAACTCCTGAGACACCACCATCCTCCTCATCTACACCACCACCCTCCTCAGGTGATATCATCCCTTCTACTTCTCCCATACCACTACTTACACGAAGGACTACTCGCAGTAATGCAGGAAATCCTCCGGACAGATATGGTTGGGACCTTGCTAAGTTTGTTTCTTATGATCATATATCTTCTTCTCATGGAGCGTTTATAGCATATTTGGATAGTATTACTGTACCTAACAATTGGTAGGTTGCCAAGAACGATCCAAAGTGGAAAACGACAATGCATGAGGAGTTGGGAGCTCTTGAGAAGAATCACACTTGGGAGCTGGTGAGACTGCCAGAAGGAAAAAGAGCAGTCGGATGCAAATGAGTTTTTACTGTGAAGCAGAACCTAGATGGACAGGTTGAGCGCTATAAAGCTCGACTGGTGGCAAAAGGATACAGTCAGACGTACGACATCGACTATGACGAGACCTTTGCACCAGTGGCGAAGATGAGCACTGTCAGGACCTTGATCTCCCTGGCAGCCAATAGAGGGTGGAAGCTACACCAACTGGATGTGAAGAATACATTTCTTTATGGGGATCTAGTGGAGGAGGTACATAGAGATACCACTAGGATTCGGCACCAAACAGACAGAAGACAAGGTCTGCAGACTGAAGAAGTCCCTATATGGACTGAAGCAGTCTCCTCGAGCATGGTTTGACAGGTTCAAGAGAGCAATGATAGGGATGAGATATCAGCAGATCAATGCTGATCACACTGTCTTCTTCAGACGAAGTGGAGGCCACATCACCATGCTTGCGGTATATGTAGATGATATGATTATCACATGCGATGATGAGCAGGAGATCGCCCAACTCAAAGGAAAGCTTGGCAAGGAATTCGAGGTGAAGGATCTTGGCCCTCTTCGATACTTCCTTGGGATTGAGATTGCTCGAGATAATGAGGGAATCGTTCTTTCTCAAAGGAAGTACGCACTGGACCTGCTTACGGAAACGGGGATGATGGGATGCAAACCAGCTACGACACCGATAGATCAGAAGTTCAAACTGGATGCTGAAGTTGGAGAACCAGTTGACCGGGATAGATATCAGAGATTGGTGGGCAAGTTGATCTACTTGAGCCATACTCGACCTGATATCAGCTTTGCGGTCAGTGTAGTGAGCCGCTACATGCATGACCCCCGGAAGGGTCATATGGACGCAGTATACCAGATTTTGAGGTACTTGAAGGGAGTCCCCGGGAAGGGACTGATCTTCAGAAGAAATAATTATGTAAGCATCGAGGGCTATTGTGATTCTGACTGGGCTAGCTGTGCTGACGACAGGAGATCCACATCGGGCTACTGCATATTTGTAGGAGGCAACTTGGTCTCTTGGAGGAGTAAGAAGCAGTCAGTAGTGGCCAGATCAACAGCTGAAGCAGAGTATAGAGCTATGGCCTTAGGAGTCACAGAACTATTGTGGTTGAAGAATATGCTGACGGAGCTAAAGCTGGACCAGGGAGCCAAGATGAAGCTATGGTGTGACAACCAGTCAGCTATTAGTATTGTCAACAATCCAGTGCAGCATGACATGACCAAGCATATCGAGATTGACAGATTCTTCATCAAAGAAAAGCTGGAAAAAGGAGTACTAGAACTGGGCTACGTTCCAACCAAATATCAGGTAACAGACGGACTGACAAAGGGGCTTAGTTCTATCAGCATGATGAGAGGATGTGACAAGATGGGTTTAGTGAATATCTTTCGTCCATCTTGAGGGGGAGTGTTGATATATGTGTTAAGTGTTATTGGGCTTTAGTCCCACATTGCCTAGAATGATAGGAGAGGAGGCTAGCATCTCCTATATATGTAGTCTCTATTCCAATAATAATCAATCACTTAAAAACTCTACAGTGCCATTGGAATTTAAATAGCACATGGGGCCTCGATTGAGTGGGACACCCTAGCAAGGTTGTAAAAATCGCTAGTCGGTTGGCGGGGACTAGGGATTAATCGGACTAGTCGGGGACTAGTCGGATTAGTCGGTTTTGAATTATATATATATATATATATATATATATATATATATATATATATGCAATAAAAAAAATATAATTATGCAATATATATCATATGACATCAAAATATTAACTTAAGTACCCAAACTCCGAAGTCTTGTACATAATCAAAATTTCACAAAAAGAAAAGGAGATAGATTAAAGTGCTCAATTATCAAAGATATCATCGCGCTCATCCACTAATAGCACATCTCTTTCTTCATCGGACTCAAAGTCATCATCTCCATCATCTTCTTCGGCCTCCGAGATAAACTCTTCCTCATCAAGTTCTCTCGTGATCCTAGAGCTCCTCCTAGGTTCAAGTAGTTCATTTGCTCCCACCGCTTGGTCAAGTACCTCCCATGTAGCTCCGGTGACGGGATCAACATCACTCTCATCATCCATCCCATCAACCAACCAATGTTGAGCATGAGTACAATCATCCACTTGAAGAACATCTTTATCATCATTTACTCTTTTCTTCTTATTGTGAATTTTGGAGTTGAATTGGACATACACCAACTTGTTCAATCTTTCCGAATCAAGTCTATTTCTCTTTTTTGTATGCACCTACAATATTTATATAGAACATTCTAGTTGTTAGATGAAGAATATCAAAAACATGTCAAAAAATAAAATAAAAGTGGCATACCCCTTCAAAAGTACTCCAATTCCTCTCACAACCCGATGAACTTGTGGTCAAGGAGAGAATTCTAATTGCCATCTTCTTCAAGTTTGGTGCATTGCCACCATAATTACTCCACCACCCGGCTAGCATTTATTATCATACAAAAAACATGTGGATAAGTACTTAGTCAATGAAGTAAAGTAATCAAGTGAGTTTAGGAGTCAAGACTTACCGGGATTAAATTTATTGACACCTTTAGTTTGATAGGAAAGTTCCGCTTGTTTTCTTCCAAACATTCCCATCAAATTCTTGTACATGATTAATTCTTCATCACTCACTTTCACTTGAGTGTTCAAGTCATCGGGAAAGAATTTCTCCACACAATCGAGAATAGCTTCCATACAAGCTATGTCATCTCCGATCTCCACCCTATTCTTTGCAAAATAGTATGGATTAAGGAAATATCCCGCCAAGTGCAAATTGGAATCAAGTCTACCCTTGGATCTAGTTTCGATAATGTCAAGTATTGGTTTATAATTCTTTTCAAGTCCACTATAGACTTCCTCCTTGATCTCTTTTTTTGTCACTTCAAGTTCTCCATACAACCATGGCATAGATGGCCTATCACTATCAACAAGGCGGAGGACTTTCACTAATGGCCGGAAAACAATCAAGCATGAGTTTACCGACTTCCAAAAAGATAGGCTAACAACGGTTGCATATGCCACTTTTCCCCTCACACTTTTGGAATGTGAATTCCGGGCCCATTCTTCGGAAGCAAACATATGCCTTAGTTGTTCTTTCTTCTCCACCAAACTTTGCAAAGTAAGGTAATTACTTGCAAATCTTGTGACTCCCGGTCGTACAATGTCACGCTTCTTTGTCAACTTTCTCATCATACTCAAGGTTGAGTGATGAGCATATATGAAGATAGTTAAGGCCCTTGCCTTATCAATTGTACTCTTGAACCTTGAAAGTTTACAAATTAAATAAGTAATGAAGCAAATCAAGTAATTAAATAATGAACTAAGAGTTTATGAGACGAGACTTACCTTGGAAGTTTACCAATCGCCTCAAGCATAAGGTTCACCGTATGTGTGGCGCAAGAAGTCCAAAATAAATTAGGCCTTTTGGTAGCTATCAAAGTAGCCGCCGCCATGTTGTTTGAAGCATTATCTGTGACAACTTGCACCACCTTCTCTTGTCCTATATCGTCGATGCATTTATCGACATACTCAAATATGTAGGACCCCGTATGAGATGAATCGGAATCTTCTCTTGAAGAAATGAAAGAGATCCCTTCTCTACAATGAACACACAAGTTCATAATACTTCTCCTTTTGCGGTCGGTCCAAGCATCGGTCATAATAGAACAACCGGATATAGCCCACTCTTCTTCATGCTTTTTTAGAGAGTCCTTAACTCTCGACACCTCCGCATTCAAACATGGACCACTCAACCGATATCGACTTGGCGTAGGTAATCCTGAACCAAACTGTCCAATAGCCTCAGTCATTAGCTTGAAACTATCATTTTGAATGGCGTTGAAAGGAATGCCACTCTCAATGACCCACCGTGCTATGTATTGTTGTGTATCCATCACCTTCTTCTTGTCCATCAACACCGTCAAATTAGCTTGCTTTGTAAACATTATGGATTCTTTATTTTTTTCTGGGTTGATCTCCACAAATCTATCCATAGTAAGATCTTTTCGGTCTCGTGACTAGTTCAATGTCGGCATCCATTTCCATAGCATCATGTGATGTCGAAACTTCTTTTCTAAGTTCCGTCTCTTCGTTTTGCTTTTGTGTCTTCTTCCTCTTAGCACCATCAAGTGCCTCTACACATGCTTGTATAGCTTCTTTGGAGGCTTTATTGCAAGCTTTCACATTTCCGGCACGACCGGCTACATGACATTTGAGCCGGTAGATGCCTCCGGACACAATCTTTGAACAAAACTTGCATCGAACTCGATCTAATGCCTTCACATCCACAAGTTCACCATAATCCCATCCCACATCACCGGATGCACGTTTGAGAGCATTTTGGATGTTCAATTCACTTGCCATTTCACCAACATTGGAATTGGAAGCGGCCGATGAAGTAGTCATATCTATAAAACATTGGAATTGGATGTTCAATTCACTTGCCATTTCACCAACATTATTATTATATATATTAGTGTTAGTGTTTTTTTTAACTTTTTTAAACAATTGTGTTCACTGTGTCTGTGTGCAGGACAGAAGAAATAAATAAATGTGAGTGGGGACTCAATGCTGATTGCTGCTGTTCATTCAGAAAAAAATAAAAAATTGCTGCAGTAGTGCCTGTCAGTGTTCACTCATCCACATGGGGAAGTCTCAGTCCAGAACAAAAATATATACGTGGGGGAGTCTCAGTCCAGAGTACCCACCGAAATATATACGTGGGGGAGTCTCAGTCTCAGACCAGAAGTCCCAAAAAAAAAAAAAACTCCATCAAAGCACAGCACAGAAACAATGAGGAAAAGGAAAAGGAAAAGGAAAAGGAAAAGCATCAAAGCCTCCATCAAAGCACATCACAGAAGCAATGAGGAAAAGGAAAAGGAAAAGGAAAAGGAAAAGCATCAAAGCCTCCATCAAAGCACAGCACAGAAGCTCATCATCCAGACCACAGCAGCCAAAAAACAAAGGAAAAGGAAAAGGAAAAAGGAAAAGGAAAAAGGAAAAGGAAAATGCAAAAAAAAAAAATACCTAGGTCGGCGGGGAGCGGACGGCGGGTGGCTCTGCTGCTGCAGTCGGCGGGGAGCGGACGCTCGAGCTCGGCTACAGAGTAAGTTTTCCTTCTCCTTCTTCGAAGTTCGAACTCCTGTTCTCTTTCTCCTTTCTTTCTTCTTCTTCTTCTTTGAACTCCTGTTCTTTCTTCTTCTCCTTTTTTTTTCCTGCAGCTGAAATGATATTTTGTTTTCAAATGGGGGGAACGGGTCGGGTCGGGTTTCCTACTTCAACTCATTTCTTTTTTTTTTTTTTTTTTCACTGTGGCCTAGTCGGCCGACTAGGGCCGCCCAGCCGCCTAGGGCCGACTAGTCGGCCGACTAGGCCGCTTTGGGGGCCTGGCTGATTTTCCGGCCGCCCAGGGGGTTAATCTAGGCGGGGGCGGCCGACTGCCGACTAGTCCCCGACTAGTCGGCCGCCCAGCCTGTTTTTTACAACATTGCACCCTAGGCATGTGTGTTGTAGTATCAAAATAGTCAAAATCATATTTTGGATCGTTTAGGTTGGATCGATATCGAGTCTCAAAACCAAGTTAAAAAGTACGACAAATTTTATGGTAAATAACCTTTTGGCCTAAATTGACCCAAAAGTTGTGCTATAAAAATATAATACACGAGAACATATTTCAGTGGGACATAATATATCAAAGTGAAGGTAAACGTGTCTAGATCAAAACTCATGAAGGAAGTTTCTAGAGATTGGCATTTCTTGTGCTCCAAAAATCAAGGCTACGAAAGAATATATATATATTATGATCATAAATAATAGTGGGAAAAATATATAATAGCCATTATATAACTTAATAAAATTTCAAAATATATATAAAATTTAGAGGTTTTACACCTTTTGCAATTCTTCAAAGGCTACTTTAGCTTTATCATTCCACTGAAATGCATTCTTTTTGAGTAATTCAGTCAAAGGCTTAGCTATGCACCCATACCCTTTTATGAACCTTCTATAGTAACCAGTCACGCCTAAGAATCCCTTCAACTCTTTAAGGGTCCTTGGTTGAGGCCATTCTAGTATACCTTTTACCTTCTCATCATCGACCTTCACCCCTTGCCCAGTGATAACATGTCCTAGGTAGCCCAATTGTTGTTGAAGAAACTGACACTTGCTTCTTTTAATTTTTAGCTAGTGTTCTTCCAGTTTCTGCAAGAGTTTCTCTAAATGTTCATAATGCTCCTCTCTCTGAGAACTGTAGATCAGTGTCATCAGAGAAAGCCAATACAAATTTTTTGAGATACTCTCTAAATACATCATTCATCATAGATTGAAAGGTGGAGGGTGCATTTGTTAAGCCAAAGGGCATGACTAGGAATTCATAATGGCCTTCATGGGCCTTGAAAGCAGTCTTGTGAATGTCTTCATCCTGCATCCTGACTTGGTGATTCCCATACCTTAAATCCAATTTTTTAAAAAATTCTGCCATTCCAATTCATCAAACAATTCGTCAATGAATGGTATGGGAAATTTATCCTTAACATTAATGTGGTTAAGGACTCTATAACACATTCTCCAACTACCATCAGCTTTTTTTCCACTAAGATCACAGGTGAGGAGTAAGAACTGTTACTGTGTCTTATAATTCCAGTTTCTAACATCTCTTGAACATGCCTCTTAATTTCATTTTTGTGAATGTAGGTATAAGAGGTATTTTATGATCATATGATCTTTTTGGGCTACTACATACTGGTTGAACTCCTGGCATAAGAGGTATTTTATGATCATATGATATTTTTGGGGGCAGCCCCTTGGGTTCTTCAATGAGATGCTCATACCTGTTCATCAACTTGGACAACAGTTGATTGTCTTCATTGCCTTCCTTCAGTGAAGCTTGGACTGAACATAACTTGATGATTCTGCTTCAAGTCTTTACTGTGGGCTTCATTTAAAGTGTTTTTAGATGTCTGAATTCCTTTGAACTGGCAACTGACTCCTTGATCTTCATACTTCATGGTCAAGTCTATGAAATTCCATATGATGTCTCCCAAAGTACTCAACATTTTGTCCTAATACTATCTGACATCCTGTTATGGGCAATAGCATTAAATCTGCAATGATTTTCTTGCCTCGGCAATCTATCTTCACTCCTTTGTATAGTCCTTGGCTCTATAATTTTTCTCTATTAGATACCATGACCTCAAATCCTTTTCTGTCAGCAATTGGTAACCCCATTCTCTTACTAAACTGGCTGTCCACAAAACTGCGAGCATATCCTGAGTCTACCAATATGAGTACAAGTTTGTTTTGAATGTTACCCCTCATCTTCATGGTAGAGTGATGTAAGGACCCTGATAAGGCTTGTAAGGAGATAACAAAGGACCCTGGAAGAGAATTATCTGTCAATTCTTCAATGGAGTCTTCAATCCTGGGAGGATCTGGTTCATCTAGTTCAGATGTCAACATGTACAGCTTCTTTTCTTTACACCTATGCCCTTTACTCCATTTTTTATCACACAGAAAGCACAACCCTAATTCTTTCCTTCTGACAATTTCACTAGGAGAAATAGCAGGGTACTGTTTCCTCATAAGGGGCAGAGAATTGCTTCCAGTTGAATTCACAGTGTGAGTAATATATGTCAATTTGCTCTGGAGTGTTGGTGGCTTATTTCGCTTTTTGAGTGCCATGAGTTTAGACTCATAAAGCCTTGCTAAGTGTATTGTTGTTGGCAGAGATGGAGGATTAGCAATTTGAAATTCGTATCTAATCTTACCTTTCAAAACTTTCTATATATTGGCTAATCAAGCATGGTTCAGTAATTTCTTGGATTTTTTGGAGATTTTTTGGAACTATGAATCATAATCCTGTACAGATCCTTCTTGCCTCAGTAATTTCAGGTCCATGGCATAGTTGGTGAATTGAGAGGGACCAAACTCAAGTTTAATTGCTTGACAAAAGTCCTCCCAACTCAAAAAACCTCCTCTGGTCTGGAGAAGCCAATAAAACCAGTGTGCAGCCTTGCCCTTCATCTGCACAGAGCAGACCCTGACCCTATCATACTCTTGTACATGATAATAGTTGAGGTAATGATTCAACCTCAAGATCCATTCTTCTACATCTTCCCCTCCATCATAGTCAGGAATTTTTAACCTTAGTTTAGGCATTCCCAGAACATGATTAGTAGTATTGGCAGGTGCCAGGCCCTTAGTGTTGGTCCCATGAACTGGAGTAGCAAGTTTGATAGGGGAGGGTTGTCCAGTAATTAGGGATTTGTTAGTAGGTCTATTTGTCCAGCTAGAACTACTGTGTGGGAGGCAACATTGCCAGTTCCCAGAGTTTGCAAATTATGGAAATTTGGTACAAATTAGGATAATGATGATTCAGGAAGGCTAGTTACAACTGGGGAAGTAGAATTGTGTAGGGTTTGGAAGTACTGATTGGTATTCCTTCCCAAATTGGTAATTCCTTGGGAAACAAGTGATGGAGGTGGATGTTGGAAAGAGGGCTGGAAGGTTGGAGGCTCTTTTTTCTTCTAGATCTACCAAATTCCTCCATCATTTTCACAAACATCACACTCAGTTGCACGAATTTACCTTCCAAATTCTGAATCCTCAATTCTCTAGAGAGCAACGCCCGATCCTCCGTGAACTCGGGTTGAGATCCACTGCTGGAGCGCTGCTCTTCTTCAGCTTCTACCACCAGATCTAATGGCTCTGATACCAATTGCTAGGGATATTTTCCATTAGACCTGGTTGTGAAGATCCACGAGTAGGGTTGGACATTATTATGAGTGAAACTAACAGTGAAGTCACAGAAAAAGCTTAGAACTCAAGGAAGAAGAAGAATTGGTAGAAATGGGAATTTTATTAGAATTGGAGAAGGAAGAGTGGAGAAGAATTCTAACAAGAGGAAAGAAACAATACTTTTCTTCTTCTCTCACCAACTATTTATAGTTAGTTACAATTTCAGTATCAAAGCCTGATACTCTGATACAGTTATCAATTTGGTGACTAAGCAGTCAGTCTAGTGACTGTGCTATGCTGACTAGCTAATATCGGGTACTAGCTCCAAGTTGGCTCCAACTGGCTACTTGATGCTGACTACGCTACTGAGTAGATCCTCAAGTAACTAACTTTTGCTTAAGAGCTTTATTCCTTTAGTATTAGTAACTGTCCTGACATGGAACACTAATACAGCTGCAGTGACCTGTAATCAAGGAATTGGGTTCCTAGCAGAAATACTACTAGAAGACCACATAGGCTTTCTTCATATACAATCTTTACCATATTTATTATATTAGTAAGTACTCATTGAATATAATCTGTAGCAGCAGCAGGTGCTGTTGAAGCAAACTTGGAACCAGCTGTTAATGCTGGCGAGCAGGAGCTTGAATTGCTGAGGATTAATCGACCAGTTGTGTTAGTAGTACATTTGTAGCTTTCAGAAGAGATTAACATGGGTGGCTTGGGAACAAAGTTCGAACATGATATTTGATATATAAAAGTAGTACATTTATTATTGTTCTCTAGCAAAGAAGATTGGTTAGCTTAAACACCCTGCTAAATCTCAGTTGAGATTTTATGATTTCTGAGACTGTAGGCTAAAGGCTGCCTTCTGAGACTGTAGGCTAAATGCTGCCTACTTCTATATAAATCCATGACCATTATACATTTCTAGTAATCTAGAAGCTACATCATTTTTTGTCCTCGTTCAGTTTATTAGTATCTACAAGTATATATACTTGTAGGATTTGTAATATAATGGGAAATAACACCACTTGCCAAAATTCATCATATTTTCATACAATCTTTCCTACTGTCACTACTGAAATCTTGCAAGGTATGTTACAATAATCATTTTCATCTAGAACTTTTATACGGCGGTGCATCTTAAATGTGAAGACTAAAATGTGAGTACTGACATCACCTGTTGCTGATAACAGATGGAGGCATATAGTGGTTTTTCGTGTCATCTTGGAATGTTCGGAAGAGCTTCTCCCTTGTTCGGATTCTTTGGAACAATCGGGTCTAAGTCTTGTTGATATATTATCTAGTACTCTGATGTTAAAACTCATATGCTCCCTTGTACACCCCAAGTGTCAAGCTGGACTTCCCTTCCAAAGGTTCACATGATAACCTTTGTGTTTTTGATACTATTTAGCATGAATTATGTAGTGTTAGATACATGTGAGATACATGATTTGGTCATATGGAGGAGTATATGTGCATCATAGGTTATGCTGCTAATTCCTCATGAAAATCCTTCTTTGTTTTTTGTATTGTCTGAATTGGAGCAAATAGGTGACAGTAATGTACCTATTCAAAGATTTTAAGGAATTAAAATTTAATTATTTTTAGTTTATGTCATCTAAGTATTTCATTTTGCACATTATTTCCAGTTGAATATGTCTATTTACAAAGAAAAGGAAGGACATGATGCACTTGTTCACTATGGTCTTCACTTTCTGTTGGAAAGGTATTTAGACTAGCATTGCATCTATGAAAAATATGAATGCGATTCTTTCTCAACCTCAAACCCCACCTTGGTTCACTTTTCCCATATGAGGTTAATAACCTTAAAAAAAGTTTGGAGTGATACTTTGAGATATCCTGGCCCCTTTTTTGTCACCAGATCCCTTAGTTGGGTCCAATGTTGAATTTCTTTTGGGTATTGTAGTTGTACTCCTTGATTGCTACATGCTAACATTCTAGGATGCTTTTTTTGTTCTAGCTCGGAGGAATCTGTACCTCCTGTGCAACTAGACACCAAGACTAGAAAGCCAAACCTTATACATAAAGAAGTGTGTTTTCCCTTTCAGCTTCTAAACTTTCGCCAAAGAAGTGGGGCCTTTCTGGAACATCTAGGGTTATGGCGGTTGCATATCTTGGTGGTGTATCTTTTTTCCTCTCCCAAGGAATAGACATACGTCCTAACATGGCAGCTATATTGGCATTAGCAATGGGAGATGTAATATTTCTTGGTGGTAGTTGTCTTGATCAAGTCTTATGATTTTGGCCTCCATATAAACACCGAGTTCTTGTTCATGAAGCAGGAAATCTTCTTGTTGGTAATCTATTCCTGGCTAGTTCAATTATCCTTTTTTTTCATAGTGGTTACTCTATTTTTTGCTGATGGGCCTATTCTTTCACATGAAAACTATATTGCTGGAGATGGTTTGGAGTTCATGAATGGTATGGAGAGAAATTGATTTCTATTATTATAGAGAGGATGAGATCAATGAGGTCCCAATCGAATTCTATTAAATTTTTTGTTTCTTATTTGGAAATATTAAAGTGTACTGCCGAATGAAGCCTTTTTCACCTGGTAAGTCACATGGTATGAGCACTGTGGTGGTATCAATGATGGAACTATTAGAGTTATCACCCCTTGCGGAAAAGTATGAGCATTGAGCAAGACCATGGAATCAAATTCAAGGTTAGACTTGTGGAAAAGTCTTGTATGAAATTAAGCTCCTTTGTCATGGTATGGCTGAGATTTTGGTGATGAAACAGAATTATCGACTTCCATGCCAGAGATGATGAGGATGCCCCCACCCCAATCCTTGAACAAAATCCTTTCTATCTATCTTCCAAAGTCATAAATAAACTGACATGCATTTGACTTGGAAAATTTACAGGTTCTTGTACCTTTCCATTTGATTTTTTATGTGTTCTTTTTAGTTTTTGGTCTTATTTCCTAAGAAACTTTTGTTTTCATGAAATTTAAGTTTTGGTGACCAAAGTACATAGAGTTCTGGATCAAACGGTATGATAAGGGTTCAGTACAACACTGTTGATACCAGCAAGTAGGAATGGACATCTAAATAACAGGATTTCAACATCTAAAACTACATGAAGCATAATCTTGAACTGATACTATTAAGTGTGACTTATTGAGTGATATATTTTGATATCGATTAAGAAAAATATGGGCCTTACATAATACATAGCTAGTGTAATATAAATTGCTTAAAATCTAAGAAGTAGACACTCTAAAAATGTGGGTCGTGATAGTGTAGGTAATAGTATAAGATATATTAATCTTGTGCATTGTTAGACATTAATGTGTATATTATCAGTTCACCTTTTTATTATGATAGAAAACCACTTTTACCTATAACTACTTTATGTGACTAACCTTGTCATGCATTTTCATTTTTTTTGCACTGAACTTAATTTATTTATTTTATAATTTATAATTTTCAATTTATTTCTTATGAGCATGCAAGGCCGCAAGGGGATGTATTATTGTTGCATCAAGAGCTGAGATTCTTACCCATGTTGACTAGGTACAAAGATTTTTAAGAATTTTAAATTCTTTGTTAGCACAAATCAGATTTTGTGTGGCGTAAATGGAGTTCTTTTGACTTGCCAGTTTTGTAGACGTAATACTATGCTTAGTTATGCTTCTTTTCTTTGAAGTTAAGCCTTTTTCTTTATTGTAATTGAATATCGGCGTGCAAAAATATGTTGCTAATAGTTGCATCTTTTTTCACGAAAATGCTGATTTTGAATTTAGTCGTTCCATTTGCATGTCCAAGGAAGTGCACAAGTGCTCGGGTAAATAACAAACATAGTAACTAGTTGCATAAATTTCAATATGTTTTAGGTATCATGTTTTCAGAAAAGAATGGGTTCAAAGTAACATACTTTTCCTTAAATCAACGAACAAGTAATTTAATGTTTTCATCAAAAACTGAGTTGGACAGATACTCCAGATGGCCACATCTAACACGCATCCAACATGATATCCTGTACACTCATGTTGGATACAGGATATCCTGTACACTCATATGACAACTGGGTAGTATTGTTTTTTCTTTGTTCTTTACTAAGGTGAATAACTGTAATTGGTGTAGTATTTTAGACATCAAGGTGGCAGTCTTACGTTTTGTTGTTTCTTTTCTTTAAATGTTTTTTTGACCTGCATCTGGATAGAATTTCTTTTTTGAATTCTTTGGCTGTCACTATAGTGTCTGTGTAGCACTTGTTTCATTACCCTTTTAATGTTGTGTGTAGTACCTTGCAATCTTTTGTGGTCACTGTTAATGATTTTTTTTTGAGAAAGCTTGTTCTAGCAATTTTTTTTAAGAACCATCTATCTTGCTAGTTGAAGTATTTAGTTATATTTTTAATGCAAATCTTCGTGATACTTTTGCTAGAGTTGTGATATTTAATTTCATTACTTTAGTCCCAATGTGCAGATGGATACTTAATTTCATTACTTTAGTCTCAATGTGCAGATGGATACGGTTGATACATTGCCCTCTGTAATGCTCCATTTTCAATTGCCATGCATTTTTTCTAGATGTTTAAAGTTATCGCATACATTATTAAATAATAGGGGTTTCACCTATATTTTTGATATTTGCTGCTAGATTTGGTTCAAACATGATCAAAGTTCTATTGGAAATCTGGCCAAGCTGCTGTTGGAAACCAGCTTTAGCAAACAAGGTAAGGAATCAAAATATTTTCTTGATGTCATGGCATTTAAGTTATTTTGGTGGTCTTGTTGCTGAATGACTAGTTATTTGTGGATATATTCCTTTTCTATGTGCGTCTTTCCTTCAATCTATAACTTTGCTGCAATATCCATACTCGAAGTCGAAGGATATGTGTTTCAAAAAAAAAAAAAAAAAAAAAAAGGTCGAAGGATATGCTCTATATAAATGCTATATATTTAGCTTTTATGAGAAGGAAATATATTTATATACTATTTGATAATTCCACGTGACTATTTGATTTTCCCTTTGACTTCAGATTTTGATGAGAGGATATTAAAGCAGCAGCAAGAAGAGGAAGAATGGAAGCATCAACGACATGAAAGAAAAAAGAAAAGAAAAAGAAGGCTAAGTATGAAGGCAATAGCTCTTTGTATTCCTTCTTCATTTGTAGGAAGTCAATAAATTACTCTCTATTCCTTCTTCATTTTCACGCTCAGTCATGGGCATTTCTTTATTTTTGAAAAACTGCACACAAGATATTCGGGTAAAGTGCATTTAAACCCCCCTTAGATGTCACGAAATGGCAAATAAAGACCTCATGATTTGAAAAACCCAAAAAGATGCCAAAATGCTTAAATCATCCCCTAATCTAACTTTTATGTTAACCGCTGTTAACTCTTGGGTGAAATGACCCAACTACCCCTGCGATATAATCGAAGGAGAGGACCGACGTTTCATTCTCAACTCTCTCTCTCTCTCCCGTCTCGCTCTCTCCCGTTCTCAACTCTCTCTCACCCGTTCCAAACCCTAAATCTTTTCGCAAACCCTAACTCTATTTGCAAACCCTAAATCTGTTTGCAAACCCTAAATCGAAGTCGCTAACCGACGTTTCTTTGTCAAGTCTCTCTCGCTGCTGTTGGGTGGAGGTCGGAGTGCAGGTCGGACTGGAGATCGGAGTGGAGCTTCTTCCAGTAATTTCGGCTTATTAGGGTATTCGCGTACTGGTACTTTCGAAAACCCTAGTTCTCATAATTTTACTACACTTTCGAACGTAGTGCATGAATGATGTAAGTTGGAGCGGAAATTTTTGAGAAGAAATGCACGAATGATGTCTGTATGTAGTGTATTAGTTGTTAAATTTCTGTATTTGTTGAGAAAAATGCATGCATGATGTCTGTCTGTTGTATATTTGTTAAATTTCTGAAATTTTTGAGAAGAAATGCACGAATGATGTCTGTATGTAGTGTATGAGTTGTTAAATTTCTGTATTTGTTGAGAAAATTGCATGCATGATGTGTGTCTGTAGTATATTTGTTAAATTAGATGAATTGGTGTCTGTAGTATATGTGTGTCTGTAGTATATGTGTCTGTAGTATATGTGTGTCTGTATTTGTTGAGGAAATTGCATGCATGATGTGTGTCTGTAGTATATTTGTTAAAGTATATGATCCTTGTATGTGGGTAGGATTAAATTAGATGAATTGGTGTTGTTTGTAGTATATGATCATTGTATGTAGGTAGGATTAAATTAGATGAATTTATATTAAAGTAGTTGACTTTATATTAAATTAGTTGACTTTCTGTTTAATTTATATTAAAATAGTTGAATTTATATTAAAATAGTTGACTTTCTGCATGAATCATGTCCCTCTCTTTGTCTATACATTGTTTAATTTATATTAAAATAGTTGAATGTATATTACTTCTCACTTCAATAAATTTGAAGTGAGCCAGAGAGGACTTAATGAGACAGTGGACTTGGAAGCAAAGAGCTGCAGCTGCAGAGAATGGCAACTCACAGGTATTCCATGTGACCATGCAGCTGCATGTATCAAGAAGAAGAGGCACTCTATTGATGACTATGTAGACAAGTGCTATCACAAGTCTACTTACTTGAAGGCTTATGCAGAGGTAATCAACCCTCTTTCAATGAGGAATCTAAGACAACTTAAAAATGTTGTACCCATGATACCCCCTGTGGTCCATGTCCAAACTGGGAGAAGGCAGAAGAAGAGAAAGAAACAAGATGATGAAAGAATGGCTAAGAAGGATAGTGGAAAAGTCATGACTAGAGCCACTGTCACCTGTGGCAAATGCAAGCAGTTAGGACATAACTCAAGAGCATGCCCAAATCCTTTCAAGGAGAAGGAGAGAGTGCCAAAAGGCAAACCAGGTAGGCCTAAGCTACCAAGGTCAACTCTACATGCGTGTGTTGCTAATCCAACACCACATGATCAAGGAAATGTGGACCATAATTCTGAAAATGTTGCAAGGGGGGAGAGTGTTAGCTCCCAAAGGTATGTATTTGCATTTTAATCATTTTAAATTTGTTACTCATTTCTAATTTTTGCATTAAAAATCTTTTGTCTCTCATCTTTTCATAGGTTGTAGACAAGGATAGGGTCCTTATCATTTTGGTGACCCTTTTTGAAATGTGGCAATGATGAATTCGAGTTATGTGGGTATATGGATATATGTGGCAATGATGAATTGGGACCCATTATGCTCTGTTTGTGGGGTCTTTATCATTTTGGTGACCCATTATGCTGTTGTCCCTACCTGTTTAAGTGGGGTGCTCTGTCTGTGGGGAGCATGATGTTGTCCCTACTTCATTTTTATCATTTTGGATGTGCATTATGCTGCTGTCCCTACCTGTTTAAGTGGGGTGCTCTGTCTGTGGGGAGCATGATGTTGTCCCTACTTCATTTTGTCATGCTATATGGATGCTGTGGGGTCTTTATCATTTTGGTGACCTGTTATCCTTTACTCACTAACTCATCTGAGCCACTGTCCTTACCAAGTTTATCATTTTGTCATGCTGAATGTTGCTGTACGAGGCACTCTTATTTTGGTCTTGCTGCTGTCCCTACCAAGGTTTGTCGTGCTACATGTTCATAACTCTTCTTCATTTCAACACTATCCCTACCTCATGCTGCTGTCACTAACTCTTCTTCCTTTTTTCTTGCAGTATACAAGCATGCTGAATGTTGCTGTAGGAGGCACTATTATTTTGGATGTGCAGTTTTTGAAACGATATGTTTATGAACATTTGAACTCTTAAGAAATGGATGAAATGAATGGATGTAATGTTGTTGAAGAAAGTTTATATCGTGCTGTACAAATGGATTTGATGAATGGATATGTTGATGTCTGTTTAAATGAATGGATATGTTGATGAACATTTGATTTTGATGGCAGTAGTGTGTTCCATTGAATTTTGATGGCAGTTCATTTGATATGTTTTGATGGCAGTTCATTTTATTTTGATGGCAGTACATTGGTGAACATTTGATTTTGATGTCTGTTTAAGACATTTGATTTTGATGGCAGTATAAGACATTTGATTCCATTGGCAACGTGATTTTGCAGTATACATTTTGCAGTTCATTTGCAGTATACATTGGCAATTCAATTGCAGTATACATTTTGCAGTTCATTTGTAGTATACATTGGCAATTCATTTGTGTTCATTTGCAGTTCATTTGCAGTATTGTGTTTACATTGGCAATTCATTAGCAGTATACATTTTGCAGTTCACATGTGTTCTATTTTGATTTTGATGGCATATGTGTTCCATTTTGCAGTTTACATGTTGCAGTTTACATGTTTACAATTGGAATGCAACTGCAATTTACATTGGCAATTTCCAAATGTTGCTTGGATTGGAAACTTTAATTGTAAATCTTGATACAAAACATGTAAAATATGATCTGGGTACAATACTTGAAATGCAACTGCAACATTCATCACATCCGTATTTCTTAAACGAATAACTTAAATAGTACTAAACATGTCAAAAATCCTAAAATAAATTGCAACATATGTATGTTGAAGCATGGTCTGGGTTCAGTTGCTGCCACCGCCTCTGTCGATTCTCTTGGAATAGGCTGTAAACCTTGGCCTCGATGCTCCTTTACTTCTTTCATTAAATTCCACATTAGAATTTGATAGTGTTCTGAAAGTTTCTCATCCTCCCATAGTAGAAAACCATAAGAATTTGTTGAAAAATTTGCACACCTGTAAAATCTTCTTCCAGGATTGGTTGGTGTCCATGAAGTCTTCAGTGGACTAATTAATCCACAATAGCAACAAATTGTTCTTCCATAATTCCTATTTGGACGTCTTGAGAATGAAGATTGAGAGCTACTGGCCATAATTTGCAGTTGGATTGGAGATCTGTAGGTAAAAAAAACTTCAACACATTAAATAATAGCAAATAAGTAAAATAAAAAGGAATAAAAAAAAAACGTTACTTTTCCTACAGCCAACCGGTCAAATATGTAGAAAATAGAAAGTTTGTGTTTAACCCATGTTATGTTTCAAACAAGCTTCCTTCAAACTATCCTATATATAGAGAAGGAATGGAATAGGCTGCTGTCCCTAACGGTATAATAGAGGGGTATTTTGGGGAGTACAAAAATTCCTCTCTCCAAAATTTGAGTGCTAACGGCTACTTCTAATGTTATTTTGACGGAAAGGAGTTTTCTGCGCAAAACAGGGTTTGCGGGAGGTGTAAAGTGCTTAAGTTTTCTAAAAGGTCTTATTTTGCGAACGAGGCAACTCTAAGGAGGGTTTAAATGCACTTTACCCCAAGATATTCCCATAACATCTCTTCATAAAACCAAATGTGTTACTCCCAGCCTCCCAAAAAAGGATTACGAGTAGGGGTATATGTGTCATATATTTTCTCAGTTATTGGTCAAATAGAGAAGTGCAGTATATCAGTGTACAAGATTTGAACCATCAAACAAATATAAAGTACTTCCATTCTCAGCTCCCAATACTTTTTTTTATCTTGATAGAATGTGAATATTATCATGAATTTTTGCCAAGTCTCTGACACCTTGTGTCATTTTTTTCCTCTACAGTGTATAAACGAGTACATGCTCCAAATTCCTCTTTGTACATGACAATGAAGGTTGTAGAAAAATTTTAAAATTACAAAAGCCTTTTGTCAGTTTAGCAGTCATCTCTTAAACCTGCATTGGATGTACATTATAATGTATATACGTGTGTGTAGATTTTTTTACTTACAATTTTTTTTCTTTAATTGTTTGCAGGATCACATGGACATCATGCCAATTATTGGAAAAGACATTCATATCATGAGATCTATTGTAGACTAATTTTTGGGAAGACATGCAATTCATGAGTTTTTTTTTTTACAGAATAGTTGCCTAGCTAGATTACAGTACGTTTATGGAATACCATACATTTCTTTTTGAAAGGGCTACTTGAAGTTGTTAAAATATTTGCATTATTGGGTTATTTTATGAAAATATGTTTGAAGACATTATATTAGATATCATGTTTTGTTCACAGTAACTTTTTGTTCTCAAGTTCTTTGAATATAAATTTGAATGTTTGTAATTTATTTTTGAAATAAGATTTTTACATTTATGTTGGAAAATATATGCAAAAATAAAAAATTAATATAAATAAATATAAAAATATAAATTAGATTTTGCGACATCAAATTGTGTAGCACGAAGTGTATTTATATTTGGCTATATTGACTTTAGCGACATCAAATTGTGTAGCAGGAAGTATTTTTATAATAAAAAAAATAAAGAACTAGACTTTTGTCGACATGTATTTTGTTGCCAATGTATCACCTTTTTGCGACACACAAGACATACGTCGCCAAAAGCTATTTTAAACAAAAAAAATATGATATGCCGCCAAAAGTGATTACATTTTGCGACATGGGTGATTTCGTGTTGCCAAAGACTTTCACAGACAAGGCTACAATGACATGTGTGCGACATAGCCAGATATGTCGCAGAAACGGTTTGGCGACACAAATCTAACTTTGTGCTGCATATTGCTTATGTCGCTGAACATGCATTTTCTTGTAATATAGTCAGCACAATAAACAAGGTAAAGATGTTTCAAAGTCACCTTCGAGCAGCACATGACAAACAGAAGTAGTTGACAGATCTTCATTGCCGACCTTTGGAGTTTAAAGAAGGTGATCATCTTTTCTTAAGGATATTTCCTATTAGAGGCACCATTCGCTTTGGAGGGCGAGGCAAGTTGACTCCAAATTAATTAAATAATTAAATAATTAAATTAAGATAAATAATAAATGATTTAGAATAAACTTATAAAGAAAAAATATATATAATAAGAAATGCTTGTTTATAAAAAAATGATTTACTGTTCACTCAACTTCCAAACAGAGAACCCGAGCTCCAAACAGAGAACCCGAGCTCCAAACAGAGAGATTTTAATTTTCAAACTTTCAAAAATAAAATCTCTCAAGTATTTTACCCAAATCCAATCTTCATTCAATTCCTTCAATATAATCTTAAGATTCTCTCTTATAATTTGGAAATGATGTTTCCCAAAAATCCTTATGGAAGTCGAACCCTTGTGCTTATTCCAAATTACTATAACCAAGCTCTCAAGAGTTACGAATTACTTATAAACAATCCCTTCGTGTTCGCAACCCCTTGGTGACCTGCCTCGATCTTTTGCAGCCGTAGACAACCTCAGGAGGCTTCTGCCCGACTGCGATGCACAGAAATTGTGCATAGTTATGAAGCTGTCGAACCGATTTTGTGTTATGTTTTTACCTTCCCCATTCAATCATTTTTCGAACCGTTTGCACTGGTATGTAGACAACCTAACCATATTCATTACCTATCAAATAGTTTGATTTAAACTGAATTAAATTCAAAGAGAACTCGAGAGAATAATCGAGGGAAAAAAAAATTGGATTTTGAATAGTTAAACCAAAACCAAATCTTTCCAACACCTATTGTTGGAAAGGAAATATCTCCCCCCAAAGTTGATTAATTTAAGAATATATTTCACCGAATTATAGACAAACTAACCCCCTTCAAAACCAACTAATTTGTTTAAATAAATTATAGTTAAAACCAGATGAAAAATCATCAAGAACTCTAGGAAAAAATCTTTTAAAAACATTATATGTGGGCAATTTAGGTCCTTCCCGTCAAATTGGGCCACCATGCCACAAACCAATTGCACTGAAAAGCATGTATGGCATTTTCTAACATGTGGGCTTGATGAAATTCAAATTGGTCGCATGTGTGCGATAAATTTGACCCGTATTCGTCAAAAATCATTGTATCTGCATTTTTTATAATTATGCAATTACTTTGAGTACACTTGTCGTGTCATGAAGATACTTTTTCCAATGGACTCGCATAATCTAACTTGTCATGTGACCCAATTTTCTCCGATTCTGAGACAGTCGACCGAATTGCCATTTTATGAGCCCTACGATCCGATTCAAAGAACATTTTTGTGATCGGTTTATCGGAATCTAATTCTGGATGTATCATTGGGATCGTATTGTTGTTTTGGTCATGTTAGACATAATCTTTGTTGAATTTTTGTAGGCCTTTAGTTCTGACACGTTTTTTTAGTACAAAGTGGTCTACCTACGGATTTTGTTTTGACCAAAATTATCATTTTTGCCCCTGTCTAAAATGGACTTATGGGTAAGCCATTCTAACTACCTTACTCATTTTCAGAATGTTTGTGATGTTTATTTCAACATTAGAGATGTTTATTTAGCTTCTATTTTTTTTTAGTAACGTTGATAAGTTCCATGAAACACACACATGACACAATTTGAGTACGAATGACGGTGTTTGTTGTTTTACATATCTTATATTTATGCATGTTGGTCTAGCTTTAGTGACAACCTTATTATTTTTAGATATCCTTATATCACCTTTGGTCATGAAACACGCACATGACATGATTTGAGATATTTTCCTAGGGCATAGATTATGTATTCAACTGGCTATTAATACGTATGAGACGTGTAATGGATAAAAAACGTAACTGCTATGCTTAGTGTATTAGAGACTCATAGAGTTACAAAGCTAGACATGTGTATATGAGTTGGTCAGTATGGGGATTTATGGGGGAGGACAGTTACTAGACGTATTGGCTACCCCAATCAGTGAACTAGTCTCCGGAGGAACTATGGGAGTTGATCACCTTTTAATGCCGGCCTCTGACATTCGATGAATATTGTGGAAGATTACACAAGACTATAAGATAGTATATGTAGTGGCCTCTAGCCTCGCGCTATGCCATATTACTAGTAGTCTAGCATGTGCCAATGTTTTCCTCTATATTTGTCACGACCCGTACCCGCTTTTTGGGATACGAGTACGTAGCCAAGTCCAGCCTATGCCGCAGTGTCGGCGGTAGAACGCTATCTAGTCGCAATAAACAAGTGCTAAAAAATAATAACTTTATTGCTCATTCACAACAACTAAATTGTTTACAATATTTAAAGATTACATTTGAAGAAAATACAATATTCTTACAAAATTTGAAAGCGACTATCAACACATTTAACTAGTCTTCTATGGTTGACATCCAAGATCTCTCTCTCTCTCCCGTAAAGTCCATAGTGCAAAGGTAGGAAGCATACCAAGTCACCTACAATAATCCAATTAGGAAAGGAGCAAAGTACAACCCTATTGTATTTATGTAACTTAATATAAAATAAGCTAGATAGTAGAGATGCTTTAGAGAATAAGAAAACATTTATATAAACTGTAAACGATAAAACATGTACAAGACATCACTAGCTAGAACGAGTATGAACAAGACAACTGAATCATGAACATTGAAGACTAATAGACAGTGTGCATTTGAAATACCTTTCGACGTGTGAACGGCTGGGCTAATACGGCACATCATACGATGGCTATCCACATTTTTGATATGGCTAACCCATACGTGAGGTGTATGACTTAGCTATCCACACTAACATTCATTGGAGTTTGTTCACATACCTACTTAGCATTTTCCCTTCCGACTCACCAAATAGTCAATGAACGAGCAATGATACAATCAAGCCAATCGTGTCACAATCGTGTCTCAACATGATGTCAAATGGAAACACAATGTTGTATAGCATTATAATGTACAGGAAACATAAAGCAATATTGTACTTGCTTGATTTAAGTTGTAGTTGATGTGTGACTTGATCATGTTGGCACAGAATAGTCGCGGATGGCATAACTACGCAAGACGGTCTCTAATGATGGAATAGACCATGCCACTGGGTCCGAGACAGTCCGATTAGCCTAGAGTCGATATAAAGTAGTCAAAATCACGCGAAATAGGAATGTATGACAAGTTATGATCGAAGAGAAATGCGTTTAAAGAAATCCTTAATAAGATATATATATATATATATATATATATATATATATATATATATATATATATATATATATATATATATATATATATATATATATATATAGTCGTTGGCTCCTCCGACTACTTCATTCGCCGACAAGCTACGTCCCGACAGGGCGCCCAAGAAGGGGATCCTGTTCCCGGACGTCCCCCTCCCAGATGTTGAGTATCCGCCAGCATCTTCCCTGCCTACGGTGCCCTTCACCGACCTGGAACTGACCTCCCTGGCAACCTCCTTTCCTCACTCCTTCGTTCTCAAATTCTTCTCAAGCTGCCCTAAACTATCCCGGGTTCAAGAGGTCATTGCCAGTTGGCGGCTGTCGGCAGCATACAGGGTGGCCCCCTCGACCCGAGGCATATCCTGCTCCATCTCTCCTCCGATCTTGACCACAGGACCGTCTGGTCCAAAGGCACCAGTAGGGTCGATTCCTACCAGATGAAGATAATCAAGTGGTCACCGAGCTTTAACACCAATGCAGACTCAGCGACGGTTGCTGCCTGGGTGACCCTTCCCAATCTTCCCCTCATTTGCTTCGTTCCATCGGCTCTCAGGCGTATAGCCAACTCTTTTGGGACATATGTGGCCACTGCAGCAGAAACCAGCAACCTGACCAAAGTCCACTACGCCAAGATCTGTGTGGAACTCGACCTCACCTCCGAACCCCCCAACCATATCCTTATTGAACTTGGCAACCACACTCACACCCAGCAAATCCTATACGATAATCACATCATCTTCTGCTCTCACTGCCATTTGCGAGGCCACCTCTCCAAGCATTGCTCCCGTCTTCATCCAGAACTCAAGAAGAAACCAGCACGAAAAGAATTCCACCCCAACGAGGGCAAGTATGCCCAACCCCCCTGCTTCCTCTACCGAACTCCCACATCAGATTTAACTCCAGTGAAGGGAAGTTAGATAGAGGCACCTCCTCAGACAAAGCGGTCATCCCCTACCACCCACCAAATCTACCCCTTTCCAACTAGTTCAATACCTCGCTCCAGAAGCGAACGACCCATCTCAGGAGATAATTTGTCCTGCAGACTTGGTCGTGGCCCTCGAGCCGGATTCAGAGGACATTAACGACCTCCCCCCTTGCCGCAGAGAAGAATCTCCTAGAACTTCAAAATGCCACAGACTCCCACGGAGTCGCGGCCGAAGCCGCCCTTGCTATTCTAGGGCCAGAGCAGGCTCTTAGAGGACTTCAGGTCCTTGCCGCAGGTTTCCAACTCCAGTCGGAAGGAGACCAGATTGTACCATCGACGAAACCATTCTCATCCCCCCTCAGGAATCCGACCTGGACTCCGCTGGAGAATTGGTCGACCCCCACGCAGACACTCTCCCCAACTCCCCAGAGGATTCCATCTACGACACCTCCACTTCGAAGGAGGGAGAGGCCACCACCACATCCAGGAAACATGAAAAGAAAGGGTCCGCAGAGCCCCCAGCCATGCACATAAGGTCCGCAGCTAAGCGGACCAACCAACCACCCCCCAAGCTCTATTAATGCTGAACATTCTCTCCTGGAATATCCGCGGTCTGGCGTACAAACCAACCAAGAGGAGAATCAGCAGCCTGAAGAAGATCCTCAAGATCGACATCTTGATCATCCTTGAACCCAAAATCCCATACAAGAGACTTAAATCCATTCAACTGCAGTTAGGCTTTCATTCGGCCATTGCTGACATACATGACATTTGGATCCTCTGCTCGGAGGACGTCAAGATCAGAGTCATTCAGGACTCCAGGCAAGCCCTAACTTGCTGGATGGAACACCCTTTGATCCCCAAGCGCGCCATCCTTTCCGCGGTTCATGGCAGCTGTGACATCGCTGATCGTAGACACCTCTGGAATGACCTCCTGGACATCCACCAACTCCACCATAACCTCCCGTGGCTTTGCATTGGGGACTTTAATGCCATCACTTGCAGAGATGAGAAGACCGACGATCCCTCCTCAGTCGGCCATGCAAGATTTCAACAACTTCATCTTCAACACCCACCTCTCCCCCCTTCCGTTCACCGGCAATGCCTTCACCTGGTGCAACATGCAGGAAGGCGACCGACGGTAATACTCTCGCCTTAGCAGGGCCCTAACAAACGCCCACTGGCAAGGCATGGGGACCACCTCTAAACTTTCTCACCTCAATGCCACCGAATCCGACCACGCCCCCTGCTAGTTGGTATTACTAGCAATTCCAGCCAGTCCAAGAAGAGATTCTGATTCTTGGACTTTTGGAGCGAGCACCCCCAATTCTTGGGTATCGTTACGGAAGCCTGGAACCGCGTGGACTCCCCCGAGCCCCTCACTCGGGTAGCCAACAAGCTCAAGGCCACGAGAAAAGCCCTAGCGGTATGGAGCAAGCAAGCTTATGGGGACATTTTTCAAGCCATTCGTGAGGCTGAGGATGACGTTACTCACGCAGAAGTCATGTACATGACCGATCATTCACCAGCTACCAGAAATACCTTTAACCTCACCAAAGCTATCCTCAAATTCAGGCTGAAGGTTGAGACCAATTTTTGGAAGTAGAAAGCGAGGCTTAAATGGGACAGCGAGGGGGACAAAAACTCGAGTTACTTTCACGTATGCGTCAATGGTCGTAGACAGAAACTCACTCTCCATCAGATAGCCGATGACAACGGGGTCAACATCAGCGATCAAAAAGGTATCCAAGCAGCGGCCGCGCAGTTCTACTCCCGGCTGTTCTCTAAGGAATCGGTCCTCAGAGACAACACCTTCCTGAATGAGGTTCTCCAGCTTCTTAGCGACACCGACAATATCAGGTTAGAACAGCCTCCTTCCGAGCAAGAGGTGAAAGATGCCGTCTGGGCCCTCGACGAACACAGTGCGCCCGATCCAGACGGGTTTTCAGAGGTATTTTTTCGTTCATGCTAGGATATTATCAAGGTGGATATCCACCAGGCGGTCTCTGCATTCCTCCAGGGAGCGACTTACCCCAGAGCCATCTCGAGTACCAATCTGATCCTTATCCCGAAGAAAGACAACCCAAAAACTTTTCGCGATTTTTGCCCCATCAGTTTTTCTACCTTCACCAACAAGATAATTTCCAAGATCATCGCATCCCGCATGTCTGGTCTTCTACCCAAGATCATCTCGGAGGAGCAGAGTGGCTTTGTCCAAGGGAGAAATATCCAAGATAACATCATGTTGGCCCAAGAGTTAATTACCTGCATGAAGCTCCCAGCAAGAGGGGGCAACATAGCCATCAAATTGGACATGGAGAAAGCTTATGACAGACTGGATTGGCAATTCATGATTTGGATTTTCAGAGCCTTCAGATTTTCCGAAACCTGGACCAACATCGTTTGGAGATCGAATAGCAACTCGTGGTTTTCCACAGTCATCAACTGTCAGGGCGACGGGTTCTTCAAATCGAGCCGCGGGGTCAGACAAGGAGATCCTCTATCTTCCACCATCTTCATCATAACGACGGATTCTTTGAGTAGAAACCTTAATAAGATGGCGAGCACCCCCAACTTCCAGCACTATCATACCACCAGCGGATGCCCGATCGTCACCCACTTAGCATTCGCCGATGATATCCTCATTTTCTCTTCCAGGGACGCCGGGTCAGTGAATGTTGTCCACAACACGCTTCAGAGATACGTCAGGTGCTCGGGCCAGAAGGTCAACCCGGACAAAAGTGTTATTTACACCCACCATAAATTCAAGAGAGAGTACGTGACGAGCCTCTCCAACATCACCCCCTTCTCCATCAAGCATCCCCCATTACACTACCTTGGTTACCCCCTTGTGTACGGTAAATCAAACGTCAGGATTTTTGAGGACCTGATCAAACGTATCAGGAAAAAACTTGAGGGATGGCATAACGCTAACCTATCTCCAGGTGGCAAGATGATCCTTATCAATCACGTCCTCACATCCATTTCCATCTACACCCTGGCTGCGTGTTCCCCCCCAAGAAAGTGCTATCTTCGATCGAAAGCATCTTTAGCAACTTCCTTTGGGGGCATAGCGGCGGCAACGACAAGCATCATTGGGCTAGTTGGGATACCATGGCTTGTCCTACCGAGGAGGGGGGCCTGGGATTCACCAAACTTTTCCACATCGTTAATGCCTTCTCGATGAAACTGTGGTGGAAGCTTCGCACGAGTCACAACCTTTGGACCAGGTTCATGAAGGCCAGATACTTCAAGCACATCCACCCGTCGACGGCCATCTCTAACAGTAGATCCTCCGCGGCTTGGTGACGCATTCTCATCGGCCGGTCTCTCGCCGAACCCATGATTTGCCTTCAGTTGGGCGGCGGCTATTCATCGCCATTTCTGGAACTTTGGGTTGGAGACACTTTGCTTCCCAACCTTTCAGCTGCCCCTAGGAACAGCACCATTAAGGACTTGTAGGACCCCTCAGATAACAACTGGAATTGGAACAAGATCCGAGTCTGGGCCGGGCCAGAGGCAGTCGACTGTATCCGTCGTAGCGGATTGACGATCGGATCGGGCGCAGATGAGCTCCGGTGGTCGGCCGAAGTATCCGGATCATTCTCGGTTCGATTGGCCAGAAGAGTCATCCTTGGCAATTCGATGCCGTCGCCCACCATTGCATCCTTCTGGCAGACTTGCATCCCTAAGAAGTGGTCTTTCCTCATGTGGAGAGCCCTGCGCAATATCCTTCTCGCTGACGACACCCTCAACACTATCAGGTTCAGCCTTGCGTCCACGTGCATTTGTTGCTCTGATCGTCAGTCGAAAACTGTCAACCACATCTTCTGTCATGGGGACCTTCCTGTCAAGGTCTAGAGAGTACTGTCCCAGCGCTGCAGGATGGCTCTAGGGGCGACAGCTTCTCCGACCTAGTTGCGGCCTGGGCTTCCATGTCCCATGGCCACCAGATTGTGGCAGCAGCCGCAACATGGGTTATCTGGAAAATCACAATAAGGCGAGATATGAAGGCCACCAGTACAAGACTATTCGGCAGTGCTGCAAGCGTGATTCCCTTTGCTCGCACGACCACTCGGTCTTCTGGAACTCTGTCCTATCCCTGACATAGCCGTTTTGCCTCCGGTTTTCCTTCTTTTGATAGTATACGTGTATAGGCTTCGACATTTTGCGCCTACTGGTATACTTGTAAAGTTTTCGGCTATTAAGGCCTTCTTGATTATAATGGGTAGTGTTTCTTAATATATATATATATATATATATATATATATATATATATTTTTTTTTTTTTTTTTTTTTTTTTTTTGGGGGCCCGGGGGGGTGGTGTCCGGGGGTGGGGGGGAGCCCGGGGGGGTGGGGGGAGCCCGGGGGGGGGGGGGGCAGGGGGGGTGTCCGGCAACGGGTGCCACCCGGGGCCGCGGCCAAAGCCGCCCAGCCACCCCGGGTGGAAGGGAAGGCTCAAACCCAGCCCATCCCTAGGGGAGCCAACCCTCCTAACCACAAGAGCTAGGCCCGCCGGACATATATATATATATATATATATATATATTTTTTTTATATATATATATATATATATTATATATATATATATATATATATATATATATATATATATATATATATATATATATATATATATATATATTTTATATTAAAAATTAAGGATTTCTTTAAAATTAAGGATTTCTTTAAACGCATTTCTCTTCGATCATAACTAATTTTAGAAAATATGTTTTGATATTTGGAAATTTATTAGTGAAATATTTTAGTAAATATTTAGGAAACTATAGAAGAATCACATTTAAGTCAAAGCTATCATTTAAATAGATATAAAAATATTAGAATACTTTTAAGGTCAATAAGCTATACTTAAATACCAAAAATAATAATAGTATTTAACTTTGAAATAAATAACTTAAAAAAATTTAATTTAACCTAATAATAATCTGAAATATAATTCAAATAGGGAATTTTGGTCATAGAAAGTTACGTTTCCAATTTTGGAAACCATGGCACGCAAATCAAGGCGTACAGTTGACTAACTAGTCAAACATTATGAACTCGATGATTTAAAAGTGCATCTTGGTATATTTTAGTGTTATGAGTGCACCAGAATCGATCGTGCCGCAAGATCACGCTTTGGTCAAAAGATATCGTCGTTATGGCTAACCCTGACCAGATTGGTGATTTACTAATCAAATCTGAGTTCAACATAATAATTAAAATACAAAATGAACCTATGAAATTTTGGAAAAATATTATGTTGAATATCGTCGTATTAGTTTTCCAAAACTTCAAACGGATCGCAAATCGGAGTTTAGGATCTCCCGGAACCTCAAAAACTGTACGACGTGTTGAGTTTTAGACAACCAACACTAAAATAATTCCCTAGAAATTCAGAAGCAAAATCTTAGAAAATAAATTAGATATTCTAAAAGCTGACTTCGAGACGATTCTAATAAAAAAATAGCGCACGAAAACGACGTCGAGGCTGTCCGCAATCGCTTCAGGAAGTAGGGAGTCTTGAAAGAATCTTCTCTCTCAAAATCGGCCAAAGTAATTAGGGTTCTGGATTACTGCGAAAAATATAAATATATATATAGAGAAAAGCGGGCAGGTAAAGAGTCGGTGGAGCGGGATACATGCCACGTGGCACAATCCAATTGCTCCCGCTCAAATATGGACGGCCAGATGGCCTTGCTGTTTGGGTGAGCCGACTAAGAGTCGGTTAGCCGCGACTCTTAATTAGGAAAGAGGGCACATAGTCAGCAACAGCCGCTGACAGTTGGGCCCCGCTGAACAGCGCTATGCCACTGACGAGTGGGCCTGGCCGCTGCTGACTGGATAATTCTTTTTGAAAATTGATTTAAAAATTGTTTTCAAGCCAAATAAATCCTAATAAATATCTAAAAATCCCGAAAAAATTCTAGAAAAATATAAAAAATATTTCTAGCCTCCTAGAACCTAAATCAAAATACCTTGTCCCAAAATAGTCCCATAAGGCTTTACAGTAAATCCTGAAAGTCATTAAAATATATAAATCTTCATGAAATAAATATTAAAAATATCTAAAATTCATAGAAAAATATAAAAGAGCCAAATAATTCTGTATAAGCTCTATAGGGCCCTATGACCTTAAGATGGTCATAACTTACGTATGGGCTTAGGCACGAACCCTAATGATCATAAAAGTTAATTATGATCAAATAGAATAAAAAAAATTAATTTCGGAAAGTGGGCTTACAAACCTATCCATCTTAGAAAAATTTTTTCCTCAAAATTTCAAAGGATACGACTCGGCACGACTAAGAATATAATAAAAAGATGATACGTTTAATCAAATAACTGGATATAATCGTGGAGAGAACTGAAACCTAAGATAAGATTTGATGGGCACGATGAATTATAGTCAAACAGTCTAGTCATGACCAAATAAGTTTAGGAACGATCAAAAGTCAAAATTGTTTCGGCACAATCAATTATTTAGGCACAATTATAGAATAAAAATCTAGGTATGATTATGAATCTAGTGGAAAAGGATCAAAATATCGTAATTGGTTCTAAATGATTACTAGGAAGAAAGAAACTAATGACAATTGTCGAATAGGAAATATAAATAAGAAGAAAAGAATTACCAATTAATAGAGAAGATAATAATAGGATATAAGACATCAAATCAAATTGGAAAATTAATAGTCATATGCCAATAAAAGATATAGCCTTTATAGTATCCGAAAATCGTACATATATCTGAAGTTATTTAACCGAGAATCCATGTCCACCAGTGTACATCTGGCTGTAGTAAAACTTTGGTCTTATGACTCAAATAAGAATACGATATCAAATGCTCTATCAATCCTATCCAATATTGACATAACAACTCAAAGATCAAAATAGGGTAGACATATTTTCAATATTATTCATTAACCTACGCTTACTTGAAATTACTTTAACTTATGGATCATGACTTTCTAGTGCGCTGCTGGCTGCAGTGAACCCGCGGTCTCCATAATTCAAATAAATAGGGATAGTGTGCATCTGCCTTGCTAATGTAAGTCATCGAAAATTATTTAAACTATATCCATAAGAATTTCAAAGGAGCTTCTAAAAATTCAAACAAGTCGATCATGATAGAAAAAGTGTAAGTATCTATCATAGAAGTGAAAGTATCAATTTTGAAAATCAAACGATCGATTAGGAAGAAAATGATCGAAGACGAGAGAAATATAAATCATATATATCTCGAATTTCAAAAAAAATGACTCAAAATAAATATATGGATAATTGAATTAAGTTAGGCTCAAAAGTTAATGGATGGAAATAAAATATAGACTTTTAGAAAATAATTACTTATGGCTAATGGAAAATAAATAAGCGATACAGACCCTTAAGATGTGACGATGTTTAGAGAAGGCAGAAATAAAATTGCACAAATGATCCAGATTAGGAATTGAATCTTAGGAAGTCTAGACGAATAGTCTACCCACCTTTGGTCATACCATCGTACTAAAATACAATAGTGTATTATTCTATGAAAGTCATCTAATAGGGTTCAGAATCCTTGGCTAAATCACATAGCCTATGTAGTAACCTTAATTACCCCAACAATCAAATTGAATATGGGACTCCTAGTCCCAGTCATTCTTCTAAAATTAAATTAATCGTAATTGTGAATGAGAACTTCCTAGTCACAGGCTCGCAATAGTACGAATAACTTAAGTACTATCACGATTTCGCACAATTTTGCGAAAACAGACCTGCATGGGCCAGCAAAAAAAATTTGTCATGACCCGTACCCGCCTTTTGGGATACGAGTACGTAGCCAAGTCCAGCCGCCACAGTGTCGACGGTAGTACGCTATCTAGCCGCAATAAACAAGTGCTCAAAAATAATAATTTTATTTCTCATTCACAACAACTAAATTATTTACAATATTTAAAGATTAGATGTCAAGAAAATACAATATTCTCACAAAATTTGAAAGCGACTATCAGCATATCTAACTAGTCTTCTATGGTTGACCTCCAAGATCTCTATCTCCCCCCTAATGTCCATAGCGTAAAGGTAGAAAACATGCCAAGTCACCTACAACAATCCAATCAGGAAAGAAGAAAAGTACAACCCTATTACATTTATATAACTTAATATAAAATAAGCTAGACAGTAGAGATGAATTAGAAAATAAGGAAACATTTGTATGAACTGGAAACGATAAAACATGTAGAAGAAATCACTAGCAAGAACGAGTATGAACAAGACAACTGAATCATGAACATTGAAGACTAATAGACAGTGTGCATTTGAAATACCTTTTGACATGTGAATGGCTGGGCTAATACGACACATCATATGATGGCTATCCACATTTTTGATATGGCTAACCCATACGTGAGGTGTATGACTTAGCTATCCACATTAACTTCTATTGGGGTTTGTTCACATACCTACTTAGCATTTTCTCTCCCGACTTACTAAACAGTCAATGAACGAGAAATGATATAATCAAGCCTATCGTGTCTCAATAGGATGTCAAATGGAAACACAATATTGTATAGTATTATAATATACTGGAAACATAAAGCAATAGTGTACTTGCCTGAGTTAAGTTGCAGTTGATGTGTGACTTGATCATGTTGGAACAGAATAGTCACGGATGGCATAACTACGCAAGACAGTTTCTAATGATGGAACAGACCATGCCATTGGGTCTGAGATAGTACGATTAGCCTAGGGTCAATATAAAGTAGTCAGAATCACACGAAATAGGAACGTATGACTAGTTACGATCCAAGTATCAAAACGTATTTTCAAAAATAGTTATAAGTGTATATATATATATATATTTTTTTTTTTCAAAAATATATATATATATATTTTCAAAAATAGTTATAAGTGTATATATATATATATATATATATATATATATATATATATATTTATATATATATATATATATATATATATATATATATATATATATATATATATATATATATATATATATATATATATATATATATACACTTATAACTATTTTTGAAAATACGTTTTGATACTTGGAAATTTATTAGTGAAATATTTTAGTAAATATTTTGGAAACTATATAAGATTCACATTTAAGTCAAAGCTATCATTTAAATAGAAATAAAAATATTAGAATAATTTTAAGGTCAATAAGCTGTACTTAAATACCAAAAATAATAATGATAATATTTAATTTTGAATAAATAACTTAAAATTCTAATTTAACCTAATAATAATCTGAAATATAATTCAAATAGGGAATTTTGGTCATAAAAAGTCACGTTTCTAATTTCATGAACTTGTTGATTTAAAAGTGCATCTTGGTAGCTTTTAGTGCCACAAGTGCACCAGAATCGACCGTGCCGTAAGATCACGCTTTAGTCAACAGATATCGCCGTTATGGCTAACGTGACCAAATCGATTATTTATTGATCAAATCTGAGTTCAATATAATAATTAAAATACTAAACAAACCTCTAAAATTCTGCAAAAATTATATGTCGAATATCGTCATGTTAGATTTCCAAAACTTCAAACAGATTGCGAATCAGAGTTCGAGATCTCCCGAAATCTCAAAAACTGTATGACGTGTTGAGTTTTGGACAACCAACACTAAAATAAATTCCTAGAAATTCAGAAGCAAAATCTTAGAAAATAAAATGTTACTCTTAAAGCTGACCTCGAGACGATTCCAATAAAAAAATGGCGTACGAAAATAACATCGGGGCTGTTCGCAATTGCTTCAGGAAGTCGGGAGTCTTGAAAGAATCTTCTCTCTCAAAATCGGCCAAAGTAATTAGGGTTCTGGATTACTGCAAAAATATATATATAAAGCAGGTGGCTAAAGAGTCGGTGGAGCCGGCTATGTGCCACGTGGCACCATAGAATCACTCCCACTCAAATTCGGATGGCCAGATGGCCTTGCTGTTTGGGTGAGCCGACTAAGAGTCGGTTAGCCGCGGCTCTTTATTAGGAAAGGGGGCACACAGTTAGTAGCAGTCGCTGATAGTTGGGCCCCACTGAACAGCGTTGTGCTGCTGACGAGTGGGCCCGACCGCTGTTGACTGGATAATTCTTTTCGAAAATTGATTTAAAAATCATTTTCAAGCCAAATAAATCCCAATAAATATCTAAAAATCCCAGAAAAATTCTAGAAAATTTTTGATTATATTTCTAGCCTCCTAGAACCTAAATCAAAATACCTTGTCCCGAAATAGTCCCATAAGGCTTTAGTAAATCATGAAAGTCATTAAAATATATAAATCTTCATAAAATAAATATTTAAAAATCTAAAAAATCTAAAAATCATAGAAAAATATAAAATAGCCAAATAATACTTGTATAAGCTCTATAGGGCCATATGACCTTAAGATGGTCATAACTCACCTATGGGCTTATGCACGGACCCTAATGATCGTAAAAGTTAATCATAATCAAATAGAATATTTTTTTAAATTTTCCGGAAGTAGGCTTACAATATTATATACTTAGGCGGATAGAACATCCTTTGCATATTTTTATGATTTTTATTTTAGCTTTTATAGCATTTATATTATGTATCTTACTACGTCCCTCTGAGGACCCAGTTTCCTTCATACTTACAGTAACTACTTTATGTATATCCTCCTGCAAAATATATCAAGACATGTTTATCATGTTTCCACTCAAACAATATGACGTTATATGATTTGCATATATAGTTGTAGCAACAAAACCGAACTTGGTTCTTATTTCCACGATTACCAGAGGCTCCTTCACTTTTGTCTTCCTTGATTTCCAGTATGCACTAATATCCTCTTTGTAAGTGACTTGTTCCTCGGATACATAATTGGAAATAAATAAAATATGTCAAAATTAAGTAACCATAGCTAGAATAATGAATAGACAATAATTAATTACTACCATGTATTACCAGTCTTTCAATCATTTTCATTTGAGTGCCATCCGGCCATTAGAGACCCTATTAGTAGTAGTAGTAGTAGTAGCAACAACAGCTCTTTGCCATTAGAGAGCTTATCCTGCCAATAAAAATTCAAAAATGTTAATTTGCATAGTAACATAACAATATATGTAGTGTAGGTCTGTATCCTTACCATGTTTATACACATATCCTTATTGCAATATAGTTAACTACTTATTGCACCTATATGAAAATATGTGTATCCCCTATCTGTGTCCGTGCAACATAGCACATGCCCATCCTTGTGTGCCTTTATCCATATCGTGTCCCTATCTATGTCCGTACAACATTGCAGGATAAGGTCTCTAATGGCAGGAATCAAACCCGCCTCTTCTTTATAGCAAAAAGAAATTTTATAATTCGACCATACATCCACCTTTTCTTTGTTCCTGATACGTACACTCGTCTACACTTATATAACACATATATCACATATATTCAAAGTATTCTAGCCAACTCCTTGACCGAATAATAAACTGAAACTTGGTTTTTTAGTCTTCAATATCATTGTAGAAGCATGGAAAATTCAAAGTACCAGAGACCATGCGCCCCCTAAATATGGCGTAATGTAGCTGCTACGCCTAACTGAGCGTGCGCCCATCCAACAACTGGAAGATCATGCAGTCAGAGCTAGACGTGCCAAAGCTACAACTACGCCTAAGAAGTCATACGCCTACATGCCTAGGAAGTCAACTGGAAGATCATGCGGTCGGATCTAGACATGCGCCCATTAAATGCCCTGCTGACAAATACGTCAGATGTCAGTTGTCAACTTGAGCAAAGTGCAGCGTGCACCTTGAATCCTACAATCAACGACAGCACCGGAATAAAGGAGTCATTCTCTTTACCCACCCATACGCCCAGTTGATGGCATAGGGTTATATGGGCGTAGCCAAGCCATCTTTGCTAGAAGACAAGATGCTTCGAACAACTAGTTGACAACATACGTCAGCGCTTGCATCAGCATAATGATTAAATTTCTGTCAGTAACAGCTGTAGGATCCTACGTAGCCAAGCATGTATCCTAAACTCCCCTATGCCATGGCATTCCACAAAAGGCATAGGGATTCACCCTACACCAAAGTTTCAATACATCTAAATTCAATCCTTCCTATACTGGAAAATCTCATACGCCAACGTCAAGGTTAAGCCTTGGCTTTCTGAGGCCTAGGGCTCTTTCCCACTCCAACAAAATGAGATCTTTAGACCAGGCGCACGCGCCACATGTCCTTGCACTACTAAAATCTGTCAAATCAGCGACGTCTCAGGACATCGCTAAATAGAAAAAAAACGTCGCTAATATCTATTAGCGACGTATTTAGCGACGTTTGCCCGTAGTCGCGATTAACCTAGTCGCTAAACAATAAAATGTCGCAATACGTCGCTATTGCGGCGATATTTAGCGACGCTGACACGTCGCTAATTCAGCGACGACCAGCGACGTAAAACGTCATCATTTACCGACGTAACCTAGCGACGTTGAGCGACTTGACATGCATCGATGCTGACCTGGCTTGAGAGCCAAATGGCGACGTTCTGCGACTTTGCTACGTCGCTATAGTACCGACATATAGCGACGTTTAGCGACTCCTACGTAGCGACATTTAGTGACGATCAACGACGGTATTCATCACAGTTAGCGACGTGCCTTATACTTACTTAGCGACGTTACCTTCGTCGCTGGACGTCGCTGAGAGTCGCTGAACGTCGCTAATATTGAAAAAAATAATTTTTTTACAGCATTTGCAGCATCCCCTGCAGCATTTGCAGCATCCCCTACACCATTTGTCACAACAACGACGGTGTGTATCACGAACACAGTAACAAAAAACACATATATACACAATCACGAACACGTTTGAAACACAATCTCATCAATCAACACAGATATATAAAAATTTGTAACAATGTCAAACATAATGGTCCACATAAGAATAATGTATGTATAACCACATAAAAGACCCAACAATGGGCCATCACACAACAATATATATGTCGACTACGGCTGATCAGGAGGAGCATTACCGCTCCTGAAAAGAAGGGAAGCATACTGCTCCGGTGTAAGAACCACCGACGACGATGAAGGAGGAGGCAATACAACTGCTGGAGAAGGAGGCAGTATAACCGCTGGAGATGGGTGCGTCCGCATCTCCTCTAGGGCTCGCAGTCTGGCGCTGTATTGCTCCATGTAAGT
The DNA here is from genome assembly GCA_029216955.1 of Iris pallida. Lineage (NCBI taxonomy): Eukaryota > Viridiplantae > Streptophyta > Magnoliopsida > Asparagales > Iridaceae > Iris > Iris pallida. Next base: position 13,301,036 of record JANAVB010016400.1, read on the forward strand.
CGCTATCCTAGTAATAGTGTCGTGAATGGACTCCTGTGTCCCCTGTACGTGCTGTACGGTGCGCTCGAGCTCGTCAAAGCGTACGGTGACCGACGCAGCGTCCCCTTGTGCCTGAGACCCTGGCTGCTCAGCAATCCTCCTCAGCATATCATCGTGCAGCTCAGCAATCTGGCGGACAATGGTCTCCTCGACTCAGGACGACTCGGCCTGTGACGGCTGTGAATGCGCACTGGAAGAGGGAGCCCTGGATGCCTGCGTCGCAACAAATGCGCCGTAGGACCCCGTACCGTAGTACGTACCCCTCTGAAGACCACCAACAGCGGTCTTCCAGAGCTCATCCTCCGACTGAGGCGGAGAGGGCTACGATGTACCAACCCCTCCCTCTGCCTGTGCACTAGCACTCACACGCTCATCACGTAGCCTAACATACTCTTCCTAGAAATCATTGTGCATCTCTATACATCAGTACTTACCTAAATTAGCCTAATAAATGTCTAAAATATTTAATTATTATTAAGTATATGGTTATCTGTATATTCTTCAAGTTGTGTTAAAAATTAACGAAATCAAAATTAGTACTTACATAGCTCTGAGTAGCCCGGTCGTCGATGAGCTTCCCGTCCTTCCGATGGGTGGCCAGGAAGACGGTCACCATGTTTACGTCCTCACCCCTCTTCACCTGCGTGTTTGTTATATTTTATTCTTTAGTAAAATAGAAAATTATATACTCCTACTATCAATAAAATCTTATATTTTACAATAAATTACATACCAGACGACGAAAATGCTCCGTCATAGGAATCGATCCACCACACCACTTTTCGGCCCTCGTCCTAGCCGCCTTCGCCTTCTTCGACCGCTCTCTGTACCCGGGCTCCTCAAATCGAGCCTTCATCGTGGTCCACTGGTCAGGTGTGATCCAACCAGCAATCAGCTTTCCGGAGCGCTGACGAGCTTTCTGATCGTCAATTGCATCACGGATCAACTTGGCGACGACGGCAGGAAACTGCCTCTCAATCTGCTCGGCCCGGTGTGGTGGATAAAAATAAGTCCTCTACAAGAATTACAAATTAAAATAATAAGTTCTAAAAAATGCTTAAAATTATATTAGTCATACTAAATTAACTATCTTTAGTTATCTTGAAGTGGGCAAACCAGAATGCCTTCCTCTCTTCCAAGGCATCCGAGTAGTTGATCCACGGACCCCCATAGTTGGACCTTAGAAAGGAGTCCAACGCTCTCTGTACCCACGAGGGACGATATCTGTATACAACGATAACCGACGTATTAATGAATATATATAGATATACAGACATGCATAATATATATATATATATATATATTATATATATATATATATATATAAATATATATATATATATATATATATATATATATATATATATATATATATATATATATATAAATATATATATATATATATTTTATATATTCATTTAACTTACTTCGTAGGACCGTCGGCCCAAATCTCCATCCTCGTCTCGTCCTGAGGTGCGCATGGAGGGTCGCTCTGGTATGGATCCGTCCGGACGAGAGTAGGGACTACCTCCTCCACCTGCTCCCCACCCGCCATGCTGCTGTCAGCGGTAGGAAGGCTAGGGGAAGGAGTATGATCAGCAAGCCTGGAACTGCTCGTCGCAGGTGCACTGCCACCCGGACCTGCGACCGTATGGTACAATGGAGTGCTCGGGTCAGACGATGGTCCAGAGCCATCCTCTGGTAACGGAGCTCTCTGCCCACCTAAGGACACGGCTCGTCCTGGCCTATCTTTGCGTCGTCCTGAGGTGCCTCCGCGTCGTCCTGCCATGCTGATAATAACATTGGAGTTCATAATTTAAGACTACAGAAATATGAATACATCAAAATCACAGTTTATGATTGAAAATATAAATAAATACAATGACAGTTTAGAAATATCTGCATACATTGGAATTCATAATTTAAGTTTCAAAAATGATCATAGTTCATAATTTAAGATTACAGAAATATGAATACATCAAAATCACAGTTTCTCAATCATCCTCTAAAAATTCATCTTCTTCGTTTGCCTCCTCCTCCTCCTCACCCTCTTCCTCTTCCTCCTCATTGTCATTAGCATCTCCTTCGTCTTCCCCTTCGGATACTTGTACCTCTTCTACAAAAGTAGATATTGAATGGAAAACTTTTGCTGAGTCGACATCAACTGTATTTGGTAAAAGAGGCAGCTCGTCCTCCTGATAAGCCACTTCGTCGACGTCGTAGGTATTTCTGGCTTTAGTCTTGCATACTGTCCACCAGTCGTACCTCGTTGTTCCCCGTCTAGGATATATTGTAAAATATACGAGTTGAGCTTGACTTGCTAGGATAAATGGTTCGTATCCTTGGTATCGACGATGGTAGTTAATATCCACAAGATCATGCTTGTCAATTTTCCATCCTTGATCTTGTATGGGATCGAACCAATCAACTTTGAACAACACGATCTTGGCAGGCTCTATGCCATAGTTGTACGTCAATTCTACGATCTCCCGTAAGACGCCATAGAAATCATTGCCTGGAGTGACATCTTTGTAGTTTGTAGATTTGATACACAAGCTATTTTTTGTGGAATCAAGATCCAGGAAGCTATCTCTGATGAGAGCATTTGTTGACTTGAACTTAAACCCATTCACGCAATAACTTGGCCATATTTTGACGGCATAAATTGGTCCCTTGGCAAGAGTTCTAATAGATTCATTCTCAAGGATGACATCCGGACAATCGACCTAAACACGAAAAGATACAAAATTAAGTTTAATGTTAAGTTATTTCTTGTGCAGTTGTGAATGGAGGAAGATTCTAACTAGCTTCTTACGTACATATGCAGTCAACCAAGACGGGAAATGAAGTCTCATTTCTTCTTCTACTTCTTCATCTGCAATGTATGGTCTACTTGACCTCACCTCATCGTTAAATTTGCTGAAAACCAATAAATATCGGGATATACTCGTTAAATTATAATAACGTAATTAACAAATAGATGACTTGAACGTTGAAGATTTTTACTTACCACTCTAGCTTTTCTACTTCATCCTCCTCGCAGTTGAGTAATATATATAACTGGACAGCCTTTAGTTCCTCATCATTCAAATATCTCTTTTTCAGTTTTCCAGAAGGCTTTCCAATTGCATTGAAGACTTTCAATAATGCATCATTATATTCTATATCTCCATCGTCGTTCCTCGGAGCTCTTGTTCTATTTGCAGCAATATGAGGCTTGAAATACATTGAACAAAAGTTTGTAATCTCCTCAAGGACATAGGCTTCACAAATAGAACCCTCGACCCGTGCCTTATTTTTCACCTTCCTCTTCAGGTGGTTCAGATGGCGCTCGAACGGGTACATCCACCGATAACCGACGGGCCCACCAATACGTGCCTCATATGAAAGATGAATTGGCAAATGCTCCATAGAGTCGAAGAATCCAGGAGGGAACACCCTCTCAAGCTTACACAATGTTACTGCAATGTCCTTCTCCTGCTTTTCAAGCCGATCGACGAGCAACTTAGTAGAACAAAGATCTCTGAAGAATATGCTAAGCTCTGTCAGTGGATCCCAAACGACATGAGGTAAGAATTCCCGAAATGCAATCGGGATTAACCTCTCCATAAAAATGTGACAGTCGTGGCTCTTCATACCCTGTAGTTTGTTCTCCTTCGGGTCAACACATCTTCTCAAATTCGATATGTACCCGTCTGGAAATGTTAGGTCCTGGATCCACCTACAAAGTTTACCTTTGTCCTCCTTGTCCAGTGAGAAAATGGCCCTGGGCTGCTTATACTTCCCACTGCCTTCCTTTATCAAATACAACTCTGGACGTATGCATATTTCTTCTAAGTCCAACCTGGCCTTGGGATTGTCTTTCGTCTTCCCCTTTACGTCCATCACAGTATTTATTATATTGTCAAATACATTCTTCTCAATATGCATGACATCCAAGTTATGTCTGAGCAGATGGTCACTCCAATATGGTAGGTCCCAGAATATACTCCTCTTCGTCCAGTTGTACGCGCGGCCAAATCCATCACACTTGTACCCCGCTGTAGGCTCTTCAATTGCACTGACAATTCTTTAACTTCTTTCCATATCGTGTTCCCGGACCACCGTGGCGGTGGACTAGACTTCTCTACCACGCCAACACGAAAAGCATTCCTGTTCCTCCGGTACGGATGATCCTTTGGCAGGAACTGTCGATGACAATCAAAGAAGCACGATTTTCCTTCGTGTTTCAAACGGAAAGCCTTAGTGCGATCCATGCAATACGGACATGCGAGACGACCATGGGTGCTCCAATCCGATAACATTCCATAGGCCGGGAAATCATTGATGGTCCACATTAGTGCGGCCCTTATCTAAAAGTTCTGCTTTCTGGAAACATCATATGTGGTTGCACCTACTTCCCACAACTGATTTAGCTCATCTACCAAGGGCTATAAGTACACATCGATGTTTCTCTTCGGGTTCTTCGGACTTGGAATAATAACAGTTATGAACATGTAAGGAGTCTTCATACACATCCAAGGCGGCAAGTTGTACGGAGTAACAATCACAGGCCAACAAGAATATTGTGAGCCCGAAAGTCCAAATAGGGTAAAACCGTCGGAGGAAAGCCCCAATCTGACATTACGCGGCTCCGAAGCAAAATCGGGATACACTCGATCAAAGTGCTTCCATGCTTCCCCGTCGGATGGATGATCTAGTACTCCATCTATTTGTTCCCGCTTGTGCCAACTCATATTATCAGCTGTCTCCTTTGCCATAAACAACCTCTGCAACCGCGGCGTCAAAGGCAAATAGTGCATCGAATCTGTTGGCTTGCATGCACCAGAAGTCCTTGTTGTACTAGTTGCCTTGAAGCGATCGGCACCACAAAATCTGCAGGCGTCTTCATCCTTGTCGTCCTTATAGTACAACATGCATCCGTTGCGACATGCATTAATTTTTTCATACCCCATCCAGAGCGATCTCACCATTCTCTTGGATCGGTAGAAGTCTTTAGGTAACTTGCCACCCTCCGGCAATATATCTTTAATTAACTCTAGGATTCGGTTGTAGCATTCTTGAGACATGTTAAAATCTGATTTTATGCTCAACAATCTTGTAATCACCTCCAACGGTGAATGGTCATCACAACCAGGATATAAAGGAGTCCTTGCATTCTCCAGCAACTCCATGAACTTTGCAGCATTGGCATTCGGTGCCTCCTCAGCTGTATATTGATTGTTCAGATCGAAACTAGGCTCCGCAGCATCGAAAACCATGTTCGTCCACCCTTGGTCGTAATCAGCATGCTCGTGGACATCTACATGAGGCTCCACATAAGGCTCCGGCTCGGAGGCTAAAGGCACAAGTTCTCCGTGTGCGGTCCACTGATAATAATTTGGCATGAAACCCCTCGAATACAAATGATATGTCACATCCACTTCCGAATAATATTTCAAGTTGCGACATCTTATACATGGACACTTAATTTTTGTACGGTCCATGTACTGAGGGAATGCCTTGGCAAACTGCAGGAACTATTGCACACCCTGTATAAATTCATCCCGCACACCGCACATGTCATCAGGATGACGATTGTACATCCACAAACGGTTCCGTAGATAGTAATTCATATCCATTTTAAGATAATTCTGCAAAGATTGGCACAGATAATAATTCATCAGGATGACGATTGTATATCCACAAACGGTTCTGCAGATAGTAATTCATATCCATTTTAATATAATTACTGTAGAAAGTGAAGACCGACATGAACTGACGCACGAAAGTGACGATTGTACGACCACAAGTTTTATGTTCTTCAACGATATATTTCACATGCATAATTGCCAAGTGTAGAGACGAATGGCTCAGAACACAATCCAAAATTCATTCTAGCATACGTTAGTTTGAATCATCTATGTTCTGTACATATGGTGTAGTATATGTTCTTATCGAATCTAGTATCTGAAGGATGTAACAGAATCAAGATGAACCCACATAATGTAATACTAAGACATTATCTACTACTAAAAGATGTAGTGATAGGTTGTCGTATCATCATTGCCGAGGGATGGGGGTCGGAGGACAGTCAACTTTATCTACGGCTACATAGTTTCTGCCTCGCCAGTCGAACGACTGCAGGGACTATGTCCTGATCACGATGTCGTACCGTAGATTAATGCAAATTCCTTATAGCAAATGTCATACATAGATTTCTGTCTCGCCAGTCGAATGGCAGATAATTATACAAATCAAACTAGTCTTAAATACTGGTACCAACTGCCTGAACATGACAGTCCCTAATTTGTACTGGATTTATCCTACCTCTGAGTTTCACACATATTAAAAAGGAAGGCATTTACTATTAACAAGATAACCTGTCATGAATTGAACAGCAGGCAGACTTAGATTTAGGATTTAAAATATGGTATTCAGGTCAACTTAATTCAGTCAAAGGGTACTGAACAGAAAGTCTAATTAAGACTTTCAACTAAGCAGGCAGCCTGGACTGCTGTTCAGAACTTGGCAGGCAAAATCCCATACCATTTGATGACAAACCTATACACACCCTTGCCCAAACCATTTGTTTCAGTAGGTAAAATATTCCAGGTGACTCAAGTAACCTGTCGTGCAACATTTGGTGTCAACAGCATTCCTTGTTAATTGTAACATGTATACTATCATATCCCAACTCTGCCAAAACCTGACCAACATACCCTACACTAATCATTCCATATTTCAGTAATGTCAGTGAGCTAAATCATACTCAACTGTCGAGAATACTTAGGAGAAAAATCATTCACAGGATTAGTATCCATCCTTCGTGACATAGCTGAAATTTTATAGGGCTCGATAATAATTATTAGTCAATTTATTCATCATTTCAAAACCCTAAAAATGCCCAAAAAACTCCCAGTATCAGTAAATAGGGCTCGAATCCTAAATTGGAATTCGAATCCAAGCAAAACATCAAATTGACAGTTGATATACCCAAAAAACTTCCAGTATCAGTATATAGGTGTCACACTGTGAGTCTTGTATCCACACAGTGGGACACGACGTGTCCAAACCAACAAAATAGGTGTCACACTGCTGCCCTTGCAGCGAGTCCACACTCTCATGGACACGAACTAGAAGCGAGGAGCTAGAAGACGAGGAGAAATTGGGAAACGGGGACAGGGGAGAGTTACTTGAGGAAGGAGCGACGTCCGAAAAGGACGTCGCTAAACGTCGCTGATATTTAATAAACGACGATGCCGCTTAAATTGCGTCGCTACCCGTCGCTACATCAGCGACGTGTACCGATGAACTTGCGACGCAGTTTCCCATTTAACAAATTGTAGTCGCTAGACGTCGCTGTTGGCGACCAACAGCGACGTCTTAGTTAAACGTCGCTAAACCGCCAAAAATTAGCGACGTTCTATCTTGGAGTCGCTAAATACGTCGCTGATATGACTTATTTTGGTAGTGTTGGCCCAGTTACACTCACGAACTGGTGCCAACCGTCCAAGATCTCAACAACTGCCAAATTTTAATCTCAACCACGTGTCAGCTCCCCCTAGGCATGCATGTACAATTACAACAGATTCAGTTCTACCTTCACGTGCAGAGCGTCCATGTGCCCAATAGATCATGCGCACAACATTTCTACGTGCTTGAGTGGATCATTCCACAAAATAGCTATAAATAGGAGTTGTCCTTCATTTTCAAGCCAGACAATATTCTGAGAGTTCGAGCATACTTAAGAGAGCCGTGCCGTCCCCTTGTGTAAGCCCACTTTTCGAGTTTTTAATTTTATTTATTTATTTTACTTTAATTTTAAATATTTTTCTATTTAGAAAATAAAATTTATTTTTAGATTCTATAAAGGATATTTTTGGATGACAAAGTGATTTGTCAAATTATTTTTAAAACAAAATTATGTATTTATAGAAATATATTCTAGATTGTTTGATTTATTATTATCATTTATTTTTGTGATTTAAATTTACAAAATATGTTTTAAATATTATTTGATAGTATTGAGTGTTATTTTAAAGTATTATTTTTAAAGTATTATTGTTACAAATTATTTTTCAATTTAGATTTGGTAAAATGTATTTTAAATTCTATTAATAATATCTTGTATTATTTTAAATTATTATGGATTAATTTTGATTAATTTATAATTTATTGAATTTGATATTTATTTAATTTAAACTTATTGGAAATATTTATCCATAGGATTTCTAATCCTTCCATATTTAGGATACCTTCTACCTATATATAGGAGAGACTTTTCCTTATTTTCTTCCAACACCAAAATCCTTCCAACCTAATTCTCTAATCCTAATTAGGTGATTGGTACCCATTATATATACCCTTAGGAACATCTCTCATCTTTTCCTTTATCAAAATTCTCTCTTTTTCGTCCAAAATAGTCCAAAATTCGTTATAAATTCAGCCTCATTTATTTTGAAGCTATAGCAACTTCGCGAGGCCGTTACGACCAACTCCGGACTCCATTTCACCTCCAATTTTTTTTGTTAGAACCGTATCAAGGTTAGCTTTCCAAATCTATAATTTATTTTCCGTAGTTATGAGCATAAATTTTAGGAAAATTATTTGAGTGCCAATTGTCCAAAAATTTGACATATCGTACTGTTTTTGAGGTTTCGAGAGATCCAGAAGTCCATTTTGAAAACTGTTTCATATTTTAGAAAGATGACACATAGATCTATAATATAATATTTTTTTAGAAATTAATAAAATAGTTAATATTTTGTCTAATTTATAGAACTTATAGATGGTCGATGATTCACTGAATTAGTAGCAGTTAGCCATAATTACAACAACTTTCAACCAAATTGAGTTTGTGTCGTATATGTCAACTACAACTTAACTTGAGACAAGTACACTATTGTTTTATGTACTTATTATATTATAATGCCATCTTTTATTTTATTTCATTGAGTATCCTATTGAGACACGATTGTGAGACGATAGATTTGATTGTATCATTGCTCGTTTATTGACTGTTTAGTAAGTCGGAAGACAAAATGCTCAGTTGGAATGTGAACAAAGCCCAATGATTGTTATTGTGGATAGCTAAATCATATACCTCACGTATGGGTTAGTTGTACCTTTTTATTTTGGATAGCCATCTATGATGTGCTGTATTAACCCAAGCTGGTCACATGTCGAAAAGTATTTCAAACACGCTGTCTGTTTACTTGTAGATGTTCAATGCTAGTTGTCTCGTACATACATGTTTTTCTTAGTGGTTTCTTGTACATATGTATTGTTTTTAGTTCATATACATGTTTTCTTCATTTTATTGTGTCTTTGCTTGTCCAGCTTATTTTGTATTAAGTTACATTATTGCAATAGGGTTGTACTTTTCTTTTTTTCTGACTGGATCATTGCAGGTGACTTGGCATGCTTCCTACTTTTATGCTAAGGACTACACAAGGGAGATGTAGATCTTGGAGATCAACCTTAGATTATAGATTAGATATAGCTCTTTTATTTTAACGGGTTTGTTCCCGAATGTCATTTTTATGTATTATTGGATATGTAAATAAAATATTTATTGTAAATTTATTGAGATCTCGACAGCATACTACCACCGATGTTATGGCGTAGGCTGGACTTGGCTTCGAACTTGTATCCAGAAAGCGAGTGCTGGTCATGACAAGTTTTTTTGGTGGCCCATGCATGTCTGTTTCGCAAAATTGTATAAACTCATAATAGTACTTAAGTTAGTCGTACTATTGCGAGCATTCGATTAGGAAGTGCTTATTCATAATTAGGATTGATTTGATTTTTTAGGAGAATGACTAGGACTAGGAGTCCCTTATTCAATTTGACTATTGGTTAGTTAGGTTGCTATATAGGCCATGTGATTAAGGTTGGAATTAATTAAAATATAAACCCTAATGGTAGGATCAAAGGTGGGTAGATTATTCGTTTGGTAAATTAGGCCTTACAAGGATTCAATCCCTAATCATGATAATTTGTTCAAAAATATATTTTCTGCCCTATCTAAACATTATTATTATATTGTAAGATCTATATTGCTGATTTAGTTTCCATTGGCCATAGTAATTATTTCTCTAAGAGTCAATATTCTATTTCAATCTATTAAGTTTTGAGCCTAATCTGATTCAATTATCCATATATTAATTCCAAGTCGTCTTTGTTCATTTTGCGATCATTTTATTTTTAAAATTAATACTTTCACTTCAAGGACAAATACTTATACTTTTTCTATCATGATCGACTTGTTTGAAATTCTAGAAGCTCCTTCAAAATTCTTATGAATATAGTTAGATTTTAATGACTTACAATGGCAAGACAGATGTACACTGTCGTGAATTATGGAGACTGCGGGTTTACCACAGCCAGTAGTGCACTGGCAAGACATGACCCTAAGTTGAAGTAATTTTAAGTAAGCGTAGGTTATTGAATATTAATAAAACTATCCCTAGTTGTCTTATTTGATCCTTGAGTTATTATGTCAATATTGTATAGAGTTGTAACACCCATATTCTGAATACGTATTTTGTCAAGCTTGCATGTATTTCAGACTTGTATTTATTTTCTTGAATTTTGGCATGTACTTGTAATTGGCTTGACTTGCAGATTTTGGTTCTCGTAATTGGGTTTTACCGGGCTTGGTTTATTTTGTGGAGGAGAATTGGTTTGGTTTGGTTTGGTTTAACATGCATGGAACACCTTAGCCTATGCTCCACCCTCAACACAACACAATCCACCCTCATTAAAACTCCATCTACTTTTCTCTCTCCTCCATAATTCTCTCATTTATTTCTCTATCTTCTTCTTCTTCCTTCCTCTACACAACACCAACATCCATAGGCAAGTGCACCTTGCCACCACATGAGAACCCTCTTTTATTTGTCCATTTCCTAGATTAGGACATGGTGATCAACATTAGAACTTAGCATTTTGTGATTTGGAGTCTCCATTGTTCTAGATCTAAGTTTTCTCTATTTTTGGTTTTGCATGGTTTTGATCTATTTAGGTTGGATTTTTATGGGTTTTGATGTTTTCATGTGGAAGAGAGTTCAATTCCACCCTGGTTGGAACTTTGGAAATCCGGATTTGGAGTTCGGATGGTCAAGTTGTGATGCTTTGAAGTTTTGGAGCCATGGGAGCTTCTTCTCAGCCATGGAGAAGAAGACCCTTTCTCCTGCGTGCGTGTTTTTACGCGTACGCAGCTCTCCTGCGTGCGTGACTTTTCGCGTACGCAGCTCTCCTGCGTGCGTGTTTTTACGCGTACGCAACTCTCCTGCGTGCGTGACTTTTCCCGTACGCAGCTCTCCTGCGTGCGTGTTTTTACGCGTACGCAGCTCTCCTGCGTGCGTGACTTTTCGCGTACGCAGCTCTCCTGCGTGCGTGACTTTTCGCGTACGCAGCTCTCCTGTGTGCGTGACTTTCGCGTACGCAGCTCTCCTGCGTGCGTGTCTTTTCGCGTATGCAGCTCTCTTGCGTGCGTTGCTTTTCGCGTACGCAGCTCTCCTGCGTGCGTGTCTTTCGCGTACGCAGCTCTCCTGCGTGCGTACTTTAGCTCTCCTGCGTGCGTGCTTTTGTGCGTACGCTGTGCGTGCCCTTGTGCGTACGCTGCACCCTGAACCCTGAACCCCTTGCTTAATCCATTGGCTCTTGGAGTTTTGGTCTTATTTCTTTAAGCTTGGCTTTTCTATAGCCCTGTATATTGATATTTTATTAGATATTTTACGCCCATTTTATATCCTTACGCCTTTTGTCATGAACTTGATTTTACTTAATTTGTTTGGAATGACTATTGTACATGGCATGGTATGACAAGGAACTAGCATAACACGGCAGTGACCCGTAGTGGTGCACTCCTGACATGACCAACCTGACATGATAGTGGCCCGTCGTGGCGCACTCCTGACAAGTACCCTGATATGATTTATCTTGATGCTGTTGCGACGGCTAACTTGACTCGTATAATCAACTTGACACCGTGGGTAGTTCTTTCTTGCTTGCTTGTTAAATCCACTTGCCTGTCTTGCATCATGTCTAGGATGGAACTCCTGAGTACCACGGTCAGGAGCACCTACTAAAATGGATTAAGGTTAATAACTAAATAACACAGTAGTCATGAAGAGATGACACAGCTACAGGCAATCCCGTTACCTGGGCGCTCTTGGGATCTGTAGCCTGCCGACGAGTAGGGCGCATTTCCAGCACACTGTCATGTGTTGCACCTTCTAAGTCACCTAAGGGTACATGCATTTTCTGGACGATGTACCCACCTGAATTCAATCCCTAATTTTCGACCTCGGTAACCTGGATGGTCTGCAGGGCTTGTGGCTGTGGAATAATCTCACTGCATCTTGTTAGTAATTAGGCCTGTGATAACCCTAGTTAGTTAAAGTAGTAAGCCGTAGTATTTGCTTGGCCGTGATTGATTGAATGAGGTATAACCAGTTTAGCCATGTCTTGATCCAGTACAAGATTGCTCCCTGTCTTGATTTCTTGCATTATTATCTTGCCGATAAATGGTGGGAAACCAAGTTCTGTTCAGATGAAGGGTTACAACCTCGGTCCTTGTTTGGTTTACGGGTTGTAACCTGGCTATCAGAATAGTTCCATGGTTATCTCGTCGTATATCATCCTGCCATGTTTTCGTAATTTCTAGTTTTAATATTAGAATTTTCTTGTGCTAATTGCTGGCTTTTGTTCTTATTTCGTGGCCCCCTTGCGGCACTTGCTCTTTCTGGGGTTGACCCAGCTAGTTTTGTGTGGCCAGATTTCGGAGCAGCTTCCGAGGATCTACCAAGCTTCCAGCCCAATGGTGGCGACTAGAAGGAACCCGGGCTACGAGTGGGTTTTCTATTTTGTTTCGCTCACTCTATTGTAAAACTATTCTTTTGAGGCGTTTAGCCGACGAGCACCTGTTAGCTCGATGCACTTTACTTACTGTCTGCCTACGGGCTGTAACATGATTAACAAATCCTAGGGTTGATCATGTATGACTTAACTCTTGCTAGTCCCCGCATTTTGTACGACTAGCTTCATGATCAGCTGAATATGTAATATTTGGGACGCCTTATTATTGTATATTTAATGATCATACATCTTGCGACCTTACTTGCTTGTGATTGAGACATTAGGCTTGTTCATGACCATAAGAGACTGTTGGCTTGTAATAAACCCTCATATATCTAGACAGTCGTGACCGTATATCGAGGTGGTTTCCATTTCAATATACGTAGCTGGCTATGTCTGCCCCCGCTCTCCAGTATTCTGATTCTGGGGCGTGACAAGAGTTGATAGGATATTTGATACCATATTATTATTTGAGTCATAAATCATGAGTTCACTGCAGCTAAATGTACACTAGCGAGGCATGGATTCTCGGTGAAATGACTTCAGATATACATATAATTTTTGGATACTATATATCTTTTTGGCATATGATTATTGATTTTTCATGAATTTTTGCACTCGATCTTTATTTTTTATCTTTCTATTCCCGAATCATCATTTGATATCCTACTAAAATATGTTTCTAGAGTTTGATTCCGTTCCACTAAATTCATAATCGTACCTAAGTTTTGATTCTATAATCGTGCCCAAATGATTTTGGTTAATAGTTAATCATGCCTAATGACTTTTCTTGTTAAGCAAATCCTATTTCGATTCTATCCTTAACCAAGCCTAGATTTTGACTAACCTTTTTGACTATATTTTGATCATATCAAATCGTATCTTTTCTTGAGCTTTCGATTTAATCCACAATTATGCTTGACATATTTTGATCGTTAATCATATCATTTCTTGATTATATTCTTAATCGTGCCTAATCGTATCTTTTGAAATTTCGTGGACAAAATAGCCTATGCCATAAATTTAGCATCGTTCTTTTTGAAGCTCAACAACTTCGCGAGGCTGTTGCGACCAACTCCGAACTCCGTTTTACCTCCATTTTTTTGTTAGAAACGTATCAATGTTAGCTTTCCAAATCTATAATTTATTTTTTGTAATTATAAACGTAAATTTTAGGAAAATTATTTGATTGCAAGTTGTCTAAATAATTGACATGCCGTACTGTTTTCGAGATTCAGGGAGATCTCGAACTCCGTTTTGTGAACCGTTTGATGGTTTGGAAAGCTGACACATAGATCTATATGTATTTTCCAGAAATTAATAAAATAGTTTAATATTTTGTTTAATTTGTATAACTCATGGTTGGCCAATGATTCACCGAATTAGTAGCGGTTAGCCATAATTACAACAACTTTCAACCAAATCAAGTTTGTGTCACATACGTCAATTTAACTTAACTTGAGGTAAGTACATTATTGCTTTATGCATTTATTATATTATAATACTATCTTTTACTTTGTTTCATTGAGTATCCTGTTAAGACACGATTGTGACATAATAGGCTTGATTGTATCATTGTCCGTTTATTGATATTTAGTGAGTCGAGAGTGGAAATGCTCAGTAGGAATGTGAACAAAGCCTAATGATTATTGTTGTGGATAGATAAGTCATGCACCCCACGTATGGGTTAGCTGTACCTTTTTTTATTGTGGATAGTCATCTATGATGTGCCGTATTAACCCAAGCCACTCACATGTCGAAAAGTATTTCAAACATGCTACTTGTACGCATTCATTGCTAGTTGTCTCATTCATACATGTTATTGCTAGTGGTTTCTTGTACATGTTTATTGTTTCCAATTCATATACATGTTTTCTTCATTTTATTGTGTCTCAACTTGTCCATCTTATTTTATATTAAGTTACATTATTGCAATAGGATTGTATTTTGCTCCTTTCCTGACTGGATCATTGCAGGTGACTTGGCATGCTTCCTACTTTTGTGTCAAGGACCATACAAGGGGGATATAGATCTTTGAGGCTGACCTTAGATTCTAGATTAGATAGTTCTTTTATTTTAGCGGGTTTGTTCCCGATTGTCATTTTTTGTATTATTGGATTTGTAAATAAAATAGTTAATATGAATGAACAAATAGATATAATTTTATTGTATTTGATATTGAGGTCTCGATAGCGTGCCACCGCCAATGTTGTGGTGTATGCTGGACTTGGCTACGAACTCGTATCCGAAAGTGGGTGCGGGTCATGACACCTTGAAACCAAACAAGAAGACTTAAAATTTTCTCTCGATCGTCATCGAATCATCAACCGAGTAAAAGAATCAGAAACAGTATTCGATCTCCATCGTCATAAGTCCTTAGAAAATAATTGTACTTAAAAGATCCTGTTAAGGATCAAAGTTGTACTTTTTCTGTTTGTTAAAAAGTTCTCATTTTTTTAATGGCAAACAATCTAGCGACTCTACTGGGATGGCCTTCTCCAGCAATGAGAAGATAGTAACGCAATCGAATGACAACAAGCTCGTGTCTTCCTAAAAGACGTTGGTCGTGCGCTTCGACCAACAAGCATATGAGGACTCTCTTAGAAGGCATCGTGAGTCCTTCGAAGCGACTTCCAAAGTCGAAGAAGACTCGCCAAGTCTAGGTGTCCAAGAATGCTACGTCGTGCACCGATAATGAAGGGACTATGCCCCAAGGGGTCCAGAACCATGGTGCATACTCCGCACTCGCGCATGCTCTCCTCATTGCTGACTCGGTCAGCCGACAAAGCGCTGCTTCACAGGTGACGCATGGGTCTGGAAGGCGTAGTGCTGACTGCCATTCCCAGTCTATCCGTTCCCAGGGAAAGGTATGACGCAGGAAGAACAAAGGCACAACCGCTCTCCTGTGCATAGAATCTGCTGCGTAAGGAAAGCCTTCTATTTTTGACTGAATCACTTGCCGCCCTGACAAGAAAAAAATTAGATTCTGAGTACTATGCGCCATCGTGGGCTAGTACAAAGAAATTCAAGGCCGCACGAGCCGTGCGCGCTCATTGTGCTATGCCAACAGTAAGCCAAAAATGTACACTAACAGTCATGCGCGCAGCTTATGGTAAGCTGTATCGAACTGAATCAGGTGCTTCTGCGCCCAGAATGAGTCAGTTCTTAAAGTCCCCATCCCAGTTGGGCACATATCATACCCAAAAACCAAGCTAAGGGCAATGATCATGGTAACAGGCCCATGCACCCAGTTTGGCTGTGCGCATGAAGTAGGCCTGTCCCACAACTAGTCTCCTATTAAAGACATAGGAGCATCTCATGCACCAGGAATGGGTCAGGGACTACATTGTCCTCAATCACACCCATGCACAACACTTAGCCACACGCGAAAAGTGGATGTGACCATGGACTTCCCCCCCACGTAATTTGCGTAAGCGCAAAACGAGGGTGACAACTACCATGCACAACACATCCCCCACAGGACATTGTTTTGCTTATATCACCATCAACTACTGTTGTTACAAAACAGTGGCCCTTCCACCAAGGTAGTCCGTATTCCAGCGACTGCGACCTGCGGCACCCATCTGGCATTGTCTCGAAAAGAAGGTGCCAATTCAAGACGAGGAAGAAATTTTAATCACCTCGTGCCATGCTACTTCAAATTCTCCTTCTACCAGAAGGAATCCTAAGGCCAATAATCCTCTGATCTCGGCTAGTGCGTCAGAGAGCCGACCCCGAGGCAGTAAAACGATAGTCCCTACTATTAGGGTATTCCAAAATACCCGTTTAAAAGCCAAATCTGCCTCGGCAGTACGAACTGCGGGTAGCCAGGCTCCGACCATTCACAATAATCCCTCATTCCAAGAAGATGGGATCTACCAAGAAATGGATGCCGATGCAACTGGGGTAGCCAACTTTGGGACTTTGAAAAGGAGGCTTTGATGCCACTCTTCCCACAGTACAGTGAGGCTAAAGTGAAAGGTCCACTCTTCCGTCCACCTCATTCCACATCATGCCTATCTATATAATAGGGGGTGTAAATGGAGACGATGGAGAAACCTCAACTTCAAGCCTTCTACAGCACATTGACACTTTGGAGGGAGGGCTTCAAACTCTCAGCTCCTCCATGCAAGCCTTAACGTAGGCCGTACTGGATAACAGGGCTAGCTTGGCTGCACATCCTTCAGCATGAACTCCCGCTTCTGTAAGTCCCGATCCAGGAACCAATAGGGAATCAAATGTACCCCAACACATTCCACCTTAGCGCATTCCATCGGGAGCGGATAATCATACCCTCCCTCGGTCCTCCGTTCCTACGTTGACAGAGGAATTGTTTGAGCTTATGAAAATCTACGCACTCGTGTTGAGGCTAAAGACAAACATGAAGAACTCCAGAGACTCGGGATTAGGCAACCTTACTCTCCTGAGTGGAACAATGTGGTTTATCCTCCCAAATACAAGCCACAATCATTGGCTCCGTTCGAGGGCAAGGACTCTCCCTGTCATTACCTGACCTATTTCTCCTTGATGGTGGGATACTTACCGCGTGATGACGCTTTCCTCACAAGCTTGTTCATTGGGGCATTAAAGGGGGTAGCGTACGAATGGTTCTGCAGCCTTCCTAACAATTGTATATCCTCTTTCGAGGACCTAAAGCATCTTTTTCTCTCCCGGTTCTATGGAGGGGAATGGACATGACAATGTCCTCCCTCATGGATACTGCTCAGAAGGAGAAAGAGCCGGTCCGAGCTTATTTCGAATGCTTCTATCTGGCAACTTTGAGATTACCTTCTGGTATCCCTGAGCTTGTATTGATGGACTCTTGCCGTAAGAATATGTTACTGACAGTCAAACTTTAGGCCAACTCTGCTCAATATACGGACTGGAGCTCATTCATTATTAGTGCAGATGGCGCTGAAGTAAAGGCCAGAGATGCTCATCTTCTAGGAGTTAGTTTTCCTACTTTGGAAGATAAAGGAAAACGTCCTTCCAACAACAATAACAGCGGGCGTGAATCCAAGGGGAAACAGGTATTGATCGTCAATATCTCCAAGGGTGCGCCAGCTGCCACGCCTCATTTCCAAAAAGGGAAACCGAACCACGTGGTAATGACTAGCGAGTATCACTCCAATGGTTAACCCAATTTCATATAACGATTGAGGTAGCACTTAACCTGTAAAGTACAACAATAATGTAAAGTAAATGCCCAAACTCAATGAAACTAATCTCATCCACAAATATGATCAAGGAACCACATAGAGATAACATATTCCACTAATGTGCTGAAGTAAAATAAGTCTGAATATATAACATGATACTATACTGAATAAAAAGTCTTGCGAAAACAATCCCGCTAGTACAATACTGAATAAAAGGAAAACATGAAGATAAATAGATCTGATCACCGGCTATCTCGATAATAGTAATTAGAATCAAATGAAGAGCTCTACCATTGAGATCAAGGGTAGTCTTCTGGGAAAATCTTGTCCTCAGCTGCTAATCCTACTCCTGAATCAACTCCGGATCCGTAAATCTCCGGGTACTCCACCTTGCCTAAATATAGAAAGAAAACTAGGTCCCCAGCGAGACGCAACAAGGTACATAATATGCAAGCCAAGTGTATAACAGTGGTAATATTTAGGTAAAGTAAATATAACTGCAAATGGTGGGTGAATCTAACATAACCAACTAAAATGACAATGCAATTTGAGAACATCACTCGAACACGCGGGCTGTCACGTATACTCAGAGATCTGGTACGAAACTCCGATAACTATGATGAATCTGCAGTTCCGGTAAGGAACCGTGGTAACTATGAATCTCCAAAGCTCTAGGAAAGAGGCATTGGTAACTATGTTGGAAAGTAGCCCAAGTATCCAGTAAATGTTCTCCCCACCCCTGTGACATTGCAAATCGTGTCCACAAGACACTTGGTCAGATCCTCTAGCTAGGACATCGAGTCATAATAGTAACTGTATAGTATAGCAAGTCATCGTCCTAGAACCGATCACGAACTTTCGTATACCAAGATGTAATCAATTATGAATTTCGTCAGAAATGTACTGTCACATGAAAATGTCCTAGGGTCTGATGTACCCGCAACAATTCATCGCAAAAATGCAATGTAAATATCTAATATCGATACCTGATGACGCTAACGTCCATCGACACCAGAATGTGATTCGAACGCGAGGTATCTAACACGGCCCTAGGGTGATTCAATAACATAAACAGAACAAATATTTTAAAGCTAAATATTGAAACTGAAGTACAAGAATGGCAAGGTACACTTGCCTGGTTCCGAATGTTGGTGAGAAGGAACTTGTCCAACGCCCAAGTTTGAAGAGTCCAGGAAACCTAGAAAAATAATATTAGAATTCAATTAATTAATTTATTTATAAAGTTGTTATTATTAACTAAATAAACAACTTGGATTTAGGTATAGGGGATTTACATATATGCTTGTAATTTCATTTCCTAATAACTTTCTTCCAAACAAAATATTTTCAATAATTTTTTAGCAACCAATATCTTCATATATATGTATAGTCACTGACTTGCTCATTGGTGAACACACAACTGACCTCAACATACATGTGTGCCATGATAATCAAGACAACCTTTAAATAGATGATATTTGCCTTCCTCAAATGTCACAAACCATGCATTCAATTCCATGACACATAATTTTAATCTAACCTAAAACCACTGTTCTTAAAACAAGGGGTGGAAACTTGTACACAATGTTGTATAGCACATCATCCAAGTCACAGAGTATTTGTTTATCCCTTAATACGAGGTAATGAACACCCTACAGTAGGTGCATCCTAATGTTGCTTTCTTCTTCCAAGTTCACCTCAACACAACATCACGACTCCCTATTCATTCCTTCGCATTCTCTACACCCAACACAATATTGATGTACTATTACTAGTCATCCATCTTTTTTTTTTTGGTTCCTAATCAGGCCACTGTCTTGGCCAACCATTTTTCTTAGTCATGCTACTGCCATACCTCTTTCATTGTCAGTTTAACGCCAACTTTCATTTCACAAGTTCATTTCTCACTGTTTCCTCCAAACACAAAAAACTCATACCCTTGTTTAGCTAACCCTAACTATGGTGAAGATGTTTGCACAACCTATTTAGGTTTGGCCACTTTCTCACGTTAGCTTTTCCTATGTAATGAGCTCCAACCTATCAGTATATAATTTGCTCTATTTCTCGATAAGACAAGGCTCTGGTAGTGACATTACAACTCTACTCACCTACTGGCCTTCATTTAAAACTATCCACGTATGATCCTTCCTCTCTTACTACACTTTACACATCAATATTAGCCTTACTCTCAGCCCCCTAATCCTCTTCTTCGTAACACTAGAGTATGCATAGCACAACTGTACACAACCCTCTCCTACAAGCACACTCAGGGTGAAGTAACAGGGGTAGTAGTCTTCTAACTATAATATACAATCAGCAACATAATATGGGCGGATCTAGGCTTTGAGTGGGGTGGGCTGGAGCCCACCCCAAAAAATTTTATTTTTCTTTTTTTCCTATATGATTTTTTTTTTATTGGAAATTTTTTTTAGGACTTGGCCCACACTAGCCCACCCTAATTCAGTATAGCCCATCCTAGTTTATGATTGTGGATCTGCCCCCAACATTATAACAAGTAACCTGGCTACTGCACTTATACTCAGGATACATGAGCAAAAGGAAAGGAGGGACTCAAGCTTGAGCGAGACTAACCAAGATAGGCCGTCGGTAAAGCACTCTTCGAGGGGCAGTACTCCGCCGGGCTACTTGTTTGGTGAAGACGCGGGTGGACGACAACAATGACACCGCACCGTGCTGTCGACACGGAGGTATGGTACCGATGGTGGCTTCACGCCGGCAAATGCCCGCTAAATGTCGACAACGCTCAACGAGAGGGGAGGTGGGGCTGCGGCTTCACGTTGGCACTGTCCCATTAGGCGATGGCGACGATCGACGAGAGGGGGAACGTACAATGGGGAGAACTTGATATAGGCGGCTAGGGTTTCAATCTCGTGAGAGGAAGAGGATGGGCAAATATATATGGAGAGGGAGATGAGAGGAGCCGGGGACCCGTCGACCACGTACAGGCATGCCTACTGTTGCAAAGTTAGAGATTACGCTCCTATAGGAGACGATGGTAGTACGGAGTTTGAATTAAATGGTAGGCGGTTAGCGGGTAACGGGTCGGTTCATCTAATAACCGCCCGCCCATTAATTAAGTTACAGTGGCCATTTAGACTTGGTGGGTCGGGTAGATAACGGATTTATGGGTTCGACCCGAGAGGATACTAGGGTTTCCTCTATAAGTGCTACTGCCGTCAACGTCTATCGGTTTGGGGCTATATTATGGGCCGGCTAGGCATTTGCTAAAGTGGAAGGAAATAAGGTTTAGGTTTTTAGGAATAGAAATTTGGTTTATATCAATACTAAGCCCAATAAATAAAAGAAAAAAATTTCTAAGATCTTCCAATTCAAAAATTTAGTCAACAATAATGCTAGAATTTCTTATAACCTTAATTTCACTAGTTTATCATGTAAATATAACGAACATATGTTTTTTGAAAATAACTAAATAATATTAGGGCCATTATAACTATATATAGTTATGACCAAACGTAAAGTAAATTGATAAATTTTAAAATGGCATCAATTAATAAAAATAAAATTTTATATATTAAAAAAATAGGGGGCTTACATCCTCTCCCCTTTAGAAATTTTATCCCCGAAATTAAGGATAAAGACACGATTCGGAAAACGAGATTTAAAGAGTTATTATGATATTAAAAAAGTGCATAAATCCATACCTCGATGTAACACCTACTTTTCTAAAATGAGGATAATTTTAAAATTTTGTCATTATAATCATTTAATAATGATATTTAAATTATGTTATGATTTTTGGTGATTTTTAATCAATTTAAAACTATTTAAAATATTGAATTGTGATTTTGATGGTTAACTAGTTAAACCCTAGTTTTACTAAGCCTAGAGACTAACCATGACCAAGGGAGCCTAGTCATGTGATTAGGATAACTAATTATAACTTTTTAGCCTAAGGGTATTTTGGTCATTTTTGACTTATTAATGAAAATGAATTTTGATTAATTAATATTGTGCTAATTGAATTGTTAGATACTAACCTAGAAGCTTAACCTAATCTAGATTAGTCTTGAGGTTAGAATCATGGTTAGAACATTCCTACTAAGAGCATCATTAGTAGTTGGGACTCTCCAATGCAATTTGGAGCCCAAAATTTCAAAAAAAAGGTAAATGTAGAATGGGTTGGGTTTGTATGAGAATAGTATGAAATGATAAAGTGAGCTCCGGTCCCAAAAATTGTGTGGTAAAAAATTAATGTAGAAAAAAAATAATGTAAAGTTTAGAATCTAGAAGTTGGGCTCCAAATTGGAACTTACTATTCTACAAAACGAGTTTCTACAATCTAGAATCTAGAAATTGGGAGGCCCAACCTTTAGCACCCATGGATGGGTTGGAACCGAAATTGTAGAAATTGGGACTAGGGATGAGACTTATTATTCTACAAATTGAGCTCCTACATTCTAAATCTGGAATCTAGAAAATGGGATGGGCCTTACTAATGATGCTCTAAGTGCCAAGGTTAGTAATATCTAGATATTCCTAAGTAGGATATTTCCTCTTTGAGATATTTGTAAAAGGAAGCCTTAGGACTAATTGAACCAATATGAGGACTAAAAATTGGGTGGAAGAACCTTAGCCACACATCTAGCTATTGCCAAACCCTAATTCCCTTAGTTTGGCCAGCCATACAAGCCCCCCCTCCTATAAGTATCACACTTAAGAGCCATTGCCTCTTTTTGATACCTAGAAAGAACCCTAATTTGTTCTTCCCTAAACTTCTCCCATTTAATCCAAATTGAGTCCAAATTGGGTCAAATCAATTGCATCATCATCCCCAACAGTAGAGGAGACTTGTTGAGGCTTGCTAGCAAGGTTTGAGGATATTTGAACCATAGCAAATCGAAGAAGACATCGACTCTAGGCTCTTTACATTGAGTTTGAACTCTCAATAGGTAAAACCCTAAAAACCCTAATGAATTCCTGATTTTTTTACATAGATTCATCCATTTAGGGTTCCCCTAGGTGTAGTCCAAGTTTGGTAGGAATTCGTGTCCATTTCGTGTCCGTATCGGACACGTATCGGTGTTTTTAAATAAGTGTTTGGTGAAATACCACAAAGAAATGGATTTTAGTAATTTGTAAAACTAATTACATGTATTTATAGCTAATTAGGTGTAAAACATATATCGAATCGACTGAGTCGATTTTAGGGATGTTTGGACACTGTTTTAGGGCACGGACATGCAGCACGAGACACCGCACGGGGCTCGTACGGCTCCCCTGCTGCTCGGGGTCGACACAGGACACGACACGAGAATGGATAAAACTTGGTAGACACGTAGGCCTAGTTTCTGACACGACACCCAGAAAATTTCATGGGTCTTCGTCGAGTGTGCGCGAAGATATCGAGGCTGCACTGGAATTACACTGACAGTGCACAGCCGAACATTGCTCACTGACACGGACTTTGTGTCTCTCGTAGACAGATTGTGGGCACATTTCAGGGTGTTCAGTCCCTAGCCCTAGACCCCCTCTACCTATGTGCACGAGCACGTACGACACTTCTCGTGCATTGTGTCGTGTCCATTTCGACACGACATGGCCGCACGAGCACACCTGTTCACTGTTTTACTCATGCTCTGTTAATTTCATATTTGGACAATTCGTGTCCAGTTTCCTGGACACGAATAGACCCCCATGACACGTGTACATCGGGGGAACATTTTTCTATACCTGTTTTGGGTTTTCAAACAAATTTGGGTTTGAAATTGCTCGGGTTTCACATTACTGATACTGTATGTATGCTTGGGTTTTAAAACTGAGTTATTGAGTTGGGTTCATTACTTCCAACTCGAAACAGGGAAAAACATGGGTTTGGTTTTGTAAAAACTGAGATTTTCATTGTCAAAACCTGGGAGTGTATACACTGAGATATAGGTTTGATTGGATAACTGAAATTGGTTTAATTTCCTGAGAATGGGGTTTTCGAAAAAACTGAGAATTTGATAAGTTTACTGATGCTATGAACTGTGAATGATTACCTGGGTTTAAGTTGTATTTCAGATTAGTTTCATATTGGGTTGATTTTGTTTTATAGTATGTATGTATGCATTTGTAAATCACTGTTCAGTCCATATTTTCCATTTCTGTCTCAGTCCCCCTCTTCATATTTTATTCATGTATGTTGATATATATGATACTTTATATCCTAACTATTGAATGATATGTATGTTTGTATGTAAATATTAACTGGAAGCTAAGACTCAGGTTCAAAACTGAGATGAACTGTTGGTCTCAGTCCAACAGCCCTTCTCTTCCCATGTTAAACCCCCCTTCCTTAGCCTCTTGCTTCAGTCCAGATTTTGCATATATATATATATATATATATATATATATATATATATATATATTTTTTTTTTCTTTTATATATATATATATATATATATATATATATATATATATATATATATATATATATATATATATATATTTTTATATATATATATATATATATATATATATATATATATATATATATATATATATATATATATATATATATATGTATACACTAATATGATTAGATCTGTTAGCAGTACATGGTATGTATATAGATGATACATTATAGGTTAGATCCTTAACTTTGATGTGTGGGTTTTGAGAGCTCATGCAAGGGCTACTT
Source organism: Iris pallida (assembly GCA_029216955.1). Lineage (NCBI taxonomy): Eukaryota > Viridiplantae > Streptophyta > Magnoliopsida > Asparagales > Iridaceae > Iris > Iris pallida. Next base: position 13,325,741 of record JANAVB010016400.1, read on the forward strand.
GATATTGTAAGGCTCTGTCATATATATACTATATATGTGTTAATATATATGAAAGGTTATATATATATTCATGGATATATAGTTGATGTATATATGTGATAGGTATATATATTTGATATAGTATATGGTGTCCTAGGATGTTAGCCTATGGGTTAGTTGAGTTAGCCTTAGGTAGAGAGACCTAGATATTGACCAATAGTCTAAGGTTGACTTTGTTTGGCTAGAGTTGACCGAAAGTCAACATAGAGTCAATAGTGAACAATTGACTTAGTTGACCAAACCCTAAAGTTGACCAATAGTTGACCATTGACCAAATTGACCCTTGATAGCCTAAGTTTGACCAGTTGACCAAGATAGCCTTGTTGTTGACCTAGTTTGTTGGCCAAAGTTGATAAAGAGTTGACTTTGACCTAGATTGACCTAGAAATCATGTAGATGTATTGTACTCTTAAAATTATAATCCATTGTATACATCATGACTTGTGTTGCTCTAAATAGGACTCATATACCTCGTTTCAGACAGTGTATTCTCACAGACATTCAGATCACAGGCGAGTACATTCTCTGATCGTTTTATACTTTTCACGACTTATATTCTTGCTCTAGATTACTTTACTTAATACTGACACTTGTTATCACGGATTAGTACTATATGGATCTTTTATACGATGTTATCCCCTTATAGGATACATCGGGTATTTCTTGTTCGTGTACTTTATCATAAGCATCGTGTACTCCTTGTGTTCGTATTATTCGTATACAAATCGTGTAAAATCGTGTACTCTCATGTGCCCACATGATCTTCTTGTACAACTATACTTCGTGTGCAATAACATAACTTGACTGGATCCTTGTGTATTGATTGGGGAGGGTGAGTAGGAAATGGTTATGCGATCAAATTCACTATTGTATAAAACATTGTATATGTCCATTGTACCCTCGTGTATAATGGAGTTCCATTTTATTGTATAATCTAACCTGTTTACATAACCATATTGTGCTCTAAATCACTAGTCACTTACAGTTCTTACTTATCATGTATATATTTTCCAGTTTATAAATATCTTTCATTTTCATGTACATCTTCTTACAGTTCATGTATCTTACTCTTTTGCATGCTTATATTTCCTGCCATGATATGAAATGCGTGAGATGTACTATGCTCGCTCCTGTCCTGACTGGACCTGTTGAAAATATTACAGATGATACCGAGGACTTCTATCCAACCTACTATGGAGCCCATTTAGATGACACCTGTGAGTTGGACCCACAGGAGGATCTAGCTCTAGCTGAGGACGTCATCCCTACTTGTCACGCCCCAGAACCAGAATACTGGAGAGCGGGGGCAGACATAGCCAGCTACGTATATTGAAATAGAATACATCTCAACTATACGGTCATGGCTGTCTAGATATGAGGGTTTACTACAAGCCAGCAGTCTCTTAAGGTCAAGCCTATTGTCTCAATCTCAAGCAATTAACAGAGTTACAAGATATTAGAGCATCAAATATATATATAAGGCGTCCCAAATATTACATATTGGATGATCATGAAGCTAGTCGTACAAAATGATAGGACTAGCAAGAGTTCAGTCATACATGATCAACCCTAGGATTTGTTAATCATGTTTACAGCCCGTAGGTAGACAGTAAGTAAATGCATCGAGCTAACAGGTGCTCGTCGGCTAAACGCCTCAAAAGAATAAATTTACATATAAGTGGGTGAAACAAAAAGGAAAACCCACTCTTGGCCCGGGTTCCGTCTAGTTGTCACCATTAGGCTGGAAGCTTGGTAGATCCTCGGGAGCTGCTCCGAAATCTGGCCACACAAAACCAGCTGGGTCAAACCCCAGAAAGAGCAAGTGCCACAAAGGAGGCCACAAATAAGAACAAAAGCCAGCATATCAGAACATAAAGAATAAAAGGAAAGTACAAGCAGTAAAGTACACAGGGCGATAAACGACTAGGGATGTGGAACCATTCCGGGAGCCAGGTTACAATCCTTAAACCAAACAAGGACCGGGATTGTACCCCTTCGCCTGAATAGCTCACTGTCTCTACCCATTTATCGTTAGAGATAAGTAAAACAATCATGATCAAGAGTTCCAGGTACAGAGGCTAGACAAGACTTAGACAGAGCTGGACACCATTCATTCACAATCAGCCAGGCAAGTACTACGGCTTACTACTTTAACTAACTAGGGTTATCACAAGCCTAATTACTAACAAGATGCAAGTGAGAATTTCCAGTCCCAAGCCCTGCAGACTATCCAGTTATCCTTCCGCGGGTTGAGAGTTATAGGTGGGTACATTGCCCGGGAGACAAATGTACCCTTAGGTGACTTAGAGGGTGCAACACATGACAGTGTGCTGGAAATGTGCTCTACTCGTCGGCAAGCTACAAGTCCATTAAAGTGCCCAGATAACGAGATTGCCTGTGACTGGAAATTCTCCATGTTCTAGTTTGATCTAATCATTAGCCTAATCCAACTTAGCGCGAGTCCCTGGCCGTGGTACCCAGGAAGTCACGTCCTAGACATGATGCAAGACAAGACAAGTGGATTGTACAAGCAAGCAAGCAGGAACACCCACGGTGTCAAGTTGATTATATGAGTCAAGTTACAAGTTACAAGTCAAGTCAAGTCAGGAGTGCGCCGCCACGGGCCACTATCAAGTTATCAAGATAATTCATGTCAGGGTACTTGTCAGGAGTGCGCCACGACGGACCACTATCATGTCAGGTTGATCATGTCAGGAGTGCACCACTACGGGTCACTGTCGTGTCATGCTAGTTCCTTGTCATACCAGGCCATGTACAATAGTCATTCCAAACATATTAAGTAAAATCAAGTTCATAACAAAAGACGTAAGGATATAAAATGGGCATAAAATACCTAATAAAATACTAATATAAAATAGGACTATAGAAGAGCCAAGATCAAGAAATAACAAATTCATCATAGACAAGTAGGTTGTGCAGGGTATGTACTGCACAGGGTGCCAAGTGCGCAGGATGAGCTGCGCAGGGTACCAACTGCGCAGGATGAGCTGCGCAGGGTACCAACTGCGCAGGATAAGCTGCGCAGCAGATGGATTGTGCGGGATCAGGTTGCGCAGGGATGGATGGCGCATGGATAGATTGCGCAGAAGGTAGACTGCGCAGGAGTCAGGTTGTGCAGGGGCCAACTGCGCAGGGGTTAGTGCGCCAAGGGAGATGCGCGGTTCAGCCCGAGAGGCCGGGCGCAATCGGCTATGCGCAATGAAGGCGCTGGCCGAGAAGGAAGGTGCGCAGTTCACCAAAGGGTGAGCTGCGCAATCGGCCTTGCGCTAAAGTGCGCAGGCCGAGAGGGCTGCTTCTCCAACCCGAGAAGAACTCCAAGAACTTCAAAACTTCAATTCTTCATACCTTGATCAAATTAAAACCAAATCTAGATTTTCAAAGTTCTAACTTGAGTAAAATCGAATTCTCTTCCACATGGAAGCATCAAAACATGCAAAAATTGAAGTTTAATAGATCAAAACCAAGGATTTTCGAAAATAGTTAAAACCTAGATCTAGAAAAATGAAAGCTCCAAATCACAAAATGTCTAGTTCTAAAGTTGTTCTCCATGGCCTAATCTAGCTAATGGACAAATAAAAAGTGGTGCTTATTTGATGGCAAGGTGCACTTGCCTATGGTGTGGTGTTGTGTGGAAGAAGAAAGAAGAAGAAGAAAATTAATAGAGAGTAAAGAGGAGAGAGAAAGTTAGGTGGGGATATAATGAGGGTGGTTGTGTTGTGTTGAGGGTAGAGTGTAGGTTAAAGTGTACCAATACATGCTAACCCAAACCTAATCAAACCAAACCAATTAAAACTGAGCCGAACCAAAACCCGAAATACGAGAAAAACCCACAATTTCGCAAGTCGAGAAAATTAAAATACATGCCAAAACCCAGATACGAGTATAAATACGAAAATACAGAAAATGAGGGTGACAACTCTACCCACCTTCAAAGAATTTCGTCCTCAAAATTTAATCAAGGAGCTAGAGATTGCCACGACAAGCTATACTAAGCACAGACAAGCTACACTTAGCAGTTCAATCATACAATCATACAATGCAAGCAAGGAAAGGGAAAGCGTAAGACATAAGAAAGACATTATACCTCACGAGTCAAACAGGTAGGGATATCGCGATCGGATGTCGTCCTCACGCTTCCATGTTGACTCACCTAGAGAGTGATGACCCCAAGCAACACGGACTAAGTTAATAGTCTTATTCTTGAGCGTCTTTTCTCTCCGGTCCAATATAGACACGGGCCTCTCCTCATACGAAAGGTTGGTACCAACAACCAATTCCGAATGATCTAGGATATGGCTCGGGTCCGGTATGTACCGTCTTAATTGGGATACATGGAATACATCATGTACCTCACTTAGCGACGACGGAAGAGCGAGACGATAGGACACATCGCCTACTCGCTCTAGGATATCGAACGGCCCTATATACCTAGGACTAAGCTTTCCCCGTACGCCAAAACGAATGACACCGCGGGTAGGCGAGATCCTAAGGAATACATGGTCGCCGACGGCAAATTCTAAGGGACGTCGATGAGCATCGGCCCAATGGCGCTGGCGATCCTGAGCAACTCGGAGGTGATCTCTGACTTTCCTGACCACTTCAACCGTCTGAGAAATCAGTTCTGGACCGAGCATCTGCCTCTCTCCGACATCGTCCCATGCTAACGGGGATCTGCACTTCCTGCCATATAGAGCCTTGAAGGGTGCCATCTGGATACTGGCCTGGAAACTATTGTTGTACAAGAATTCCACCAGGTGCAGGTGATCCTCCCACGAACCACCGAAGTTAAGGGTACACGACCGCAACATATCTTCGAGAGTTTGTATAGTACGCTCTGACTGCCCATCTGTCTGCGGATGATACGCTGAGCTGAACTTGAGACGAGTCCCCAAACTTTGATGAAGACTGTGCCAGAAGTGCGATGTGAATCTCGTATCCCTGTCTGATACTATGCTGACTGGCACTCCGTGAAGTCGGACGATCTGCCTGAGATACATTTCTGCTAGCTGTGCCGTCGACTGTCCAGCTCTAAATGGAAGAAAGTGTGCCACCTTGGTAAGCCTGTCTATAATGACCCAAATAGCATCTCTGCCTGCCGGAGATCTTGGTAACCCAGTCACGAAATCCATGGTTATGTGTTTCCATTTCCATTCTGGGATCGGTAAAGGTTGAAGAAGTCCAGCTGGCCTCTGATGTTCAGTCTTGACCTGTTGGCAAACCAAACATCGAGAGACATACCGGGCTATCTCCCTCTTCATACCATTCCACCAAAAGTGTTGACGAATATCTCTGTACATCTTTGTGCTGCCTGGGTGGATGGAATACTGCGAACTGTGAGCCTCTGCCATGACTTCCTGTCTGATATCTCTACTGGGTACACAAAGACGCGTGCCGTGTCGAAGTATACCATCCTCATGAATACATAACTCTGGCCTTCTTCCTGCTTCACACTCTGCTCTGAGCCGCTGAATCTTGGAATCGGTTAACTGTGCTGTCCGGATCCTCTCAACTATGGTGGACTGAATCTGTAGGCTGGCCATCAAGGCCACATTGGAAGGAAAAACCACTTCAATTCCCATCTTCTAAAGATTCGACAATAACTCTGGTTGCACCGTCAGGAAATAAACTCCGGCTCTCCGGGAATACTAAAGACAACTCTGCCAACATGGCAGTCTATCCTAGCATAATGGTTCCTCAACCAATCCATGCCTAGGACTACATCATAGTCTGCCATAGGGAACTCTATGAATCTAGCGGGGAACTCCCTACCGCTAACTACGATTCGACACGAGGAAAACACTCGATCTACTCCCACAAGACCATTACCAGTAAGTATATTGAGCCTCACTGATAATGACTCGGGCTCCAATCCTATCCGTGTCGCAAATCGTGCAGACATGAATGAATGCGATGCACCAGAATCAAATAATACAGATGCTGGAAAGGTGTTGACGAGAATAGTACCTGCCACTACCTCACCTGGTGCAACTTCTTCTTCCATGGTCATCATCATAGCCTGACCTCTAGCTGCGGGTCCCCTCTGCTGGAAACCCCTCTGTCGGTTCTGTGCTGGAGCCTGGGTAAACTGCTGCTGGTTCTGCTGATGAAAGGCCTGGGCCTGTGGCAACAATGGCCTCGGGTACTGCTGCTGCTGCTGGACTGGAACTGGGACTGGTCCTCTCACCGAAGAACTAGAAAGGTTGGATGATGATGGACCTCCCCTATTCGGGCAGATCCCTATCTGGTGGTCTGCTCCTCCATAAGCCAGGCACAATCCCTGTGCCCTACGACACTCTGCCACTACATGGCCCGGCTTTCCGCAATGAGAACATCCCACCGCGGAAGACTGCTTTTGCTTCTGCTGCTGCGGGTACGTCGGGGTCGAATGCTGAACTGACGTCACTGAGGCCGCCCGCCTCGGAGTTCCAATGGTTATACCCCTAGCTGCCGGGGCTGGAGCTGAAGATTGGTGCATCTGGTTGTGGGACCGCTTCCTGTCTCCGGTCCTGTCCACAATTCTTCGGGAGGTATACTCATGCCTTCTTGCTGCCTTCAACACTGCATCGAACGTCTGGTGCTCGAACTGCTCCACAGCCAATAATATCTCTAAATGCAGTCCCTGCTGGAACCGCTGGGCCCTATCGAATTCGGTTGCCACCAAGGTGGGGGCGAACCTACTCAGCCTGGAAAACTCGGTCGCATAGCCATCGACCGTCCTGCCTCCTTGCTTCAAGTTGGTGAATCTGGTCTGCAGGTCGTACCGTGCCACCGTATCGAAGTACTTTGTCTGGAACCTCTCTCTGAACGTCGCCCAAGTGACTGGTGCTGCTAATCCTATGGCCTGAGCTGCCCACCAATCGCGAGCCAAGTCTAACAACTGTAGGCGTACCACCGCCACCTTCTCATTTTCAGGTGTCCTAGCTGCTTCCAGGACCACCTCGGTATCCTGAAGCCAAGCATCCGCGGCAATCGCATCTTCACTGCCGCCAAAGAACGGAGGGTTCAAGCGCTTGAAACTGTTGGCCGCCTGATTCCCTTGGGGACCTCCTCGGTTTAGTGCATCATGAACTTCCTGGTGCAAGGCGTCGCCTCGACGATCTTGGGATGCAAGCAGTTCTCTGATAAGTCCTACCAAAGGTCCCTCATCCTGTCTAGCTGGTTGAGCGGGCGGAGCTGCCTGAACTGGAGGTTTCGAGCCTCCGGGAAGCATAACTCGGGAGGCTACTCCAGAGTGCTGAGCTTGATCTTCCTGGCGCTGGGGTGCTTGTCGAGCTTCCTCTGGCTGGTTGGCAGGTCCGGGAGTAATACCGCTGAAGAAGACGACATAGGAAACAATAAGGAAAGGACCAGGACAGATCAATGATACAAGCAATGTGATCAGGTCGAGATTCTCAGGGATTTGAAGATACGAGCAGAGATCAAGGACGAATATTGATTGAGACATCTATTCGGTAAACCCTCACATTTCTTGAATACCAAGACCTGCATGGGCCACCACTTAAACCATGTCACACCCCAGAACCAGAATACTGGAGAGCGGGGGCAGACATAGCCAGCTACGTATATTGAAATAGAATACATCTCAACTATACGGTCACGGCTGTCTAGATATGAGGGTTTACTACAAGCCAGCAGTCTCTTAAGGTCAAGCCTATTGTCTTAATCTCAAGCAATTAACAGAGTTACAAGATATTAGAATATCAAATATATATATATATATATAAGGCGTCCCAAATATTACATATTGGATGATCATGAAGCTAGTCGTACAAAATGATAGGACTAGCAAGAGTTCAGTCATACATGATCAACCCTAGGATTTGTTAATCATGTTTACAGCCCGTAGGCAGACAGTAAGTAAATGCATCGAGCTAACAGGTGCTCGTCGGCTAAACGCCTCAAAAGAATAAATTTACATATAAGTGGGTGAAACAAAAAGAAAAACCCACTCTTGGCCCGGGTTCCGTCTAGTTGTCACCATTGGGCTGGAAGCTTGGTAGATCCTCGGGAGCTGCTCCGAAATCTGGCCACACAAAACCAGCTGGGTCAAACCCCAGAAAGAGCAAGTGCCATAAAGGAGGCCACAAATAAGAACAAAAGCCAGCATATCAGAACATAAAGAATAAAAGGAAAGTACAAGCAGTAAAGTACACAGGGCGATAAACGACTAGGGACGTAGAACCATTCCGGGAGCCAGGTTACAATCCTTAAACCAAACAAGGACCGGGATTGTACCCCTTCGCCTGAATAGCTCACTGTCTCTACCCATTTATCGTTAGAGATAAGTAAAACAATCATGATCAAGAGTTCCAGGTACATGGGCCAGACAAGACTTAGACAGAGCTGGACACCATTCATTCACAATCGGCCAGGCAAGTACTACGGCTTACTACTTTAACTAACTAGGGTTATCACAAGCCTAATTACTAACAAGATGCAAGTGAGAATTTCCAGTCCCAAGCCTTGCAGACTATCCAGTTATCCTTCCGCGGGTTGAGAGTTATAGGTGGGTACATTGCCCGGGAGATAAATGTACCCTTAGGTGACTTAGAGGGTGCAACACATGACAGTGTGCTGGAAATGTGCTCTACTCGTCGGCAAGCTACAAGTCCATTAAAGCGCCCAGATAACGAGATTTCCTGTGACTGGGAATTCTCCATGTTCTAGTTTGATCTAATCATTAGCCTAATCCAACTTAGCGCGAGTCCCTGGCCGTGGTACCCAGAAAGTCACGTCCTAGACATGATGCAAGACAAGACAAGTGGATTGTACAAGCAAGCAAGCAGGAACACCCACGGTGTCAAGTTGATTATACGAGTCAAGTTACAAGTTACAAGTCAAGTCAAGTCAGGAGTGCGCCGCCACGGGCCACTATCAAGTTATCAAGATAATTCATGTCAGGGTACTTGTCAGGAGTGCGCCACGACGGACCACTATCATGTCAGGTTGATCATGTCAGGAGTGCACCACCACGGGTCACTGTCGTGTTATGCTAGTTCCTTGTCATACCAGGCCATGTACAATAGTCATTCCAAACATATTAAGTAAAATCAAGTTCATAACAAAAGACGTAAGGATATAAAATGGGCATAAAATACCTAATAAAATACTAATATAAAATAGGACTATAGAAGAGCCAAGATCAAGAAATAACAAATTCATCATAGACAAGTAGGTTGTGCAGGGTATGTACTGCGCAGGGTGCCAATTGCGCAGGATTAGCTGCGCAGGGTACCAACTGCGCAGGGTGAGCTGCGCAGGGTACCAACTGCGCAGGATAAGCTGCACAGCAGTTGGATTGCACGGGATCAGGTTGCGCAGGGATGGATGGCGCATGGATAGATTGCGCAGAAGGTAGACTGTGCAGGAGTCAGGTTGCGCAGGGGCCAACTGCGCAGGAGTTAGTGCGCCAAGGGAGATGCGCGGTTCAGCCCGAGAGGCCGGGCGCAATCGGCTATTTGCAATGAAGGCACTGGCCGAGAAGGAAGGTGCGCAGTTCACCAAAGGGTGAGCTGCGCAATCGGCCTTGCGCTAAAGAGCGCAGGCCGAGAGGGCTGCTTCTCCAACCCGAGAAGAACTCCAAGAACTTCAAAACTTCAATTCTTCATAACTTGATCAAATCAAAACCAAATCTAGATTTTCAAAGTTCTAACTTGAGTAAAATCGAATTCTCTTCCACATGAAAGCATCAAAACATGCAAAAATTAAAGTTTAATAGATCAAAACCAAGGATTTTTTAAAATGGTTAAAACCTAGATCTAGAAAAATGAAAGCTCCAAATCACAAAATGTCTAGTTCTAAAGTTGTTCTCCATGGCCTAATCTAGCTAATGGACAAATAAAAAGTGGTACTTATTTGATGGCAAGGTGCACTTGCCTATGGTGTGGTGTTGTGTGGAAGAAGGAAGAAGAAGAAGAAAATTAATAGAGAGTAAAGAGGAGAGAGAAAGTTAGGTGGGGATATAATGAGGGTGGTTGTGTTGTGTTGAGGGTAGAGTGTAGGTTAAAGTGTACCAATACATGTTAACCCAAACCTAATCAAACCAAACCAATTAAAACTGAGCCGAACCAAAACCCGAAATACGAGAAGAACCCACAATTTCGCAAGTCGAGAAAATTAAAATACATGCCAAAACTCAGATACGAGTATAAATACGAAAATACAGGAAATAGGGGTGACACTACTGCTTAGACTAGATTAGCTAGGCTTTATCTTATTTTTCTTTATGTCATTTGTATTGACTTTAGAGTTATATTATTTTTTGGATGTTTGTGATGTTGTGTCGTTTAGACACATAGACTTTTCTTCTGTTTGTATGTTCTCTTTTAAGATTTCATATATATCATATCGTACTATTTCCATCTTCAGATTGTGATTGAGTTGTATCTTCTGTGATTTGTCCTCCATTCGGAGAGTATATCAAATTGTACTTAGTTTGGAATAGTGACCTAGGATAGCGTTCTATCGTCGACACTGCGACGTAGGCTGGACGTACCCACTTTTCGTGCCCCTACACTGGGTGTGGGTTGTGACACTCGATCCTCGAACAAATGAGGAAAAACACTCAAGAATAGAATCTTCGTGCTCCCAAGTGGACTCGCCCGGGAATGATGCTTCTATGCAATTCGGACAAGTCGAATGGTCTTCCCTCTCAATACCTTCTCGTTGCTGTCGAGAATTGTAACAGGCTGCTCCATATACGACAGACTCGGCCCAACGGTGATCTCTGAATGATCAAGCACGTGACTCGGGTCTGCCACGTACCTTCTCAACTATGATATGTGGAAAACATCATGCAGACCCTCAAGTAACGGGGGTAATGCTAGACGATAAGCCACCTCACCAACTCATTCCAGAATATCGAAGGGCCCGATGTACTTCGAATTCAACTTGCCTCTGCTCCTAAATCTAATAGTCCTCCGAGTTGGTGATATCCTTAAGAATACGTGTTCGCCTTCCTTGAACTTCAAAGGTTGGTGGTGCGTATCAGCCCAATGCTTCTGTCTGTCCTATGCTGCTGGCTCTGAATTTGCTTCACTTTCTCTACTGTCTGGGTCACTAACTCTGGACCAAGTATCTGACGCTCTCTGACATCACTATAACACACTTGATACCTGTACTTCCTGTCATATAGTACCTCGAAAGGTACCATCTGGATGCTTGTTTGGTAACTATTATTGTAGAACTCCACCAAATATAGATGATCTTTCCAAGATCCTCTAAATTCCAACATGTATGCTCTCAGCATATCCTCAAGTGTATGGAGAGAGCGGTCTGATTGTCCGTCGGTCTGCGGGTGATAAGTTATGCTGAACTTGAGGCGAGTCCCCAAACTCTCCTATATACTTCTCCAAAAATAAGATATGAATTTGGAATCTCGATTCGATACAATGCTGACTTGTACTCCATGCAGACGTACTATCTGTCCCATGTATAAATCAGCCAGAATCTTCGTAGATTGCCCAACTTTGAAGGATAAGAAATGAGCCGACTTGGTGAGTCCATCCACGATGACCCAAACTGTGTCCTTCCCGTTGGGGGTCCTCGAGAATCCAGTAACAAAGTCCATTCTGATGTGTTCCTATTTCCACTCAGGAATGGGAAGTGGTTGTAATAGTCCTACAAACCTCTAGAACTCGACCTTAACCTGCTGACAGACCAAGCATCTCGTTACAAATCGAGCGATCTATCTTTTCATCCTATGCTACTAGTAATGCTGTCATAAATCCCTGTACATCTTCATAACTCTATGATGAATAGAGTATATCGAGCTATGCACCTCAGCCATTAATGTAAGCCCATGTTTTTCAAATTTTAGTTAATTAGTGTTAATTAGCTTTTTATGTCATTTTTAGCCTTAAAATATTTACTATAATTTTTAGGAATTTTTATAGAATTTTTAAATAATTTTTAAATAGTTTTTAAGTCAAAATATATCATTTTGTAAATTACTGAATTGTTTTAATATCGATTTGTAATATTTAATTTTGTTTTAATATCGTTTTGCAAATAAATCAATTGTTTTAATTAGAGTTTACAAATTATATTTGCAAACTGTTTGGGCGGTGGGCTTTTATACAATTACCCGATTGTCTGGGGGCTTCCTGCAAGACCTAACCCTAACTGCCCCCGACGACCAGCCAGCTGTCGACGACCGACCCCGATCTTTTCCGCCATTTCCGGCTAGCCACGGCGACAACCGACTTCGAAATCCTATAAATAGGACCCCCCCGGTCCTAAACCCTAACCCTAGCTCACCACCGTCCCCCCACAGACCCTCTTTCTTCCCCGACAAGCTTAAGACCTAACCCTAACTCCGGCGAGCCCCAACGCCACCTCCCTAGCTACCCTCACAGCCCCCAACCACCGCCGACGAGCTCGCCACGCCGAGCTGGACCCAGCGCCACCCAAGCGCCGCCTCGCCGATGCTTCCTCCGCCGTCCACGACCCTCGAAATCCCCCTTCGACGATCGGACACGTGAGTAGCTGTGTTAAATCGTGTCGTATGAGGCTCGTGTCCACATATGTTGTTCGCCGTGTCCTGGCGAGCACGAGTGTGGAACTGGACACGTGAAACTCGTGTCGTGCGTGTCGAAATCGACCCGAACACGTAGAAATCCTGTGTCGCTAACTGTCCGGACACAGGATCGAGTTTTTTTTATGTGTTAATTAATCCTAACCTAATTAAATCTAACAAAAACCCTAACTCTAACACAACCGGTGGGCTGACCCCCTGGCCAGCCCGACCTAGCCTAAATCCCCCCCCCCCCCCCGCGCTGGCTCGGGTTCGAGCCCCTTACTGCTGTTCCTTTTTCTTTTTCCTTTTCTTTTCTTGTTTCTTTTCTTTTCTATTATATATATATATTTATATATATGTATATACATATATTTGTATATATATATATATGTATTATTATACTGTATTATATATATGTACTGTATTTATATATATATATATATATGTTATATTTAGTACTTTTATATAATGTATATGTATATATGTATATATTTTTATGTGTATATATATTATTATATATATACTTTATAATTAAGTGTTTTCCTTATATATATATATATATATATATATATATATATATATATATATATATATATATATATATATATATATATTAAAATATATATATATATATATATATATAAAATATATATATATATATATATATATATATATATATATATATGTATATACTTTATAAATTAAGTATTTCCTTATACATATATATATGTACTTTTTACATATGTATGTATATATTCACTATGCATAATTTTACCTTATCAAATATTAATATTTATTTTGCACTTTTTACCAATTTGTATTTTAGTGTATTTAAATTACTGCAACCATTTGGTGTCCAAGTCTAGCATGAGTTTTTGGGCCCAATATATTTTCACATATTCAAGACCTGTACAAGTCATATTGGACTTGATTCATGACCTTGGGTCCTGTATTTGAACTTTGGTTCAAATTATATACATGGACAAAATACGCAGATAATTAATTATTTAATTTCAATTGTGTGCAATGTTGTTTTTGAATTTCTAAAAATACTTAAAGTACTGTTAAAATTCTAGAAAAATAGTATTTAGATACTATGTTAAGTTAGCTAATTTAGTATAATTTTTATAGTATTTAAATTACAGTTTTGCCACTAGTTTGGCATATGGAACCAAAACTCATTTTCTGTATACTTAGGAAAACTGATTTTTATAAAATACTTGTACTGGTTAATAAATTCCAGAAAAATTATCATAAATTTCTATAATTAACAAGGATCATTTTGGTACTTTATTTTATGTAAAAATTAAGCTTATTGTCTATCTCAAAAATTGTTAGAACACAATGGTCATTTGATTTATTTATTGATTAATTACGACTTGTAGCTTTTTTGTGTTATTTTGAGTCTTAGCCGTGTTGAACCTCACCCCTCACTAGTGTAAAGACCCTAAAAAGTTAGTTAAAGTAGTGTGTCACCCCACATTGGTCTCCTATGCTAAAATTATCATTTTGGCTAGGTGCCCAGTCACAAGTCGTGTAGCACCAATTAGTGTCTTAGCGTTTTAGCTTAGTGTAAAAACTAAGTTTATGTATTTATTTCTACAGTGACGAGTTACCGGACATCCATAGCACTTTTATCACAGCTTATTTTGCTTTGCTTTGCTAGAGGCAAGTACTTTCTACAAACTTTACATACTGCTATAACAATAAACTGTGATTTACCCCCTTGTTAAATGCTGATCCTTGGGATATCAAGTTAGATCTTTACATGTTGTGTTACTATTAGTCTCCACCATATTTATACAGTATCTCATATCTCTCACATGTTTAAATAACGGATTAAGGGGAAACTGTTAGTATTGTACGTGAACATGACCCCCTTCTCCGTATGTATTTACCTCGCTCAGTGACATTCTATTTGTGACCTTGCCGTATGTTCTGATATCGCGTTTGTGTATGGATATACACCGATGCCGTTCGTGCATGTATGTGCATACCAGAAAACTTGATATGTACCACAGTACATCCTGTTCACCTATTGACCGATTCACATACATGCTACAGTTTTAAACTTTTAAACTACATGTGGTTATTTATAAAATAACCAATTAAACCATGATATGCCATGATTCCAGTTTATTACATTCTTGTTCATGCTTCGTATATTTAGTTTGCTAGAATCAGTACTTGCTCCCGTCCTGACAGGATAACGTGGAAGTGTCCTTACTGAGGAGGAGTTACTCTGGGACACATATTATGGAGATACTGCCGAGGACCCGGCCTTGCTTTACGAGGATGTTCCTGCTGGGAACCTCGCCTAGTTGTCTTTTGTTTTTAGACTTTTGAGAGTAGTCATGTATTAGGCTACATATTTTGTAACTGGACATGTATCCAGTTTTTACATTTCAGACTTGTACTTTGGACATTTTACTATATGATACGACTTTTGTGTTTGGAGCATTTATGACTTTTATTCACTTATAGAACTGTTAGCACATTTAGTCTTATCCTGTTGTCTTTAGAACAGCTTACTACGTTTTATATCAAACGTAGGCTGGGCATGACTCGGCCTGGCCCAACAATTTGGGTAGCGGGTCGTGACATGTTTTTAGTGGTAGCCCATGCAGGTCCTGACTAAATTGTTTGGTTACGTTATTGTACCAAGCATGCCTGCAATTAGGAACTTAAGGTAATTAGACAACATTAGGAATGACGCTTAGAACACCTAGAGGAATGCTAGGATTGTAACATAGGAAATTGTCACGACCCGCACCCTAGAGTAAGGGCACGAGAACGTAACAACGCCCAGCCTACGTCGCAGTGTCGGCGGTAGAACACTGTCCTAGGTCTCATACATCTAGCAGTATAAGGATAAACAGTTTATACTCTCCGAATGGGGCTGACATAGCAGATATAGTCTCAATCACATCTAAGTTAGAGCATAATAAGGATAGATAAAACATGAAATCCAAAAGAGATACACCAGAGAGAAATCTAAGTGTCTAAAATACACAAACCCAGAAATACATCTCAAATCTCAAAATATAGTAATCCATAAAATAATACAACTCAAGACAACAGAAAATAAACTGAGCAAAATCCTAGCTACCTATACAACCTCTACTGTGTCTCCTCTAGGCTAGCAGGCAATCCCAGGCTATCTGTAAAATTTATCAATAGGTCCAGTCAGGACAGGAGCGAGCACAATACATCTCATGCAGTTCATATCATGGCAGAAAATATAAAGCAAGCAATAGAATAAGATACATGAAACGCTGTAACAAGATGTACATGAAACAGAAGAGATATTTGATAACTGGAAATATATACATGATAAGTAAGAACTGTAAGTGACTAGTGATTTAGAGTAAGAGATGGCATATAATTGGCTTAGGTTGAACATGATGTACATGAGTGAACATGTAGGACATCAGCCAGTAAGGCTGTGTTGTACATGATAAAACATGAAAAGTAACAGAGTGAACATGATGGGTAAATCACATGACCATTTATACTCACCCCTACCCACAATCAATACACAAAGATTCGTTCAAGTTACGTTACGGACATGATGTTTTGGTTATACAAGAAACACATGAGAAAACATGAGCGTTCATGAAAGAACATGAGAGTACATGAACGTACATGAAAGAACATGAGAGAACATGAGTGTACATGAATAATGCAGAAGCAAGGAATACATGATGTACGTGAAACACATGTCATAAAGTATCCGATGCGCCCGCTAAGGGGGATAACATCCCAAGAAGAGATCCATATAGTACCAATCCGTGATGATAACGTGACAGCATCAAGTAAAAGTAATCTAGAGCAAGAATATAAGTCATGACAAGTATGAAACGATCAGAGAATGTACTCGCCTGATAACAGAATGTCCGAAGAGGGTGTACTGCTTGAGGAGAGGTGTTTGCCTCCTAATCAGAGCAATACAAGTTACAACATGTCTAAAATAAGGAAATAGACTGCTACAATGCATCTACATGCTGTCTAGGTCAAACTAGGCTAAAGTCAACACTTGGTCAACTCTAGTCATAGCTAGGTCAACTGGGTCAACCTAGACTCAATGAAGTCTCACTAGGCCTAACCAATCTACCCTAGCTAGTACACACCATACAAATCCAAGGCTATACAAGCCAACACAAGTCACATATCAAGATACATCACATTCATGCATATTCAACATTATATATATATATATATATATATATATATATTTTTATATATAAATATATATAATATATATATATATATATATATATATATATATATATATATATATATATATATATATATATATATATATAAGTGAAAAGAACTAACATGTAAAGCTATGTATGTGTGTGTGTGTGAACATGGAAGTGTAAATGAAAAGAGAAATCAACACTAGTTATGAGTTTACACTACACATGGCACAAAGCTAACCCATCTACATTACACATGTATTATACTTAACATGCATGGCTACAAGTATATATCTATATACATTAGAGTAGAGACTATTTAAGTTATAACTAACATGCATCTATACTCTACATAAATCTATATACATTAAGCAATAATTTAGAGAAGGGTTACATGGCATGGCGGTTGATATAGAGTAGGGTGACCTTGTGCAGAGGGTGAAGTTCATTCTCAGTTTAGTTCCACATTTGCATATAAACTAAAGTGAGCTATCCCATAAACTGGTGTAACTAACCACATAAAATGAACCATGTTATCTGAAATCTGCCATTAAGCCAACATCCCATATGCATACAGCTCATGCATTGTCTAATACTGAAATTAACTAACATTTCGAATTAAGGGGTTGAAGGTTAACATTACATTCATAGACATTCCACTATATTGAAAACTGAAATTGGCTTGGCAATAGGAAAAGGAAGGTATATATGCTTACATGGACAGTTCAGTGTTCGAACAACCTAAAATGAACTAACATTCAATCTAAATATCAGCTATGCATTGGTTCTATGTCTACATATAAAATCTGATATTGTATTTACAATATTTATACATTATGCATTCATATCTATCATTACATATATACCTTACATTTATATCTAGCATTCATTATATACTTTCATGCATACATTGTATATCATTCTTTCATTCATGCATTTATACATTGCTTACATACATTACATTAATTGCATTCCTACATGCTTGCATTCAACCATATATATACATTAATGTAAAGAAGATATATATCATATATATATCATTTCATTCATCTAACATATCATGCATTACATACTCTATATTCATTTAATATCCATACTACATAGGCTCATAGGTTACACAAAATGCATATATCGTATAGTCACCCATCTACTTAAAACTAATACTGTACCAATTGGGCCTTCACTAAATTCTAGAATTAAAGTATGTTATAGCTCTTCGTGTTAGCTTTCCGAAACTTCAAACGGATCGCATTTTCGTGTCCGGAAGCTCCCGGAATCGCGAAAACACCGAAACGCGTTCGTCTTTCGTACAGCTGACACTCAAACAATTCTACAGAAAGTTTTAAAACGAATTTGGCTTATTAAAATATATATTTGGAAATCTAACTTCGATACGCTTCTTTTAAAAAAAGCGAGAGGTTAATTGGAGTTATGAGCTAAAAGTTATGGTATTTCTAAGTTGCTCTAGGTACTAAAAATGTGGATAAATATTATGACGAATTTAGGTAGTTTGAGACAAAAGAAACACAAGTATATAACATAATATATCAAGAACTCACTCTCTACACTAATATATATATATATGAGACACTATAGAACACATCTCCAATACAAAAATATGAGATTAAACATGTAATAATTCATTCACACATAACAACAACACATAGTGTGTTCAAATTTGAGATTTTTCCACATGGACACAACCACAACACAATGGACACTCCTATGACCTCCAAATGGACACAAAATGGACACAAATGGAGATACAACCATGGGGGTCATTCCTATGGGTTCAAAATATTTCTATATGTATGTAGGGATGGATTAGAGGAGAGATTTTACCTTCCGAGAGAGAGATTCAAAGGAAAATCCTTCCGACACGACACCGACACGTAGAGATTCCAAAAGGACACGAACGAGCTCCGAATCTTCCTAAATTTGGCTAGCACCATCTAACCATGGAGTAGAAGATAAATGAAGAAGATTTGATGGAAAAGGGGGTTGATTTGGAGATGAAATCAATGGAGGTTCATCTCTAAATTAATTTGGGGAAGAACAAGAGAGAGAAAGTGGATGAAAACAAATGAATGAAGGAGTGACTCACTCCTTATCCCCCTATAGGTGGCTGCCCAAAAAAGGTGAGGTGTCCCCTATTTGAATGTCCAAAATGCCCTCCACTAATCTATTTGATTTAAATTAGGAATGAGTTAAAGGTTGAGGTCATTTTAGTCTAGTTTTAAGTCTCTAATTAAACTAAACCTATCCATAAATAATTAGTCTAACTACTAACTAAAATTAATATCATGTGGACTTAAATTAATATCATGTGGGCCATGCCTAACTAGTGTGTGGGTCCCACTAGAGTCAAACTACCTCCCGGGTCCCCGTTTCAAGTCGGATTGAGTTAAAATTCGAACCCGACTCAAATAACCCCAAAACAATATCATAAATAATAAAATAAATTTTAACCACAAAATAATATCATAAATAATAAATTAAATTTTAACCACAAAATAATATCATAAATAATAAAATAAATTTCAAAGTATTTTAAAATATAAAATGACAAAAATATTCCTGTTTCTGAAAACTGGGGGTGACAAATCTATCCACCTTAAAAAAATTTCGTCCTCGAAATTAAAATATTTCTACCCCTTCCAGGTCAAACCCCCATAATCAAAGTCTCAAAACTTAATCAATCATACAATTTAAAAGGACGGCATACAGGATCATGGCATACGGTGGTAATGAAAGTCTCATCTAGGTATACTAGTCACACTAGACCAAAATAATCATAAGGTATCAAAACATACAAGCAATCAAGGGTGTTGAACTAGAAAAGTTATAAAAACAACAATCATCAAAGCTGTAAGGCAGTCTACCATCCTATATGAAAACTGGTAATTAGCAAAAATAAAATAAGATAACTACTAATCATCTATAAAGGGGTACTATTTAAGAAAAATCAAAACCAAAAGTTTGAGGAACGAAGGTCAATAGCGTTGAATCCAATCACAATATAATATATATAGAAAGAGAGAGTGTTAGAGAGGGAAAAGCTAACATTATGTAAATGTTATGTGGTTAGTGCGTGTATGGGTGTATGTGGACATGTTCATATGGTTAGATAGTAGTCTTGTGTGTGTGAAATATACATGAAAGTGTATAGGAGGATTTGGGTCTCAAATAATAGCTATCAAGTTATACTATTCATGGCATATTGGTTAAACAGTCTACAAGGCACAAGCTATTTACTCATAACATGCATGGCTAACCATATATATATGTATATCTATATGTATAGAGAGGTAGAGATTTAATTATGTATCTATATACATTATAACATGTATGCATAAACTATATATATATATAAATCTATATAGATTTATGAACATAACATGGAGATGAAGGGTTAGGTTTACATAGCAGTTGTGAACATTAGTGTAGAGTGTCAAGTGTACATGGGTTAAAACTTGAAATAAAGGGTTCAATCATTCAGTTTAGTTCAACATTACATATTAAATCTGAAATTGAACTAAACATTTAAAAGCAATGTAAAAATGTTAACATGTATTCAGTTTTCAGGATTTTGGAGAAATTCGAACATCAAAACCAACCCAACGTTTACCACAACCACAACCTAACATGTAAGAGTATAAAACCTAACATTATATCCCTACATACAACAATGTATATGGCTCAAAACATTACATTTTAAAAAAAACTACAAATTGACTAATCACTTAGAATTCAGGCTTAAAGGGTTAATATGCACACAGTCTCAGATTTGACAAATTCAAACACAAAACTCAACCAATTTCTTTAAAACTTGAAATCCTGTATATAACATACATGGGCAGTGATATAAACAACGACTAATAACATGAAATTTACATTTAATTTACGAATTTAATCTAGAAAATATAGAACTAGTCACTGATACTGTACTATATTAGAAATATTAGGATTTTGAGAAATTAACATCAAACATATTAATATGCATTTAGATAGGTTGGTAATCAAGTGTAGCATGCATATGTGTCAGGCAAGTATCTGTGTCCAATATATATATATATATTTTAAGGTAATACAAGAAATAATGGCAAGAAGGAATAATGATAAAATCTGTTCTGCTTATCTGTTTAAAAGAAGGAACCATTTTGAAACCCAGAGCTAAAATATCAATCCAAGATAAGGTCTAGCAAAATCATCGATTCATGGTATTAAGAAAAATTTCATGGTAAGAAGTTACACAAGCTACTCCTAAGTAAACAATGAGAAACAAAACAAAACAAAACAAAACAACAATAATTCTTTTTTTTTTGAATGACTGAAACAAAAGTAGCAAAAACATGTTCGAAAATATTTAAGGTACAATCTGATAATCATATGCGTCTATCCAAATTCATGGTACTCTAAATCCTTGTCATACTAGTGAGCAAGTCTACGATAATCACAGAGTCCTTGACTTATGCACATACCTCTAGAATCATGGTATTTAACATTTTTGCGATACCGCTAGCTTGGCTGCAAAAATCTTAAATTCCTACACTCGAGAAATATATCCAAAATCAGACTATATGTCTTCACCATGCTGGCTAATGTGACTATAGAAGACTAGATTCCATAACATAGATGACCTAGCCCATATAATTTCATCTTGTCAAAAATTAAATTAAATCAACAATGAATACTCAAAAAAAAAATCAAATCAAATTTATCAACGAACTTCAAAATTCAAAAATGAACAAAAATCCTTCAAATCATATAAATACAAACTCGGATGCTACAACTAACATCAAGATTCAAAATTTAACAATCTTCCATCAAAATCAATAAATACAAACTCAAATTCAACAATAATCCATCAAAATCAAATTCAACAACAGAAAGTAAAGATAAATCAAATCAAGGAAAAAAAGTTTTCAAATCGATGTTGTCACGACCCGCACCCTAGAGTTAGGGCACGAGAACGTAACAACGCCCAGCCTACGCCACAGTATCGGCGGTAGAACGCTGTCCTAGGTCTCAATGCATCTAACAGTATAAGACTAAACAGTTTATACTCTCCGAATGGGGGTGACATAGCAGAATGTAAACTCAATCACATCTAAGGTAGAGCATAAAGAAAGATAGATAAAACATGAAATCGAAAAGAGATACAACAGATAGAAGTCTAAGTGTCTAAGATACAAACTCAGAATACATCTCAAAACCCAAATACAGTAATCCATAAATACAACTCAAGATGACTGAAAATAAACTATAAGCAAAAACCCTAGCTATCTATGCAACCTCTACTGTCTCCTCTAGGCTAGCAGACAACCTCCAGGCTATCTGTAAAATTTATCAACAGGTCCAGTCAGGACAGGAGCGAGCACATTACATCTCAACAGTTCATAGCAGGTTAGAAAATATAATCATGCAGTAAAGTAAGATACAGGTACTGAAAGAAATGCTGTATGTAAACAGAGAGAGAGAGAGCTGTAATAGAAATATCTACTATAAATAGAGAACTAACATGTGGCTAGTGAGTCAGAGTACAATATAGACATGTAAATGGCATAGGAGATTCTGATAAGACACTATGGAAGAGATTCTGATAAGATACTACTTGGGTATTATTCACATGTCTACTTCTACTCCCCCGTACCCCCAATCGATACACAAGGATCCAACCAAGTTATGTTATGATTCCACGTAAAGCCTCCGAAGGGTGATACATGGATGTCCCAAAAATGGGGATTCTAGGATACCCAATAAATGGGATAGGAGATTCTAGGAGACTCTGTGATCATAAGAGTATATGTCACAAGTGATCAAAGAACCTGTGAAGCATAGTGATACGTCATGTAAGTGAAACGCACAGAACATGTAGTACCCGATGCTCCCTAAGGATAACATCTCAAGAAGGGATCCGTATTGTACCAATCCGTGTGACCAACATGACAGTACAAGTAAAGTAATTTAATGCAGGAAATAATTCTAAGCAGGATATGAAATGATCAGAGAATGTACTCGCCTGATATCTGAATGTCCAAGGTAAAGATACTGTCCGAGGAGAGGTGTCTGGCTCTTAATTAGAACAGCACAAGTCACAACATGTCCAGAAGGGTAATATAAAGTACTACAATACATTCTACATGAATCTAGGTCAAACTAGGCCAAAGTCAACCCTTGGTCAACTCTGGTCAACTGTACTAGTCAAACTAGGTCAAGCTAGGTCATGTCCTAACCCAGCAAGTCTTACTAGGCCTAACCAAGACTATCCTAGCAAGCACACATCAATACAAGGTATACAAGCCAACATACACCCAACTCTATATAGCATGCAATTATTCAATAGTCAATATGCAAGAATTCACATTGGATATACACTAGGTAATCTATTACTTTAAGCTATATATGTCTACATATATATACACATGCATATATTGGTATTCAATATTAGGTCTATAATCATGGCATTTCAAATGGTTATATAAACTTATATATTACAACACAATATGCTAACATATATATAATATACATACATAGCTAAGTTAACTATATTCATAATTACTTATTTAAGAGGCTATGTGTGTGTATGTGAACATGGCAAAGGGGCAAGTGAGGGTTAAATGGGCATACATAGTGTATACATATCAAAGAGTGTCAAAGTGTAAGTGAACAATGTGTCAAGTGTGATAGTGTCAACATAGTGTAAGGGGTACATGAGGTAATATAGGATTTGTGTTAACATAGAACATTACATCTCATTAACTTATATATTGCATATATTACATCTATTATTAC
Source organism: Iris pallida (assembly GCA_029216955.1). Lineage (NCBI taxonomy): Eukaryota > Viridiplantae > Streptophyta > Magnoliopsida > Asparagales > Iridaceae > Iris > Iris pallida. Next base: position 13,349,315 of record JANAVB010016400.1, read on the forward strand.
ATTACATTCATGCTTGCATTCATTTATCATTCATTTATTCTCTTGTACTACTATATGCACCATAATTACATACTATGGAACCTACATATTCATTACAAGCCACACTTATACATGCTTACATTAGATATGATACTTACACCTCATACATCATTTATTTTACCATTTACTCATGCTTGTATTCTCTATTTAGTTACATAATGTATATACATTAACATGGGTTAAAATCAAATAGAACATTATATTACACACAAGGGTGCACAAAATGCATATGTCGAATAGTAACTCCTACTAATAATCAATAATATACCATCTCAGCATGAATTAAAATTTAGGATTAAAGTATGTTATAGATCTATGTGTTAGCTTTCCGAAACTTCAAACGGATCGCATTTTCGTTTCCGGAAACTCCCGGAATCGCGAAAACACCGAGAACGCATTTGTTTTTCGTACAGCTGATACTCAAATAATTCTCCAGAAAGTTACAGAAAGAATTAGGCCTATTAATATATGTTTTTGGAAAGCTAACTTCAATACGCTTCTTTTAAAAAAAATAGGAGATTAAACCGAGCTTTGAGCTAGAAGTTATGACATTTCTAAGTTAGGGCTGAAATTAAAAACGTGGATAAAAATCATGACGAATTTGGGTAGTTTGAGACAAAAGAACACAAGTATATAACATAATATATCAAGAACTCACTCTCTACACTAATATATATATATGAGACACTATAGAACACATCTCCAATACAAAAATATGAGATTAAACATGTAATAATTCATTCATACATAACAACAACACATAGTGTGTCCAAATTTGGGATTTTCCCACATGGACACAACCACAACACAAAGGACACTCCTATGACCTCCAAATGGACACGAAATGGACATAAATAGAGATACAACCATGGAGGTCATTCCTATGGGTTTAAAATAGACCTATATGCATGAGAAAATGAAAAGGAGAAGGGATTTATACCTTCCGGTAGATCGAATCGAAGAAAAGCCTTCCCGGAGCGACACCGACACGTAGAGATTCAAAAAGGACACGAACGAGCTCCGAATCCTCCCAAACTTGGGTAGCTTCCTCCTTGGCTAGAATGGAGAAGGAAAGAAGAAGATTTGGTGGCGAAATAGAAGGATTTAGTGGAGAAATTGCTAGGGATTGCTCTCTAGGAATTTGGGGAAGAACAAGAGAGAGAGTGTGGATGAGAATAATGAAATGAACTTGAGCCTATCCTCTCCCAAAGTGGCTGGCCATATGGGTCTATTTGTCCTATTATGGTAAGTTCCAAAATGCCCCCACTAACCTATTCTATGAGTATTAGGAAAGGGCTAATTGGTTGGGGCTAAATTAGTTATTCTAAAGTCTCTAATCACACTAACCTTATCCATAATAATTAGTCTAACCTCTAACTAAAATATTTCTATCATGTGGACTAAAATTAATATTATGTGGGCCATACCTAACTAGTGTGTGGGTCCCACTAGAGTCAAACTACCCCCGGGTCCCCGTTTCAAGTCGGATTGAGTTGAAATTCGAACCCGACTCAAATAACCCCAAAACAATATCATAAATAATAAAATAATATCAAAATAATTCAGAGAGGTCAAATGCAAAAATATTCTTAGACCAAAAATGACATTAAAATATTATAATCACATGGTTAGGCTCTAGGTCAAACAGTCTCTAGGGTTTCTCTAGCAAAACGTCAAAACCACAAGTCATTGATTTAAATAATTTTAAAATGATTTAAAATCACCAAAAATCATATCATGAATTAAATATCATTATTAAAATAATTATAAACACGAAATTTCAAAATTACCCTCATTTGGGAAAACTGGGTGCTACAACTCTACCCACCTTAGAAAAATTTCATCCTCGAAATTTAAGATCGATAGTACTCCTTCTAGAGCCTCTAACCTACCCAATATCTAAGGTAACACTTTCTAACACTGGAATAATAAACGGACATCTAAATAGTATCAATCTAGGAATACCTCCAATACTGCTCTGCTGTATGGCGGTAATGGAACTTCAATAGAATATGGACTGGAACCTATATCCAAGGGACTGGACCTATTTTAAAGTGGTCTTAACTAAGGATGAAAAGGAACTGATCATAGGCTATAGGTATGCTCAAACTATTATCTTCCTATTAACCATCTATTAATACATTCTATTACCATAGAAACGATGCATTACTAAGACATATAGGCCCCTATCTCTCATAACACATTTATACTCACCAAAAGACTAGTACATCCTATCAAGGCTGATACTATAATCTCTCATAAATCTCCTAAGCTACATGTTTATAGACACGCATCCCCACATCAAGGACTAACCTATATATATCTACAACTGATACTAATGGGGTGACGTCCCTATTTCCCAACAATCAAGGTCTAAATTTTTTTTAATCTAAATCATGCAATTTGAAGGAATAGTATACAAGGTTAGGGCATACCGTAGCAGTTGGAAGTCTCACCTGGGTACACTAATCATTCTAGGTTAAAACAGTACTATAGTATCAACACACAAACAATCTAGGGTGTCCTAATTGGGAAGGTAAGGGAACAACAATCATCAAGGTTGTAGGGCTGTCTACCATCCTATATAAAAATTGGTCATTAACAAGCAACTAAGAAATTATTAAAAGGTTACTATTCCATAAAATAGCAAAAATTAAAAATTTAGGCACAACAAATCACAAATAGATTTTTGTCTTGACACGATTTAAGTTGATTAATTTCGGGATAAAACGAGATTTGGGCAAGAAGGAAAATCAATGAAATCAAAGTATGAGCACGAGCATCCAATGATGGAGGTTCAGGTCATGATTAAATTTAATTCGACTGAGTACGAATACGAGGTTCATAGGCGATGAAAAGATTTCAAGGAGAATTGTCAAGGCTGTCGCGAATGAGACTCTAGGGTCAAGTTTAACTATGTCTCCATTCTCGTAGATTGATACATGAAAAAGTGAACCAAAGTGCAATAGGTTGATCAGACCATCATGTACCGGTTCTGATTAGACAATATGTTAGTGGGTGGCCACCCAATAAAATATGTCATGACCAAGCTCGAAAATAGATAAGCTTGCAAAACTAAGGCTAATTTAGCAGCACAAGATATAAGGGTGGTAATGATGAAAGGAATTACATAGTCCAAGTTTTTTAACCAACGGGTCAAGTAATCAGATAAGGTACAAGGTTAAGCATCTAAGGAAACAAGCAGAACACCATCACATGTCGGGTCAAAAGAATTGAGTCAAGGCTGGATTTCTAATTGAAATAAGAAAAAATTTAGTATAATGGTAGAGGTTATAGTTTAGCCAGTTGACCAGAAAATCATATCAAGAAAATAGAGTACAAGAAGACGGGTTTTAGTGGGACATTATATACCTACACGAAGGTGAGCTCGTCTAGGCCTTGCATATAAGATTTGTTGGAGGGTAACAGCTAGTATTACATTCCGAATATCAAAGTCACGATAAGGAACGTCAAGGATCTCAATTAGAAAGTGGGAGTTCAAGAGGTGGTAATTAATGCATAAAAATAATGAAGATCGAGTTAGTCATCTGCTTCTGATACTCTGAAGTTCATCTGGTCATAACTTGCCAATCATATCTTTACCTCACCAGTCTCCATATGAAAATTTAACCTTTAATTAAACCCTTACCATGACTACCGTAGGCAATTCCCAATTTCCAAACATCACTCTTGAAGCACAACCCTCACATTTAGGAATCAACATTAACCATTTATTTAAATTTCCAAGTTCTTTCACCTTGTCTTAAATTTGACCCAAAACCTCTAAATCCCGTTTACGAATTCTTTGAACTTGTTCAAATTGTTCTCCTCGTATTATTTAATTTAAATCTCTAGGCCTTACAAAACTTATCTTTCATCATAAAATCAACTTCCGTATTTTCTTCGACATACACCCTTGAATATTATTCTCCTAAAAATATTTCACAACAATCTCTAAACTTCTATAACTTTGTGCTCTCTCTATCCCTAGTCATTTTCTCACAACATCTTGTTTAATATCCTTATTAAACACAATTAACTTCTCTTTTCCATTACTAACCTTCTACATAGCCTCAGAGTAAAAGTTTTCCCCAGAATCAATAACCAAGATTTTTTAAGTTCTCAAAACTAGGTTGACCTCTGATATCCTCATTAGTTTTGAATACACCTATAAACCATCTCATAACCCCAAAATTTCTCTAAATGTAATTGTTTCCAGATTGGCAGTATACATCTCTTTATTCTATTCGAGACCTTTACCACATTTCTATCTCAAGTTTCCATATGGAACACTCCACATTTGATTTCCTTTAGATCATCATAAAATAACCAGTTACGTCTTCTCTGAGCTACATAATTTACGTCACTTCCTTAACATTTTTCAAGCAAAATGATATGAAGATTCAAGAGTTGTCAAGGTATAGCTGACAGAATTATATACGAGACATAGAATTGATATAATCAGGACAGGTATATAAGACAAGGAATAATGGTAGTAAAAATATTGGCAGGAAAAGAATGATAATAGAATCTGTTCTGCTTATCTATTTAAAAGAGGGACCCATTTTTTTTTTGAAACAAGAATTATAATACCAAATCCAAAATAAGGCCTAGCAAAATCATTGGTTTATTGTATTAAGAAGAAATAAATTTTTGTAAGAAGTTAGACAAGGTTTATAAAAATAGCTAAAGCTACATCCTAAGTAAACAATAAGAAACAAAACAAAACAAAACAACAATAATTCCTTCTCTTTTTTTTGAATGACTGAAACAAAAGTAGCAAAAACGTGTTCGAAAATATTTAAGGTACAATCTGATAATCATATGCGTCTATCCAAAATCATGGTACTCTAAATCCTCGTCATACTAGTGAGCAAGGCTACGATAATCACAGAGTCCTTGACTTATGCACATACCTCTAGAATTATGGTATTTAACATTTTTGCGATGCCGCTAGCTTGGCTGCAAAAACCTTAAATTTCCATACCAGAGAAATATATCCAAAATCAGACTATATGTCCTCACCATGCTGGCTAATGTGACTATAGAAGACAAGATTTTCATAACTTAGATGACCTAGCCCATATAATTTCATCTTGCCAAAAATTAAATTAAATCAATAATGAATACCAAAAAAAAATCAAATTTATCAACGAACATCAAAATTCAGAAATGAACAAAATCCTTCAAATCATATAACTACAAACTCGGATGCTATAGCTAACATCAAGATTCAAATTTCAACAATCTTCATCAAAATCAATAAATACAAACTCAAATTCAATAATAATCCATCAAAATCAAATTCAATAGCAGAAAGTAAAGATAAATCAAATCAAGAAAAAAAGAAAAGAATTTTCAAATCGGAGTTAAACAAGATTCTCAAGGGTCGTCCCAGGAATCTCTCAAGGGATCCTAATTGTGATTGAGTATCTTCAAAAATATATCCTAATCCTACTGTAGGCTGTAGTGGTACTCTAGTTCGAGTACCACTACACAAACTCGACCTGCATGGGCCACCACTAAAAACGTGTCACGACCCGCACCCTAGAGTTAGGACACGAGAACGTAACAACGCCCAGCCTACGCCGCAGTGTCGGCGGTAGAACGCTGTCCTAGGTCTCAATGCATCTAACAGTATAAGACTAAACAGTTTATACTCCCCGAATGGGGGTGACATAGCAGAATGTAAACTCAATCACATCTAAGGTAGAGCATAAAGGAAGATAGATAAAATATAAAATCGAAAAGAGATACAACAGATAAAGTCTAAGTGTCTAAGATACAAACTCAGAATACATCTCAAAATCCAAATACAGTAATCCATAAATACAACTCAAGATGACTGAAAATAAACTATAAGCAAAAACCCTAGCTATCTATGCAACCTCTACTGTCTCCTCTAGGCTAGCAGGCAACCTCCAGGCTATCTGTAAAATTTATCAACAGGTCCAGTCAGGACAGGAGCGAGCACATTACATCTCAACAGTTCATAATAGGTTAGAAAATATAATCATGCAGTAAAGTAAGATACATGTACTAAAAGAAATGCTGTATGTAAGCAGAGAGAGAGCTGTAATAGAAATATCTACTATAAATAGAGAACTAACATGTGGCTAGTGAGTCAGAGTACAATATAGACATGTAAATGGCATAGGAGATTATTCTGATAAGACACTATGGAAGAGATTCTGATAAGATACTACTTGGATATTATTCACATGTCTACTTCTACTTCCCCGTACCCCCAATCGATACACAAGGATCCAACCAAGTTATGTTATGATTCCACGCAAAGCCCCCGAAGGGTGATACATGGATGTCCCAAAAATGGGGATTCTAGGAGATTCTAGGATACCCAGTAAATAGGATAGAAGATTCTAGGAGACTCTGTGATCATAAGAGTATATGTCACAAGTGATCAAAGAACCTGTGAAGCATAGTGATACGTCATGTAAATGAAACGCATAGAACATGTAGTACCCGATGCTCCCTAAGGATAATATCTCAAGAAAGGATCCATATAGTACCAATCCGTGTGAACAACGTGACAGTACAAGTAAAGTAATTTAATACAGGAAATAATTCTAAGCAGGATATGAAATGATCAGAGAATGTACTCGTCTGATATCTGAATGTCCAAGGTAAAGATACTGTCCGAGGAGAGGTGTCTGGCTCTTAATTAGAACAGCACAAGTCACAACATGTCCAGAAGGGTAATATAAAGTACTACAATGCATTCTACATGAATCTAGGTCAAACTAGGCCAAAGTCAACCCTTGGTCAACTCTGGTCAACTGCACTAGTCAAACTAGGTCAAGCTAGGTCATGTCCTAACCCAGCAAGTCTTACTAGGCCTAACCAAGACTATCCTAGCAAGCACACATCAATACAAGGTATACAAGCCAACATACACCCAACTCTATATAGCATGCAATTATTCAATAGTCAATATGCAAGAATTTACATTGGATATACACTAGGTAATCTATTACTTTAAGCTATATATGTCTACACATATATACACATGCATATATTGGTATTCAACATTAGGTCTATAATCATGGCATTTCAAATGGTTATATAAACTTATATATTACAACACAATATACTAACATATATATAATATACATACATAGCTAAGTTAACTATATTCATAATTACTTATTTAAGAGGCTATGTGTGTGTATGTGAACATGACAAAGGGGCAAGTGAGGGTTAAATAGACATACATAGTGTATACATATCAAAGAGTGTCAAAGTGTAAGTAAACAATGTGTCAAGTGTGATAGTGTCAACATAGTGTAAAGGGTACATGAGGTAATATAGGATTTGTGTTAACATAGAACATTACATCTCATTAACTTGTATATTGCATACATTACATCTATTATTATATTACATTCATGCTTGCATTCATTTATCATTCATTTATTCTCTTGCACTACTATATGCACCATACATTACATGCTATGGAACCTACATATTCATTACAAGCCATACTTATACATGCTTACATTAGATAGGATACTTACACCTCATACATCATTTATTTAACCATTTACTCATGCTTGCATTCTCTATTTAGTTACATAATGTATATACATTAACATGGGTTAAAATCAAATAGAACATTATATTACACACAAGGGTGCACAAAATGCATATGCCGAATAGTAACTCCTACTAATAATCAATACTATACCATCTCAGCATGAATTAAAATTTAGGATTAAAGTATGTTATAGATCTATGTGTTAGCTTTCCGAAACTTCAAACGGATAGCATTTTCGTTTCCGGAAACTCCCGAAATCGCGAAAACACCGAGAACGCGTTTGTCTTTCGTACAGCTGACACTCAAATAATTCTCCAGAAAGTTACAGAAAGAATTAGGCCTATTAATACATGTTTTTGAAAAGCTAACTTTAATACGCTTCTTTTAAAAAAAACGGGAGATTAAACCGAGCTTTAAGCTAGAAGTTATGACATTTCTAAGTTAGGGCTGAAATTAAAAACGTGGATAAAAATTATGACGGATTTGGGTAGTTTGAGACAAAAGAACACAAGTATATAACATAATATATCAAGAACTCACTCTCTACACTAATATATATATATGAGACACTATAGAACACATTTCTAATACAAAAATATGAGATTAAACATATAATAATTCATTCATACATAACAACAACACATAGTGTGTCCAAATTTGGAATTTTCCCACATGGATACAACCATAACACAAAGGACACTCCTATGACCTCCAAATGGACACGAAATGGACACAAATGGAGATACAACCATGGGAGTCATTCCTATGGGTTCAAAATAGACCTATATGCATGAGAAAATAAAAAGGAGAAGGGACTTATACCTTCCGGTAGATCGAATCGAAGAAAAGCCTTCCCGGAACGACACCGACACGTAGAGATTCCAAAAGGACACGAATGAGCTCCGAATTCTCCCAAACTTGGGTAGCTTCCTCCTTGGCTAGAATGGAGAAGGAAAAAAAAAGATTTGGTGGCAAAATGGAAGAATTTGGTGGAGAAATTGCTAGGGATTGCTCTCTAGGAATTTGGGGAAGAACAAGAGAGAGAGTGTGGATGAGAATAATGAAATGAACTTGAGCCTATCCTCTCCCAAAGTGGCTGGCCATATGGGTCTATTTGTCCTATTATGGTAAGTTCCAAAATGCCCCCACTAACCTATTCTATGAGTATTAGGAAAGGGCTAATTGGTTGGGGCTAAATTAGTCATTCTAAAGTCTCTAATCACACTAACCTTATCCATAATAATTAGTCTAACCTCTAACTAAAATATTTCTATCATGTGGACTAAAATTAATATCATGTGGGCCATGCCTAACTAGTGTGTGCGTCCCACTAGAGTCAAACTACCCCCGGGTTCCCGTTTCAAGTCGGATTGAGTTGAAATTCGAACCCGACTCAAATAACCCCAAAACAATATCATAAATAATAAAATAATATCAAAATAATTCAGAGAGGTCAAATGCAAAAATATCCTTAGGCCAAAAATGACATTAAAATATTATAATCACATGGTTAGGCTCTAGGTCAAACAGTCTCTAGGGTTTCTCTAACAAAACGTCAAAATCACAAGTCATTGATTTAAATAATTTTAAAATGATTTAAAATCACTAAAAATCATATCATAAATTAAATATCATTATTAAAATAATTATAAATATGAAATTTCAAAATTACCCTCATTTGGGAAAACTGGGTGCTACAGATGTTAAAATAAGATTCTCAAGGGTCGTCCCAGGAATCTCTCAAGGGATCCTAATTGTGATTGAGTACCTTCAAAAATATAACCTAATCCTACTGCAGGCTGTAGTGATACTCTAGTTCGAATACCACTACATAAACTCGACCTGCATGGGCCACCACTAAAAACGTGTCACGACCCGCACCCTAGAGTAAGGGCACGAGAACGTAACAACGCCCAGCCTACGCCGCAATGTCGGCGGTAGAACGCTGTCCTAGGTCTCATACATCTAGCAGTATAAGGATAAACAGTTTATACTCCCCGAATGGGGCTGACATAGCAGATACAGTCTCAATCACATCTAAGTTAGAGCATGATAAGGATAGATAAAACATAAAATCTAAAAGAGATACAGCAGAGAGAAATCTAAGTGTCTAAAATACACAAACCCAGAAATACATCTCAAATCTCAAAATACAGTAATCCATAAAATAATACAACTCAAGATAACAGAAAATAAACTGAGCAAAATCCTAGCTATCTATACAACCTCTACTGTGTCTCCTCTAGGCTAGCAGGCAATCCCAGGCTATCTGTAAAATTTATCAACAGGTCCAGTCAGGACAGGAGCGAGCACAGTACATCTCATGCAGTTCATATCATGACAGAAAATATAAAGCAAGCAATAGAGTAAGATACATGAAACGCTGTAAGAAGATGTACATGAAACAGAAGAGATATTTGATAACTGAAAATATATACATGATAAGTAAGAACTGTAAGTGACTAGTGATTTAGAGTAAGAGATGGCATATAATTGGCTTAGGTTGAACATGATGTACATGAGTGAACATGTAGGATATCAGCCAATAAGGCTGTGTTGTACATGATAAAACATAAAAAGTAACAGAGTGAACATGATGGGTAAATTACATGACCATTTATACTCACCCCTACCCACAATCAATACACAAAGATCCGTTCAAGTTACGTTACGGACATGATGTTTTGGTTATACAAGAAACACATGAGGAAACATGAGCGTTCATGAAAGAACATGAGAGTACATGAACGTACATGAAAGAACATGAGAGAACATGAGTGTATATGAATAATACAGAAGCAAGGAATACATGATGTACATAAAACACATGTCATAAAGTATCCGATGCACCCGCTAAGGGGGATAACATCCCAAGAAGAGATTCATATAGTACCAATCCGTGATGATAACGTGACAGCATCAAGTAAAAGTAATCTAGAGCGAGAATATAAGTCGTGACAAGTATGAAACGATCAGAGAATGTACTTGCCTGATAACTGAATGTCCGAAGAGGGTGTACTACCTGAAGAGAGGTGTCTGCCTCCTAATCAGAGCAATACAAGTTACAACATGTCTAAAATAAGGAAATAGACTGCTACAATGCATCTACATGCTGTCTAGGTCGAACTAGGCTAAAGTCAACACTTGGTCAACTCTAGTCAAAGCTAGGTCAACTGGGTCAACCTAGACTCAATGAAGTCTCACTAGGCCTAACCAGTCTACCCTAGATAGTATACACCATACAAATCCAAGGCTATACAAGCCAACACAAGTCACATATCAAGATACATCATATTCATGCATATTCAACATTTTATATATATATATATATATATATATATATATATATATAAGAGAAAAGAACTAACATGTAAAGCTATGTGTGTGTGTGTGAACATGGAAGTATAAATGAAAAGAGAAATCAACACTAGTTATGAGTTTACACTACACATGGCACAAAGCTAACCCATCTACATTACACATGTATTATACTTAACATGCATGGCTACAAGTATACATCTATATACATTAGAGTAGAGACTATTTAAGTTATAACTAACATGCATCTATACTCTACATAAATCTATATACATTATAGCAATCATTTAGAGAAGGGTTACATGGCATGGCGGTTGATATAGAGTAGGGTGTCCTTGTACAGAGGGTGAAGTTCATTCTCAGTTTAGTTCCACATTTGCATATAAACTAAAGTGAGCTATCCCATAAACTGGTGTAACTAACCACATAAAATGAACCATATTATCTGAAATCTGCCATTAAGCCAATATCTCATATGCATACAGCTCATGCATTGTCTAATACTGAAATTAACTAACATTTCGAATTAAGGGGTTGAAGGTTAACATTATATTCATAGACATTCCACTATATTGAAAACTGAAATTGGCTTGGCAATAGGAAAAGGAAGGTATATATGCTTACATGGACAGTTCAGTGTTCGAACAACCTAAAATGAACTAACATTTAATCTAAATATCAGCTATGCATTGGTTCTATGTCTACATATGAAATCTGATATTGCATTTACAATATTTATACATTATGCATTCATATCTATTATTACATATATACCTTGCATTTATATCTAGCATTCATTATATACTTTCATGCATGCATTGTATATCATTCTTTCATTCATGCATTTATGTATTGCTTACATACATTACATTAATTGCATTCCTACAAGCTTGCATTCAACCATATATATACATTAATGTAAAGAAGATATATATCATATATATCATTTCATTCATCTAACATATCATGCATTACATATTCTATATTTATTTAATATCCATACTACATAGGCTCATAGGTTACACAAAATGCATATATCGTATAGTCACCCTTCTACTTAAAACTAATACTGTACCAATTGGGCCTTCACTAAATTCTAGGATTAAAGTATGTTATAGCTCTTCGTGTTAGCTTTCCGAAACTTCAAACGGATCGCATTTTCGTGTCCGAAAGCTCCCGGAATTGCGAAAACACCGAAACGCGTTCGTCTTTCGTACAGCTGACACTCAAACAATTCTACAGAAAGTTTTAAAATGAATTTAGCTTATTAAAATATATATTTGGAAAGCTAACTTCGATGTGCTTCTTTTAAAAAAATGGGAGGTTAATTGGAGTTATGAGTTAAAATTTATGGTATTTCTAAGTTGCTCTAGGTACTAAAAATGTGGATAAATATTATGACGAATTTAGGTAGTTTGAGACAAAAGAAACACAAGTATATAACATAATATATCAAGAACTCACTCTCTACACTAATATATATATATGAGACACTATAGAATACATCTCTAATACAAAAATATGAGATTAAACATGTAATAATTCATTCACACATAACAACAACACATAGTGTGTTCAAATTTGGGATTTTTCCACATGGATACAACCACAACACAATGGACACTCCTATGACCTCCAAATGGACACGAAATGGACACAAATGGAGATACAACCATAGGGGTCATTCCTATGGGTTCAAAATATTTTTATATGCATGTAGGGATGGATTAGAGGAGAGATTTTACCTTCCGGGAGAGAGATTCAAAGGAAAATCCTTCCAACACGACACCGACACGTAGAGATTCTAAAAGAACACGAACGAGCTCCGAATCCTCCCAAACTTGGCTAGCACCCTCTAACCATGGAGTAGAAGATAAATGAAGAAGATTTGATGGAAGAGGGGGTTGATTTGGAGATGAAATCAATGGAGGTTCATCTCTAAATTAATTTGGGGAAGAACAAGAGAGAGAAAGTGGATAAAAACAAATGAATGAAGGAGTGACTCACTCCTTATCCCCCCTATAGGTGACTGCCCAAAAAAGGTGAGGTGTCCCCTATTTGAATGTCCAAAATGCCCTCCACTAATCTATTTGATTTAAATTAGGAATGGGTTAAAGGTTGAGGTCATTTTAGTCTAGTTTTAAGTCTCTAATTAAACTAAACCTATCCATAAATAATTAGTCTAACTACTAACTAAAATTAATATCATGTGGACTTAAATTAATATCATGTGGGCCATGCCTAACTAGTGTGTGGGTCCCACTAGAGTCAAACTACCTCCCGGGTCCCCATTTCAAGTCGGATTGAGTTAAAATTCGAACCCGACTCAAATAACCCCAAAATAATATCATAAATAATAAAATAAATTTTAACCACAAAATAATATTATAAATAATAAAATAAATTTCAAAAGTATTTTAAAATGTAAAATGACAAAAATATCCCTGTTTCTGAAAACTGGGGGTGACAGAAATACATCACATGCTTGCTATTATAATTAGATTTTCTTGCCTATAATTGCTTACTTTAAACAAGTCCTTATAAGTCCTTTTTATTTTTTTATTTAGATGGTGCTTACTCGTTCGTCCCAGTATGTTACACCTGAGAATGGTGCACTCCCTATCCAGTCAGCTGACCAGTTGACTGATACGCCCCCACTCCACAGATCCACAGACCCAGATGCCTCCACCACCTTCCACATCCCAGTCCTAGCAGGCCCCGATACTTCCACCACCCCCTATCATCATACCTACCCAGGCTTCCGTCACACTCGACGGGAACCAGCTGCTCACTATGATCCAGGGGTTCCTAACAACCCATCAGGAGCAGACTGTCCTACTCCGTCAGAGCATGGAGCGTTCTGAGGAACGTCCCGTGGTCCCACCACCTGTAGAGCCACGGCAGAGAGCGGGGACGATCAAGGACTTCATGGGTCTGAATCCCAAGGAGTTCTCAGGGACTAAAGGCATCGTAGTAGCAGATGACTGGCTAGATTCGGTAGAGAGGAAGCTCCTAGGAGTCAGGATGCCGGGTGACCTCCAGGTCGAGGCAGCGGGATTTCTGCTGATAGACTTGGCAGGAGTCTGGTTCCCAAATGAGCCGTTGTTTGCGAGAGGGAGAGCCACTTGGGATCAGTTCAAGACCCAGTTCAAGAAGAAATTCTTCTCGACCATTGCTAGAGTAGCCATGGGGCTACGATTCCAGAACATCCAGCAGGGGAACCATTCTGTTGATGAGTATGCGGCAGAGTTTAGTCGCCTGAGCCGTTTCACTCCTAGTCTGGTTGCAGATCCAGAGGAGATGACCCGTAGGTTTTGCCATGGTCTAGTTCCAGACATTGGCATTCTTATAGTGGCGAACGGTACGACTGACTACTACCAGAGCCTAGAGTTGGCCCGGAGCATCGAGGAGCGTCTTCTGTCTAGCAAGAGGCCGACTTTTGTATATCATGAGGGACCGTCCAAGCGTCAGGCTTTCCAGCAGAGAGCACCGACGCCACTCCAGCAGACTTACCGCCCCCCTACACCACATCATCAGACCCCGCCAGTTAGAGCCCCGGGACCCCGACATCAGCAGCAGCAGCCGAAGGGAGCTTTTTGTGTATACTGCAAGAGGCCAGGCCATGACTCTCTCGTCTGTAGGAAGAGGTTAGGTCAGTGTCTGGCTTGTGGGTCTCCCATCCATCAGCTTCGAGAGTGCCCAGTAGAGAAGACTAGAGGACCGCTTCCGACTCAGCAGCAGAGGTTTGGGCAGCATCTGCAGCAACAGAAGGGACCTCAGGGGAAGGTTTATAGCCTAGCCCTTGAGCCGGAGCCGGAGCAGGTTTCGGAGCCAGATTACTTAGCTGACGTCATCACAGGTCATGTTTATTTGCATACTTTTCTAGCTGTATGTTTGTTTGATTCTGGTGTATCTTATAGCTTCCTATCATTAGAGTTTATGCATAAACACCATCTAGTAGCTACACCTACTATAGAGATTAGTAGAGTGGTGACGGGAGGAGGACCAGTGCCTATTAGATCTATCTATAGATGTTCTATTTTTATAGCCGGGAGAGAGTTCAGGGGACGATTCTTTGTGATGCCACTCCCCGGTTATGATATCATATTGGGAATGGACTGGCTTAGCTATGCCCATGAATCTATAGACTATCATGAGGGTAGTATTTTGTTCAGTCCCCCAGGCACAGCACCATTCAGTGTCAGGAGGACAGGGCCGGAGATCAGCCTAGAGCCGAACTGTTGTGCGACAGTTGGGGACGTAGCACCGCCACACCCTATCATTAGGGAGTTTATGGATGTATTCCCAGAGGATATTCCAGGGCTTCCGCCTGACAGAGATGTGGAGTTCACCATAGATTTAGTGCCGGGTTCATCACCAGTATCCCGGGCTTGCTATAGAGTGAATCCCAAGGTGGCAGTAGAGATGAAAGAGCAGATTGATGACCTGTTGAAAAAGGGTTTCATTCGATCCAGTGCTTCTCCATGGGGAGCACCAGTGCTCTTTGTGCCTAAGAAAGATGGTACAGTCCGATTGTGTATTGACTACCGGGCCTTGAATGCCATCACCATCAAGAACAAATATCCTCTGCCTAGGATAGATGATTTGTTCAACCAGTTGAGCGGGACGAAGGTGTTTTCCAGGATAGACTTGAGATTCGGGTACCACCAGGTGAAGGTTAGGGCAGCAGACATCCAGAAGACGGCGTTCAACACGAAGTATGGGCAGTACGAGTTTCTGGTGATGCTATTTGGTCTCACAAATGCGCCAGCTGTCTTTATGAACTTGATGAATAAGACATTTCACCAGTATCTGGGTAAGTTCGTCGTAGTGTTTATCGACGACATCCTGATATACTCGAAGACGCCAGAGGAGCATGCAGAGCACTTGCGGATAGTTTTGGGGATTCTGAGACATGAGAGATTGTTTGCCAAATTGCCGAAGTACGAGTTCTTTTTAGACCGAGTGGAGTTTCTCGGCCATGTAGTCACTGGAGATAGAATCTCGGTGGATCCCAAGAAGATTGCTGCAGTTGAGACATGGAAGGCTCCGACGTCAGTTTCAAAGATCAGGAGCTTTCTGGGTTTAGCAGGCTATTATAGAAAGTTCGTCCAGGACTTTTCTAGGATAGCTGAACCCATGACGAAGCTGACGCAGAAGGACGCAGAGTACATCTGGTCAGAGGACTGCCAGGCAGCGTTTGAGGAGCTGAAGAGGAGGCTGACGACCGCTCCAGTTCTGACATTACCTTCAGGTTCTGGAGGTTTCACCATTTACAGCGATGCTTCTGGGAAAGGGCTAGGATGTGTCCTACAGCAGCATGGGAAAGTGATTGCCACTACTACAAAAATAGATAACAATGACGGCTAAATATGCTAATTAATGACATTTGTTTGGCTGTCATCTATGAAGGTGTCATCTTTATCATTAGAAATCAATGACATCTCAACACACGTCATCTTTACTTTTAAAAGATGACTTTTATATGTCATCTTTATTTAGAAATGATGACTCCTATTTGTCATCTTTATTTATAATAGATGACTTTCATCGTGAAAAATCAATGACAGCTAAACAAGTTATCTTTATTTCTAAAAGATGACTTTTATGCATCTTCTTTATTTACAAAATATGACTTCTCTGCGTCATCTTTATTTATAAAAGATGACTTTTATGTATCATCTCTATGTACAAAAGATAACTTTTATGCGTCATCATTATTTTTAAAAAAACGTCATTTATCATAAAAAAAATCAATGACAACTCAACGCATGTCATCTTTATTTATAAAAGATGGCTTTTATGTGTCATCTTTATTTACAAAAGATGACTTTTATGTGTCATCAAATATTCGTCATTTTTTACAGTAACCATTTTTGCATCCATATTCCACAATTTATATTTTGTATACAATATCTCATATAAGAAAAACAAAGAAGAAAAAAATTTTACAACACCAACAAAAAATATTTTATTTCATAATTGTTCAAAGTGTCAACATTGAACAATAACAATATTATTTCAGTCTCAAACATTCTCAACATACATTAACAATGCTTCTGAAACTTTCTAATGCATCATTTTTACATACAATCTTCATTAACAGTATCTAGGATAAATTTGGCCATCTAGATCTCATCTCATTTCATCAATTTTTCTGATCGAGTAATCCTTTTTTCCAGCAAACTACAAAAAAAATAAACATAAAATCAACTACTATAACATAATGTTATACCAAAATAACCAATATTACATTAATATATAGAACCATCTTAACAGCTAACTTACCACATTTTTTGTTAAAGAAACCTAAATTAAAACATACCTTCGACACTTCCATGTTAGGCTTTTCCATTTCATCTCCCTTTGAGCAAGCCATATCTTAAAAGCACTACAACAGCAAATGTGACATAATAGTTGAAGCAAAAAAGTGCATGATACTAGAAATAAATTATACAATAAATTTACATAAAAGATAGCTGCCAAAATTATACTAGAAGCTAAAGTCCTCGCATTGAATCTCATCGGTACATAACACCTTATGCCATCATAATTGTATATTAAAGAAAAACAACCATCAAAGCAAAATTCAATTGTATCCAGCATCCACAACGCATGCGAACACAATTGACACTTTTCACCCAAACCAATCCCCCACAACAGAAATAAAAAAAATGTGGGAGAACATTACACTTAGCTAAGCTTTTCCAACTTCAAATTTTCCCAACCTCAAATATTTTATAGGAGCTTGGAAGATGATTTCGTGTATCTTTGGGTTTTCTTACCCAGTTTCACGAGCCTGATTGTTGGGTCAATGTTACACAACAACAAATGCATAATTGCCAAACTTAGCATTATATCATATGCCTATTCCTTAATCCAATAAATATATGGTATATGATAAATGATAAGAATTTTTTTTTTCAACATCCCAATGAATATGGACATGGATATCAATATGAATATATGATTATTACTAGCTTTCATGTGTTCATAGTAGTCTCAAGTGTCAAGACATGCCAAAAGAAAACTATAATTTGAAGTGGTCAGGTAATAACTGGATAATTTGGGCTCATACCTTGGTGAGCAAATACCTTTGTAAGGAATTATATTACCTTTGTAAGTTTTTGCTGAGCAAATACCTGCATATACCAGCTGAGCAAATACCTGCATATAATCCAACTGAGGATCAAGTTCTTCTCCTTCTTCGAAAGTTAAATCCTTTGAATAATCTCAGCCACATTACCTTCAGAAATTAGATTAGGGTTAATTGATATACCACCTCACAAATCCTAAGCAAATCACAGCCAACGGATACAATCGAAAGGCCTATAATAGACCAAAATCTGCTGAGCCCCAACGTTGACAGTATTTGCCGGTGTACTACCGTTTTAACAACATTATACTAGGGAACAAAAAATTCCACACAAAATCAGCTGAAAATTTGAAACAAACTCCAATATACTAGCAGTACACTAACATTACACTGCCAATGTAAAAAAATTCGATGACACATAGCTTTTGAAAAAAAATTAAGCAAGAAACACTACTCGGACTACACTGGAGGTATAATTCTAATGTACTCCTAATCCAAATATGACCCTGATATACCTCCGACAACGACTCTCGAAACAATCACATTTTGTTGCCCAACACACTAATGGCGCTCTTCATACTCCATGGCATTCTCCACATAGGAATGAAATCCTACCAGACTCCAACATGTAGCTCTACAAGAATCATACAACATTTCATAAACATTGGGGTGAGATATCCTGGGGGAAAAACAAAAAAATAAACAATCCTTAGTAGAACCAACAGCCTGTATTTTATCGAAACATGTCAAAAATTCGATCAATAAAATCCATCAGTGATCGCATGCTTAATTGAACAAAGGACATGTTTTGAGATCAATCTTTAATGTTTACATGGTTGAGACATTCATGTGTAAGTTAAGGGCCACTGATCAGTAAAAATACATCAAAATCCAAAAGTTATTTTATATACAACGTCAATAGCAATGAATTTACTTAAAAGAATCAGTACTTCATTAATTAACATCAAGCCAAGAAAAAAAATGATGCACTTATCTATGTGAATCAATTATTGAGGCAAGCAACAGACTAGATGTCACGCCCCAGAACCAGAATACTGGAGAGCGGGGGCAGACACAGCCAGCTACGTATATTGAAATAGAATACATCTCAACAATACGGTCACGGCTGTCTAGATATGAGGGTTTACTACAAGCCAGCAGTCTCTTAAGGTCAAGCCTATTGTCTCAATCTCAAGCAATTAACAGAGTTACAAGATATTAGAGCATCAAATATATATATATAAGGCGTCCCAAATATTACATATTGGATGATCATGAAGCTAGTCGTACAAAATGATAGGACTAGCAAGAGTTCAGTTATACATGATCAACCCTAGGATTTGTTAATCATGTTTACAGCCCGTAGGCAGACAGTAAGTAAATGTGCATCGAGCTAACAGGTGCTCGTCGGCTAAACGCCTCAAAAGAATAAATTTACATATAAGTGGGTGAATCAAAAAGGGAAAACCCACTCGTAGCCCGGGTTCCGTCTAGTGTTCACCATTGGGCTGGAAGCTTGGTAGATCCTCTGGAGCTGCTCCAAAATCTGGCCACACAAAACCAGCTGGGTCAAACCCCAGAAAGAGCAAGTGCCACAAAGGAGGCCACAAATAAGAACAAAAGCCAGCATATCAGAACATAAAGAATAAAAGAAGTACAAGTAGTAAAAGTACACGGGGCGATAAACGACTAGGGACGTGGAACCATTCCGGGAGCCAGGTTACAATCCTTAAACCAAACAAGGACCGGGATTGTAACCCTTCGCCTGAATAGCTCACTGCCTCTACCCATTTATCGTTAGAGATAAGTAAAACAATCATGATCAAGAGTTCCAGGTACAGGGGCTAGACAAGACTTAGACAGAGCTGGACACCATTCATTCACAATCGGCCAGGCAAGTACTACGGCTTACTACTTTAACTAACTAGGGTTACCACAAGCCTTAATTACTAACAAGATGCAAGTGAGAAACTCCCAGTCCCAAGCCCTGCAGACCATCCAGTTATCCTTCCGCGGATTGAGAGTTATAGGTGGGTACATTGCCCGGGAGACAAATGTACCCTTAGGTGACTTAGAGGGTGCAACACATGACAGTGTGCTGGAAATGTGCTCTACTCGTCGGCAAGCTACAAGTCCATTAAAGCGCCCAGATAACGAGATTGCCTGTGACTGGGAATTCTCCATGTTCTAGTTTGATCTAATCATTAGCCTAATCCAATTTAGCGCGAGTCCCTGGCCGTGGTACCCAGGAAGTCACATCCTACACATGATGCAAGATAAGACAAGTGGATTGTGCAAACAAGCAAGCAGGAACACCCACGGTGTCAAGGCAAGTCAAGTTATCAAGTCAAGTCAAGTCAAGAGTGCGCCGCCACGGCCACTATCAAGATATCAAGATAAATCAAGTCAGGGTACTTGTTAGGAGTGCGCCACGGTGGGCCACTATCAAGTCAGGTTGGTCGTGTCAGGAGTGCACCACTACGGGTCACTGTCATGTTATGCTAGTTCATTGCCATACCAGGCCATGTACAATAGTCATTCCAAACATATTAAGCAAAATCAAGTTCATGCCAAAAGGCGTAAGGA
This sequence comes from Iris pallida, assembly GCA_029216955.1. NCBI lineage: Eukaryota > Viridiplantae > Streptophyta > Magnoliopsida > Asparagales > Iridaceae > Iris > Iris pallida. Next base: position 13,369,909 of record JANAVB010016400.1, read on the forward strand.
TATAAAATGGGCGTAAAATACCTAATAAAATACTAATATAAATAGGACAATAGAAGAGCCAAGATCAAGAAATAACAATTTCATCATAGACCAGTAGGTTGTGCAGGGTATATACTGCGCAGGGTGCCAAGTGCGCAGGGTGAATTGCGCAGGGTACCAACTGCGCAGGGTGCCAAATGTGCAGGGGCACAGGGCAGATTGCGCATGAACAGACTGCGCAGAAGTGAACTGCGCATGGATGGATTGCGCAGGAACAGACTACGCAGGAGTGAACTGCGCATGGGTGGATTGCGCAGAAGTTACTTTGCGCATGGCTGGCTTGCGCATGGCTAGCTTGCGCCGGCGCAATCCAGCGCAGCACAAAGCACTGGCTGAGGTCATGCGCAATTGGCCCTGCACTAAAGAGCACAGGCCGGGGGGGGTGCGCAATCGGCCATGCGCTAAAAAGCGCAAGGCAGAGAGCTGTTCTTCCTGGCCGAGAGCAAGTCCAAGAACACCAAGAACTTCAATTCTTCATAACTTAGCCAAATTAAAACCAAATCTAGATTTTCAAAGTTCTAACTTGAGTAAAATCGAATTCTCTTCCACATGGAAGCATCAAAACAAGCAAAAATCAAAGTTTAATAGATCAAAACCAAGAATTTCCGAAAATAATCAAAACTTAGATCTAGAACAATAGAGACTCCAAAACACAAAATTCTAAGTTCTAATGTTGATCTACATGTCCTAATCTATCAAATGGATAAATAAAATTGGGTGCCTATTTGTTGGCAAGGTGCACTTGCCTATGGTGGAGTAGTGTAGAGGAAGGAAGAAGAAGGAGATGGAGAAGTAAATAAAAATAAAGAGGAGAGAGAAAGTTAGGTGGGATTATAATGAGGGTGGTTGTGGTGGAAATGAGGAAGGAGTGTAGGTTAATGTGTTCCACTACATATTAAACCAACCAAACTAAACCAAACCAATTAAAACCAAGCCGAACCAAAACCCGAAATACGAGAAAACCCAAAATTCTGCAAGTCGAGAAAATTAAAAATACAAGCCAAAATCCAACTACGAGTATAAATACGAAATACGGGAAATGAGGGCGACAACTCTACCCACCTTCAAAGAATTCCGTCCTCGGAATTTAATCAAGGAGCTAGAGATTGCCACGACAAGCTATACTAAGCACAGACAAGCTACACTAAGCAGTTCAATCATACAATCATACAATGCAAGCAAGGAAGGGAAAGCGTAAGGCATAAGAAAGACATTATACCTCACGAGTCAAACAGATAGGGATATCGCGATCGGATGTCGTCCTCACGCTCCCACGTTGACTCACCTAGAGAGTGATGACCCCAAGCAACACGGACTAAGTTAATAGTCTTGTTCTTGAGCGTCTTTTCTCTCCGGTCCAATATAGACACGGGCCTCTCCTCATACGAAAGGTTGGTACCAACAACCAATTCCGAATGATTTAGGATATGGCTCGGGTCCGGGATGTACCGTCTTAGTTGGGATACATGGAATACATTATGTACCTCACTTAGCGACGGCGGAAGAGCGAGACGATAGGACACATCGCCTACTCGCTCCAGAATATCGAACGGCCCTATATACCTAGGACTAAGCTTCCCCTGCACGCCAAAACGAATGACGCCACGGGTAGGCGAGATCCTAAGGAATACATGGTCGCCGACGGCAAATTCTAAGGGACGCCGATGAGCATCGGCCCAATGGCGCTGGCGATCCTGAGCAACTCGGAGGTGATCTCTGACTTTCCTGACCACTTCAACCGTCTGAGAAATTAGTTCTGGACCGAGCATCTGCCTCTCTCCGACATCGTCCCATGCCAACGGAGATCTGCACTTCCTGCCATACAGAGCCTCGAAGGGTGCCATCTGGATACTGGCCTGGAAACTATTGTTGTACGAGAATTCTACCAGGTACAGGTGATCCTCCCACGAACCACCAAAGTCAAGGGTACATGACCGCAACATATCTTCGAGAGTTTGTATAGTACGCTCTGACTGCCCATCTGTCTGCGGATGATACGCTGAGCTGAACTTGAGACGAGTCCCCAAACTTTGATGAAGACTGCGCCAGAAGTGCGATGTGAATCTCGTATCCCTGTCTGATACTATGCTGACTGGCACTCCGTGAAGTCGGACGATCTGCCTGAGATACATCTCTGCTAGCAGCGCCGTCGACTGTCCAACTCTAAATGGAAGAAAGTGTGCCAACTTGGTAAGCCTGTCTACAATGACCCAAATAGCATCTCTGCCTGCCGGAGATCTGGGTAATCTAGTCACGAAATCCATGGTAATGTGTTCCCATTTCCATTCTGGAATCGGTAAAGGTTGAAGAAGTCCAGCTGGCCTCTGATGTTCAGCCTTGACCTGTTGGCAAACCAAACATCGAGAGACATACCGGGCTATCTCCCTCTTCATACCATTCCACCAAAAGTGTTGACAAATATCTCTGTACATCTTCGTGCTGCCTGGGTGGATGGAATACTGCGAACTGTGAGCCTCTGCCATGACTTCCTGTCTGATATCTCCACTGGGTACACAAAGACGCGTGCCGTGTCGAAGTGTACCATCCTCATGAATATATAACTCTGGCCTCCTTCCTGTCTCGCACTCTGCTCTGAGCCGCTGAATCTTGGAATCTGTTAACTGTGCTGTCCGGATCCTCTCAACTATGGTGGACTGAATCTGTAGGCTGGCCATCAAGGCCACATTGGAAGGAAGAACCACTTTAATTCCCATCTTCTGAAGATCTGCCAATAGCTCTGGTTGTGCTGTCAAGAAATAAACTCCGGCTCTCCGGCTCAACGCATCTGCTACAACATTGGCCTTCCCTGGATGATACTGCAAATCCACATCATAGTCCACAAGTAGCTCGAGCCATCTTCTCTGCCGCATATTAAGATCCTTCTGGGTGAAAACATACTTCAGGCTCTTATGATCAGTAAATATCTCCACTCTGTCTCCGTACAAGTAGTGTCTCCACAACTTAAGTGCAAACACTACTGCTGCCAGCTCCAAGTCGTGGGTCGGGTAATTCTTCTTATGATCACGGAGTTGACGTGATGCATAAGCAATTACCTTCCCATGCTGCATCAAAACACATCCCAATCCTCTGCCTGAAGCGTCGCAATAAACTGTGAATCCTCCGGTCCCATCTGGAAGGGTGAGAATGGGAGCCGTTATCAAACCTTGCTTCAACTTCTCAAACGATTCCTGACATTCTGCTGTCCAAACGAACGGCACATCCTTGCGGGTCAACTGGGTCATCGGCGCTGAAATCCTTACAAAATCAGAGACGAATCGCCGGTAGTAGTCGGCCAATTCAAGAAAGCTGCGAACTTCTGCCACTGAGCTGGGTACTGGCCATGCCTCGATAGCCACAATCTTCTGGGGATCCACTTCCACTCCTCCTCGGGTAATGATGTGACCCAAGTACGAAATGCGATCGAGCCAGAACTCGCATTTACTGAACTTGGCATACAACTGATGCTTTCTGAGAATCTAAAGAACCACACGGAGATGCTGCTCATGCTCCGCCTCACTCTTGCTGTAGACCAGGATGTCATCAAGGAACACTATCACAAACTGATCCAAGTAAGGCATGAAAATACGGTTCATGAGGTCCATGAACACTGCCGGCGCATTGGTCGCTCCAAAGGGCATAACTAGAAACTTCCAATGCCCGTACCTAGATCTGAACGCCGTCTTCGGGATGTCCTGCTCTCTGACCCTGATCTGGTGGTATCCTGACCGTAAGTCTATCTTCGAGAAAACTGAAGCCCCTTTGAGTTGATCAAACAAATCATCTATCCTCGGGAGAGGGTATCTGTTCTTAATTGTCACTGAGTTCAAGGTACGATAATCAACACATAGCCTGGACGTACCATCCTTCTTTTTCACAAGAAGCATCGGGGCTCCCCAAGGCGATCCACTAGCACGAATGAATCCTTTGGTCCTGAGTTCTTCAATCATCTTGTACAAAATCTCCAACTCTGAAGGCGCCATTCTGTAGACTCGCTCTGATACTGGTGCTGTCCCGGGAATCAAGTCGATGGTGAACTCGATCTCCCGCTCTGGTGGCATCCCTGGAAGTTCCTCTGGGAAGACATCTGGAAACTCTTCAACTATCCGGGGCAACTGCACTGCTGCTACTGCCATCCGCAATACTGGAGGAGATGGCTCTACTGTGCCTCTGGAAAATGAAAACTCTGGCTCTCCGGGAATACTAAAGACAACTCTGCCAACATGGCAGTCTATCCTAGCATAATGGTTCCTCAACCAATCCATGCCTAGGACTACATCATAGTCTGCCATAGGGAATTCTATGAATCTAGCGGGGAACTCTCTACCGCTAACTACGATCCGACACGAGGAAAATACTCGATCTACTCCCACAAGACCATTACCAGTAAGTATATTAAGCCTTACTGATAATGACTCGGGCTCCAATCCTATCCGTGTCGCGAATCGTGCAGACATGAATGAATGCGATGCACCAGAATCAAATAATACAGATGCTGGAAAAGTGTTGACGAGAATAGTACCTGCCACTACCTCACCTGGTGCAACTTCTTCTTCCATGGTCATCATCATAGCCTGACCTCTAGCTGCGGGTCCCCTCTGCTGGAAACCCCTCTGTCGGTTCTGTGCTGGAGCCTGGGTGAACTGCTGCTGGTTCTGCTGATGAAAGGCCTGGGCCTGAGGCAACAATGGCCTCGGGTACTGCTGTTGCTGCTGCTGCTGCTGGACTGGAACTGGGCTGGTCCCCTCACCGAAGAACTAGAAGGGTTGGATGATGATGGACCTCCCCTATTCGGGCAGGTCCCTATCTGGTGGTCTGCTCCTCCACAAGCCAGGCACAATCCCTGTGCCCTACGACACTCTGCCACTACATGGCCCGGCTTCCCGCAATGAGAACATCCCATCGAAAAAGACTGCTTCTGTTTCTGCTGCTGCGGGTACGTCGGGGTTGAATGCTGAACCGACGTCACTGAGGCCGCCCGCCTCGGAGTTCCAATGGTTATACCCCTAGCTGCCAGGGCTGGAGCTGAAGATTGGTGCATCTGGTTGTGAGACCGCTTCCTGCCTCCGGTCCTGTCCACAATTCTCTGGGAGGTATACTCATGCCTCCTTGCTGCCTTCAACACTGCATCGAACGTCTGGTGCTCGAACTGCTCCACAGCCAATAATATCTCTAAGTGCAGTCCTTGCTGGAATCGCTGAGCCCTATCGAATTCGGTTGCCACCAAGGTGGGAGCGAACCTACTCAGCCTGGAAAACTCGGTCGCATAGCCATCGACCGTCCTGCCTCCTTGCTTCAAGTTGGTGAATCTGGTCTGCAGGTCGTACCGTGCCACCGCATCGAAGTACTTTGTCTGGAATCTCTCTCTGAACGTCGCCCAAGTGACTGGTGCTGCTAACCCCATGGCCTGAGCTGCCCACCAATCGTGAGCCAAGTCTAGTAACTGTAGGCGTACCACCGCCACCTTATCATTCTCAGGTGTCCTAGCTGCTTCTAGAACCACCTCGGTATCCTGAAGCCAAGCATCCACGGCAATCGCATCTTTACTGCCGTCAAAGAAGGGAGGATTCAAGCGCTTGAAACTGTTGGCCGCCTGATTCCCTTGGGGACCTCCTCGGTTTAGTGCATCATGAACTTCCTGGTGCAAGGCGTCGCCTCGACGATCTTGGGATGCGAGCAGTTCTCTGATAAGCCCTACCAAAGGCCCCTCATCCTGTCTAGCTGGTTGAACGGGCGGAGCTGCCTGAACTGGAGGTTCCGAGCCTCCGGGAAGCATAACTCGGGAGGCTACTCCAGAGTGCTGAGCTTGATCTTCCTGGCGCTGGGGTACTTGTCGAGCTTCCTCTGGCTGGTTGGCAGGTCCGGGAGTAATGCCGCTGAAGAAGACGACATAGGAAACAATAAGGAAAGGACCAGGATAGATCAATGATACAAGCATGTGATCAGGTCAAGAATCTCAGGGATTTGAAGATACGAGCAGAGATCAAGGGAGAATATTGATTGAGACATCTATTTGGTAAACCCTCACATTTCTTGATTGACAAGACCTGCATGGGCCACCACTTAAACCGTATCACGCCCCAGAACCAGAATACTGGAGAGCGGGGGCAGACACAGCCAGCTACGTATATTGAAATAGAATACATCTCAACAATACGGTCACGGCTGTCTAGATATGAGGGTTTACTACAAGCCAGCAGTCTCTTAAGGTCAAGCCTATTGTCTCAATCTCAAGCAATTAACAGAGTTACAAGATATTAGAGCATCAAATATATATATATAAGGCGTCCCAAATATTACATATTGGATGATCATGAAGCTAGTCGTACAAAATGATAGGACTAGCAAGAGTTCAGTTATACATGATCAACCCTAGGATTTGTTAATCATGTTTACAGCCCGTAGGCAGACAGTAAGTAAATGTGCATCGAGCTAACAGGTGCTCGTCGGCTAAACGCCTCAAAAGAATAAATTTACATATAAGTGGGTGAATCAAAAAGGGAAAACCCACTCGTAGCCCGGGTTCCGTCTAGTGTTCACCATTGGGCTGGAAGCTTGGTAGATCCTCTGGAGCTGCTTCGAAATCTGGCCACACAAAACCAGCTGGGTCAAACCCCAGAAAGAGCAAGTGCCACAAAGGAGGCCACAAATAAGAACAAAAGCCAGCATATCAGAACATAAAGAATAAAAGAAGTACAAGTAGTAAAAGTACACGGGGCGATAAACGACTAGGGACGTGAAACCATTCCGGGAGCCAGGTTACAATCCTTAAACCAAACAAGGACCGGGATTGTAACCCTTCGCCTGAATAGCTCACTGCCTCTACCCATTTATCGTTAGAGATAAGTAAAACAATCATGATCAAGAGTTCCAGGTACAGGGGCTAGACAAGACTTAGACAGAGCTGGACACCATTCATTCACAATCGGCCAGGCAAGTACTACGGCTTACTACTTTAACTAACTAGGGTTATCACAAGCCTTAATTACTAACAAGATGCAAGTGAGAAACTCCCAGTCCCAAGCCCTACAGACCATCCAGTTATCCTTCCGCGGGTTGAGAGTTATAGGTGGGTACATTGCCCGGGAGACAAATGTACCCTTAGGTGACTTAGAGGGTGCAACACATGACAGTGTGCTAGAAATGTGCTCTACTCGTCGGCAAGCTACAAGTCCATTAAAGCACCCAGATAACGAGATTGCCTGTGACTGGGAATTCTCCATGTTCTAGTTTGATCTAATTATTAGCCTAATCCAATTTAGCGCGAGTCCCTGGCCGTGGTACCCAGGAAGTCACATCCTAGACATGATGCAAGACAAGACAAGTGGATTGTGCAAACAAGTAAGCAGGAACACCCACGGTGTCAAGGCAAGTCAAGTCAAGAGTGCGCCGCCACGGCCACTATCAAGTTATCAAGATAAATCAAGTCAGGGTACTTGTTAGGAGTGCGCCACGGCGGGCCACTATCAAGTCAGGTTGGTCGTGTCAGGAGTGCACCACTACGGGTCACTGTCATGTTATGCTAGTTCATTGCCATACCAGGCCATGTACAATAGTCATTCCAAACATATTAAGTAAAATCAAGTTCATGCCAAAAGACGTAAGGATATAAAATGGGCGTAAAATACCTAATAAAATACTAATATAAATAGGACAATAGAAGAGCCAAGATCAAGAAATAACAATTTCATTATAGACCAGTAGGTTGTGCAGGGTATATACTGTGCAGGGTGCCAAGTGCGCAGGGTGAATTGCGCAGGGTACCAACTGCGCAGGGTGCCAAATGCGCAGGGGCACAGGGCAGATTGCGCATGAACAGACTGCGCAGAAGTGAATTGCGCATGGATGGATTGCACAGGAACAGACTGTGCAGGAGTGAACTGCGCATGGGTGGATTGCGCAGAAGTTACTTTGCGCATGGCTGGCTTGCGCATGGCTAGCTTGCACCGGCGCAATCCAACGCAGCGCAAAGCACTGGCTGAGGTCATGCGCAATTGGCCCTGCGCTAAAGAGCACAGGCCGGGGGGGTGCACAATCGGCCATGCGCTAAAAAGCGCAAGGCAGAGAGCTGTTCTTCCTGGCCGAGAGCAAGTCCAAGAACACCAAGAACTTCAATTCTTCATAACTTAGCCAAATTAAAACCAAATCTAGATTTTCAAAGTTCTAACTTGAGTAAAATCGAATTCTCTTCCACATGGAAGCATCAAAACAAGCAAAAATCAAAGTTTAATAGATCAAAACCAAGGATTTTCGAAAATAATCAAAACTTAGATCTAGAACAATAGAGACTCCAAAACACAAAATTCCAAGTTCTAATGCTGATCTACATGTCCTAATCTATCAAATGGATAAATAAAATTGGGTGCCTATTTGTTGGCAAGGTGCACTTGCCTATGGTGGAGTAGTGTAGAGGAAGGAAGAAGAAGGAGATGGAGAAGTAAATGAAAATAAAGAGGAGAGAGAAAGTTAGGTGGGATTATAATGAGGGTGGTTGTGGTGGAAATGAGGGAGGAGTGTAGGTTAATGTGTTCCACTACATATTAAACCAACCAAACTAAACCAAACCAATTAAAACCAAGCCGAACCAAAACCCAAAATACGAGAAAACCCAAAATTCTGCAAGTCGAGAAAATTAAAAATACAAGCCAAAATCCAACTACGAGTATAAATACGAAATACGGGAAATGAGGGCGACACTAGACCAGCTACACCTAGTGCCTGCAACTACAAATGATAATAGATTACTGGACCTGTATATGTATATTGAACCCAGTAAAAGAAAAGATGAAAAAAATAAATGCCTCATCTCCAACAGAATTGCAGCAAATATAAATATGCAATTAGATCATTTCAAAAGTGTAAAAACTGGTGAGACTTTTCAATAGTAGCACTTCTCCTGACCAAAAGCAGACTTCTCCGCATTTATCATCAGTCAATTCTCATAATTAGATTCAACATTAGTTATGTGCATTGTTGAAATGAAACTTATATATATATATATATATATATTTATATATATATATATATATATATATATATATATATATATATATATATATATATATATATATATATATATATATATATATTCCAGCAGAACAATAAGGGATATTAGCTGATGTTATAAGGAAAGCTTACTCAGCAATAGAAGAGGATTTTCTGTCTGTTGTTAAAGAACAATGGCTCCGTAAGCCTCAAATTGCATCAGTTGGTTCATGTTGTTTAGTTGGTGTAATATGTAGTGGTATACTTTACGTTGCAAATGCGGTAGACTCTCGTGCAGTTTTAGGGTGATGGGTGAAAGGTAAAAGTGCAGTTACAGCTATTCAGATGTCTGCTGAGCACAATGCGCATATCCAATCTGTGAGGGAGGAATTGTGGTCTTTGCATCCTGACGATCCACAAATTGTAGTTTTGAAGCATAAGGTTTGGCATGTGAAGGGCATCATACAGATTTCCAGATCTATTGGTGATGCCTATTTGAAGGATTCAGAGTTCAACCAGGAACCTCTACTTTCAAGGATTCGTTTGCCCGAGCCTTTCCATAAATCAATCCTTTTTGCTTCGCTGTCTATAGCAACACACAAACTATTACCCCAAGATCAGTTCCTGATACTTGCATCTGATGGACTGTGGGAGCACCTAAGCAATGAAGAAGCTGTGGATATAGTTGACAACTCTCCTCATAATGGAATAGCAAGTAGGCTTATAAAAGCAGCTTTGTGAGAGGCAACGGGAAAAGAGAATTGAGATACTCTGACCTAAAGAGGATTGATCGTGGGGTCAGGAGACATTTTCATGACGATATCACTATCATTGTTTTATTTCTAGACCCCGGTCTCATATGTAAAACATCTCATCATGGTCCCGTTGTTTCCATGAAAGGTGGAGGTGGGGCATCCACACAAACAGACTCCCTAAACCTTAAATTCTAGATGAATACGTAAAGAAAAAAAACTTGTCACTTCTTGAACTTGCATTCGAATATTCTGTGTAGACTGATTGATTATTTTCTTATATATATATATAGGCTAGCAGAGGAAGTGAACGGTATGGTGCTCCAAGACTTTGAATTAGTATGAGCAATCATTTCATAGTAAAATCAGATCATATCAAGATCTAGACTTTGTCAACAGCCTAAATAAATAGAGAACCTAAGTGTTAGAAAACAAGAGCCTATAATAAAAACAATGGATGTCAATCAAGCAACTAGCCAATACATAGAATAAACAGTAGTGCAGGTGCAACCATTGAAATGATCGACCAATTTGGTTCCCTTAATCCTATATTGAGAAAAGTGAGAAATGTACAAGATGCCAACATGACTGCTGAACAATATGACATATGGCAACAAGCCAATTTGAGGAGCAGAGCTACATTTCTCAAGTGACTTCAAGTGATTAGACACATATTTTATCTAAAAAAACTGAGCTATATTTAAGTTTGTCGACCGTGTTTCTGTTTTCTGTCATCTACAGAGAGCTATGAATGTCGTCCAACGAATCAGACAAGCCCGAGAAGAATCAGTGAAGAAACATCCACCTAATACTATATCGAAAAGAATAACATGACTTCTCACCTCAATATTTTATGCAGACAAGCTCGGGAAGAATCAGCGAAGAAACCTCCAACTAATAGTAGATCGAAAAGAAAAACATGACTTCTTACCTCGACATTTTGTGTAGCTTTTACTGAGGCTTCCATGAATATCAAGCTATTCTTCTTGGCAAACTACTCCCATTCTTCAGTGCTCATGATTATTCTATGAGCTAGATTACATTTATTCCTAATCAACATGATTGTCGTATTAGAAGTAGCATGTTGTCTTCGTCCTGATATCATATGTCATAAACCCATTGTCCAAATTATTCACCCATGACTCGTACAACTTCTTCAAGCGAAGCCCCCTTAAAAGAAAAAAAAAGAAACTCGAGAAAAGCAATTAGTCGAACACCTTGTGTGCATAAAAAAGAAGAAGAAGAGAGAATGCAACATGTTGGTGGTGAAGGTGTTGAGAGCTCTTGGGCACCTTCAGCCTACTATTGGCCCTCGCAGCCAGCCCTTCTAGTCTCGATATCACTATACTCGTGTGATCCTTGGTGAGGGCATTGAAGCTAATGTGATGTTTTTTTGTTAAATTCTTAGGTGTGATCCTTGGTCGAAGATGGAGTTTTTGGGGTTCATGGAGGAGTCGACGCCGCCGGTGCCGATGAACCTCTGCTATAAAATCAAAGATGGGAAACTCCTCTTATAAGAAACCAAAACGTCATGGCCAATCCCCAATATGGAAAAGAGGAAAAACGAACCTAGAGAAGAAAGAACGTGGAGAGACCCTTCTCCTTTCCTTCTGGCCTTCTTCCCCTTGTGTCGTTCCCAAATTTGCAGAACGAATCTGTTATGAAGAACCGTGTGAAGCAAAACTGTATGAAGGAAAACAGTAGGAAACAAATCCTTGTGAAGCAAAACCTGGAGATCCCTTGTAGGGATTAAGATGGAGATATAGCCGATCCCCATTCTGAATAGGGTTTAGAAAATAAAATGGGGTGTGGGGTGGGGGTGTGGGTGGGGGGGGGGGGGAAGCAAAACTTATAAGGAACCCCAATTTTATTTTATTAGACGTGGGAAATAAAAATGGGAAGTTTCTTAGGATATTTTTATTAGGTGCAAAATAAAACTTAAGCGGGGTAGAGAGAATTTAGGGAAAATTTCTTAGGATGAAAACCCTTTGTTTTATTTGATGATGAGAAAGTATTCTAATAAATAATTACAACATTCATAGAAAATATATCGTAAATGTCTTCAACCAAAATGCACAAAAAAACATGTCATAAATAAGTCTTCAAACCACAAGTCGAAAAATATATATCACCAAAGAGTCTTCAACAACAACATTAAAAAATATATGCCATAAATTAGTCTTCAACTATAATGCACAAAAATGCATGCCGTAAGCAAGTTTTCATTCTCGGCTAGCAAAAAAAAAATACTGTAAAAAAAGCAAAAAAATATTTCTTTTACGGCTGACAAATTTGCACGCAGTAAATATATATATCATTTACAACGTGCAAAAGATGCACGCCATAAAATGCGCAAAAGATGACATTGTTTTGTCAGACAAAATGATAACCTTAATATTTTTATTAATAAAATGATAAGCTCAATATTTTATTTTCTCTTAAATTTTCACATTGTTTTGTCAGATAAACATAAGTGAAAAAAGATCAAAATATCGTAAACCAAATTATAATAATTAATTATATTCATATTTTAAATTTGAGAGAACTAATCCTAACTTTATTGTTATTATTGACTAATTTCCAACCAACCACTAGCATATACTTTCTTGCTCCAATCTGGATTCAATCCCATAGTATCAATCTTTAATTAATATTTTATAACACATAACTTGTCTTTATCATTGTTTAAACTAAATATGACTTTTAATATTACCATGTCATTATTAGTCCCTCATATTTTCTTTCATACATAAAAGATGACATCCATAGATTTTTTTTACGACCCTTATCTTTTTAATCGTCATCTTAGTACACATTTCATGACATCATCTTTTTCACTATCATTGAATAAATTATTAATGACGATCATATAATGAGATGACATTAAAAGTATCATTAATGACATTTTTATATGAGGGTCATCTATAAAGTGTCATTGTTAACAGTTTTTGTAGTAGTGTGCTTATGCATCTAGGCAATTGCGGACTCATGAGCGGAATTATCCTACCCATGATCTAGAGTTAGCTGCGGTGATCTTTGCACTCAAGTTATGAAAACATTACTTATACGGAGAGCGTGTGGAGATCTTTACTGACCACAAAAGCTTAAAGTATGTGTTCACGCAGAAAGAGCTGAACATGAGGCAAAGACGATGGTTAGAGTTGATGAAAGACTTCGACATCGATTTACAGTATCACCCTGGGAAGGCAAATATGGTGGCGCATGCGCTGAGCAGGCATCCGATGGCATGGTACCTGATGATTGATCGACATTTACTGGAGGATCTGGAGAAGCTCGGTATCAAACTAGTTCGACCAGGATCAGTGATACAGATGATGGCACTTGACATTCAGTCAGGTTTGATGGAGCAGATCCGGGAGGCACAGTATACAGATGAGAGCCTTCGCAGACTTCGAGCCCAGGCGTTAGCAAGATTGCTGGATGACTTCACGATAGCAGAGGATGGATCTTTGAGGCATGGCAGCCGATTGTGCGTGTCGAAGGGAGAGCTGGTAGAGGCAGTCTTGCTGGAGGCGCACCGATCGAGATATTCTATTCACCCTGGTGCTAACAAGATGTACCATGACTTACGGGAATATCTTTGGTGGCACGGAATGAAGAGGGATGTATCACGTTTCATCTCGAGATGCCTAGTTTGCCAGCAGGTCAAGGCGGAGCGCCAGAGGCCAGCTGGTTTGTTGCAACCGTTACCCATTCCCGAGTGGAAGTGGGAACATATTACGATGGACTTCGTCTCAGGGCTTCCTCGTTCCCAAGGAGGGAAGGATGCCATTTGGGTCATCGTGGACAGGCTGACGAAGTGTGCGCACTTCATACCCTTCAAGGTGGGGCTTTCCACCGAGAAGTTGGCAGAGCTATACATGCAGCAGATAGTTCACCTACACAGAGTGCCGATGAGCATCGTGTTAGACAGAGACAACAGATTCATATCCCACTACTGGAGGAGCTTGCAGGAGGAGTTGGGCAGTAGGCTCAAGTTCAGTACGGCGTACCACCCGCAGACAGATAGGCAGTCCGAGAGGACGATACAGACACTGGAGGATATGCTGAGGACCTGCGTGCTGGACTTCGAAGGATTATGGGAGAGCCATCTGCACTTGGTAGAGTTTTCATACAACAACAGCTACCAAGCCAGTATCGGTATATCTCCTTTCGAGGCACTATATAGACGATGATGCTGCACACCGCTCTTTTGGGATTATGTTGGAGACAGAGATATGCTTGGGCCAGAGATGATCACGGATGCAGCAGAGAAAGTCGGGATGATCAGAGACAGGCTCAGAGTAGCTCAGGATAGACAGAAACACTGGGCTGATGCTAGTCGCAGACCGATGGAGTTCGCAGACGGTGATATGGTGCTAGTGAAGATATCACCTACTAGAGGGACGATCCGGTTCGGACGAGGAGGAAAGCTGAGCCCTAGATACATCGGGCTGTTCGAGGTACTTGGCAGGATCGGAGAGGTAGCTTACAGGGTTGCACTTCCACCCAACCTAGCAGGAGTTCACGATGTCTTTCACGTATCTCAGCTGAGGAGATATGTTCCAGACCCAAGTCATGTGCTAGATCATACAGAGTTGGAGGTCGGACCGAGCCTTACAGTTTCTGAGCAGCCAGTGGAGATATTAGACAAGAGAGAAAAGAGGCTGAGGAACAAGGTTATACCCTTAGTACGAGTAGCTTGGAGCCGTCACTCTCCAGGTGAATCTACTTGGGAGAGGGAGTCGGACATGAGGGAGAGATACCCTTACTTGTTCGATCCAACCGCTGCGAGGGAACCACCCGTTCCTGCTTGATACCTTAGAGGTTAGTTTCGATCGCAGCCTTAGTCATTTTGTTGCATTGCTTGCTATATTAGAATATTGTCGGGTCTTCAATCCTTGTGAATTTCGAGGACGAAATTTTTTAAGGAGGGAAGACTTGTAAGCCCCTGTTTTTCAAATTTTAGTTAATTAGTGTTAATTAGCTTTTTATGTCATTTTTAGCCTTAAAATATTTACTATGATTTTTAGGAATTTTTATAGAATTTTTAAATAATTTTTAAATAGTTTTTAAGTCAAAATATATCATTTTGTAAATTACTGAATTGTTTTAATATCGATTTGTAATATTTAATTTTATTTTAATATCGTTTTGCAAATAAATCAATTATTTTAATTAGAGTTTGCAAATTATATTTGCAAACTGTTTGGTCGGTGGGCTTTTATGCAATTACCCGATTCTCTGGGGGGCTTCCTGCAAGACCTAACCCCAACTGCCCCCGACGACTAGCCAGCTGTCGACGACCGACCCCGTTCTTTTCCGCCATTTCCGGCCAGCCACGGCGACAACCGACTTCGAAATCCTATAAATAGGACCCCCCCGTCCTAAACCCTAACCCTAGCTCACCACCGACCCCCCACAGACCCTCTTTCTTCCCCGACAAGCTTAAGACCTAACCCTAACTCCGACGAGCCCCAACGCCACCTCCCTAGCTACCCTCACAGCCCCCAACCACCGCCGACGAGCTCGCCACGCCGAGCTGGACCCAGCGCCACCCAAGCGCCGCCTCGCCGACGCTTTCTCCGCCGTCCACGACCCTCGAAATCCCCCTTCGACGATCGGACACGTGAGTAGCTGTATTAAATCGTGTCGTGTGAGGCTCGTGTCCACATATGTTGTTCGTCGTGTCCTGGCGAGCACGAGTGTGGAACTGGACACGTGAAACTCGTGTCGTACGTGTCAAAATCGACCCGGACACGTAGAAATCCTGTGTCCCTAACTGTCCGGACACATGATCGAGTTTATTATTTTTTTATGTGTTAATTAATCCAAACCTAATTAAATCTAACAAAAACCCTAACTCTAACACAACCGGTGGGATGACCCCCTGGCCAGCCCGACCTAGCCTAAATCCTCCCCCCCCCCCCGCGCGATGGCTCGGGTTCGAGCCCCTTACTGCTGTTCCTTTTTCTTTTTCTTTTCTTTTTTCTTTTCTTTTCTGTTATATTTTTTTTCTTTTCTGTTATATATATATATATATTTATATATATATGTATATACATATATTTGTATATATATGTATTATTATACTGTATTATATATATATGTACTGTATTTATATATATATATATATATATATATATATATATATATATATATATATATATATATATATATATATATATGTTATATTTAGTACTTTTATATAATGTATATGTATATATGTATATATTTTTATGTGTATATATATTATTATATATATACTTTATAATTAAGTGTTTTCCTTATATATATATATATATTTGTATATATATATATATACTTTATAAATTAAGTATTTCCTTATACATATATATATGTACTTTTTACATATGTATGTATATATTCACTATGCATAATTTTACCTTATCAAATATTAATATTTATTTTGCCTCTTTTTACCAATTTATATTTTAGTGTATTTAAATTACTGCAACCATTTGGTGTCTAAGCCTAGCATGGGTTTTTGGGCCCAAATGTGTTTTCACACATTCAAGACCTGTACAAGTCACATTGGACTTGATTCATGACCTTGGGTCCTGTATTTGAACTTTGGTTCAAATTATATACATGGACAAAATACGCAGATAATTAATTATTTAATTTCAATTGTGTGCAATGTTGTTTTTGAATTTCTGAAAATACTTAAATTACTGTTAAAATTCTGGAAAAATAGTATTTAGATACTATGTTAAGTTAGCTAATTTAGTATAATTTTTATAGTATTTAAATTATAATTTTGCCACTAGTTTGACATATGGAACCAAAACTTATTTTCTGTATACTT
This sequence comes from Iris pallida, assembly GCA_029216955.1. Lineage (NCBI taxonomy): Eukaryota > Viridiplantae > Streptophyta > Magnoliopsida > Asparagales > Iridaceae > Iris > Iris pallida. Next base: position 13,386,511 of record JANAVB010016400.1, read on the forward strand.
AGGAAAACTGATTTTTATAAAATACTTGTACTGGTTAATAAATTCCAGAAAAATTATAATAAATTTTTATAATTAACAAGGATCATTTTGGTACTTTATTTTATGTAAAAATTAAGCTTTTTGTCTATCTCAAAAATTGTTAGAACACAATGGTCATTTGATTTATTTATTGATTAATTACAACTTGTAGCTTTTTGTGTTATTTTGAGTTTTAGCCGTGTTGAACCTCACCCTCACTAGTGTAAAGACCCTTGAAAGTTAGTTAAAGTAGTGTGTCACCCCACATTGGTCTCCTATGCTAAAATTATCATTTTGGCTAGGTGCCCAGTCACAAGTCGTGTAGCACCAATTAGTGTCTTAGCGTTTTAGCTTAGTGTAAAAACTAAGTTTATGTATTTATTTCTACAGTGACGAGTTACCGGACATCCATAACACTTTTATCGCAGCTTGTTTTCCTTTGCTTTGCTAGAGGCAAGTACTTTCTACAAACTTTACATACTGCTATAACAATAAACTGTAATTTATCCACCATGTTAAATGCTGATCCTTGGGGTAGCAAGTTAGAACTTTACATGTTGTGTTAGTCTCCACCATGTTTATACAGTATCTCATATCTCTCACATGTTTAAATAACGGGTTAAGGGAAAACTGTTAGTATTGTACGTGAACATGACCCCCTTCTCCGTATGTATTTACCGCGCTCTGTGACATTCTATATGTGACCTTGCCGTATGTTCTGATATCGCGTTTGTGTATGGATATACACCGATGCCGTTCGTGCACGTATGTGTATACCAGAAAACTTGATATGTACTACAGTACATCCTGTTCACCTATTGACCGATTCACGTACATGCTACTGTTTTAAACTTTTAAACTACACGTGGTTATTTATAAAATAACCAATTAAACCATGATATGCCATGATTCCAGTTTATTACATTCTTGTTCATGCTTCGTATATTTAGTTTGCTAGAATCAGTACTTGCTCCCGTCCTGACAGAATAACGTTGTAGGTGTCCTTACTGAGGAGGAGTTACTCTGCGACACATATTATGGAGATACTGCCGAGGACCCGACCTTGCTTTACAAGGATGTTCCTGTAGGAAACCTCGCCTAGTTGTCTTTTGTTTTTAGACTTTTGAGAGTAGTCATGTATTAGGCTACATATTTTGTAACTGGACATGTATCCAGTTTTTACATTTCAGACTTATACTTTGGACATTTTACTATATGATACGACTTTTGTGTTTGGAGCATTTATGACTTTTATTCACTTATAGAACTGTTAGCACATTTAGTCTTATCCTGTTGTCTTTAGAACAGCTTACTACGTTTTATATCAAACGTAGGCTGGGCATGACTCAGCCTGGCCCAACAATTTGGGTAGCGGGTCGTGACAATTAACTCCTGGCGTAGCTTTCCACTCAAAATGCATAGGCGATCTCCACACCTCAATGTTCCGTCCTCGGGAATCTGAAGCCCTGTCTGCATACCGACCTTTGTCCTCTCTCGAAGTCTCCTGAATCTCGCATCTGTAGGTAGAGCGGCCTTGATCCTCTTAACCAAAGAAGATTGTACCCCAAAGGTAGCCAACTGTCTATCCATACCCGGTAATACGACCTCTGTCCCTAACTCCTGGACGTCGTCAAGAAGTATGCCATGGGATTTTTGTTCAAAGCATCAGCCGCTACATTTGCCTTACCAAAATGGTAATATAACTCGATCTCAAAGTCCTTCATTAACTCCAGCCAACGTCTTTGTCCCATGTTCAGCTCCATCTGAGTGAAGACAAACTTCAGACTCTTGTGATTAGTAAATATCTCTACCCGCTCTCTGTAAAGATAGTGCCTCCAAAGCTTCTGTGCAAATATCACTGTAGCTAGCTCCAAATCATACGTCGGGTAGTTCTTCTCATGGGTCCTCAACTACCTCGATGCATAAGCCACAACCTTGCCATGCTGCATTAGAACACATCTTAATCCGCTCCCAGACGCATCTCTGTACACCATAAATCCTCCAGATCCCGAAGGTAGTGTCAAGATAGGTGCTGAAGTCAAACGCTTCTTCAACTCATCAAAAACGGTTTTAGACTCCTCAGTCCAGATGAACATAGGCTCCGTAATCTTTAGAAGTTTTCCACAAACCTACGATAATATCCGGCAAGTCCGAGAAAAATCCTAACCTCCGTAACTGATGTAGGGGTAGGCCAAGTATTCACTCCTGCAATCTTTTCTGGGTCTACTGCTAATCCATCTCCAGTAATGATATGTCCAAAGAAAGATACCTTGCTCAGATATAACTCATACTTACTGAGCTTGGCGTACAATCTTTTCCTCTTCAATATCCGCAGCATGATCCTGAGATGCTTCTCGTGGCTCTTGGAGTACACCAAAATGTCATCAATGAACACCACTATGAACATATCCAAGTACTAGTGGAACACCTTGTTCATCAGACTCATGAACACTGTTGGCACGTTGGTTAAACCAAATGACATAACAAGGAACTCATAGTGCCCATACTTCGTTCGAAAGGTCGTCTTAGGGATGTCCTCCTTTTGAACCTTGATTTGGTGATAGCCGGACCAGAGATCAATATTCGAAAACATACAAGCACCGCTCAACTGGTCAAACAAATCAATTATGCATGGCAGGGAATACATGTTCTTCACGATCACAACATTCAACTCTCTGTAATCTACACACAAGCGTACCAACTTGTCTTTTATCAGTACAAGCAAGATTGGAGCTCCCCATGGTGAAACACTAGACCGAATAAAATACAAATCCAAAATCTCGTTTATGTGGATCTTTAACTCATGTGCCTCCTTAGGTGCTAGTCTATACACATATGATGTAATTGGTGTCGATCACAAAATTAGTTCGATAAAAAAATTTCTATCTCCCTATCAGGTGGTACTCCTGGAAGCTTCTCGAGAAATACGTCCTCAAACTCCGATATGATCGGCGGGTATGCTGATTCCTCTAATACAATATGTGCATCTATGGTGGGGTGGACACCCAACTCTCTAGGTTTCCGAAGAAACTCAAACTCAGGGTGACCTGGGAGTCAAAATATGACACATCCATGCCGACAATCTAGCGTCATATGGTACTGGCTCGTCCAATCCATGCCAAGAACCACATCATAGTCTGGCATAGAGAAGACTAGGAATCGAGCACGCATCTCTCGCCTGCAAACAACTACTGAACATGATCTATAGGTATCGCTAATGGGTACTATTCCACCTCCCGTGAGAATTCTTATAATCTTTGGAAGGGGTGCAGTAGCTACTCTATGGGTGGCCGCAAAACTAGCAGCTATAAATGAGCGCGTGGCACCAGTATCAAATAATGCTACTGCTGGTAAAGAGGCAACTAAAATAGTACCTGCGATCACCTCTCCAGCTGTCTCTGCCTCATTTACAGTCATAACAAAAGCCTGGCTATGACCCTGTGCCATCGCCTACTGTCTGGCTCCTAAAATCGAACTGCCTGTGGTACCAATAGCGGTCTCCCCAGGTACCTTCCTAGTGCTGGTGGTCACATCGCCCCAACTCCTGTATGGGGCGCTCTCGAACCCCGAAAGAATATCCTCAGTGCTGGAAGTGCTGGTCGATATTCCATCGGTGTTGCTCCTCGACGCTTTATGCACAACCGGGCCTAGTGCTAATCAGATCCACAAATCAAACATAGTCCCAGTCTGCGTCGACAATCCTTCATGGCATGGCCTACCTTGCTACAGAAATGGCAGGTAGGGGTTCCTGGTACTGTTGCTCTCTGCGGCTGATGTATCTGAGGACGCTTCGCTGGTCCTTCCTATGGTGCTCGAGTTGGTGGTGCTGCTGAATGTGGACGCTACATGTTGGTCTTCCTATTATTTATGTGCTCCTGACGTCGGGCTACTATCAGGATCGTAGAGTAAGAGGTGGGAACGACTGATCCTACTAGCCTCTATAGCTTAAAATACAGGCCGTCATAGAACTTCTCGGCCTTCTGCTCCTCGGTCTTAATCAGGTAAGGGGCAAAACGGTTCAAGCAAAGAAATTCTATATTGTACTTCTCGACCGTCGTACTGCCCTGGACAAGATGCATGAACTTGTCCTACAACTCCGTACGTACAATGGCTGGAATGAACATCTCCTTTAGAAGCCTGGAGAACTCCTCCTAAGTGACCCGGACCCGGTCGGGTCCTAGCCGATGCTCCTCGACCTCCCACCAATGGTGCGTATTGCCCGTCACTTGCATCTTGACGACCTTCATCCATCTCTACCTCAGAAGTTTGGTGGCCTCCAACTGGTGCTCAATGCTGGTGAGCCATGCATGGACCTCAGTAGGTTCCTCAGTTCCCGAAAATAGGATGGGCACCATATGGCAGAAATCTTTCACAGATCCCGTCGTTGGTCGTCGATCCTGAGGTGTCACCTGCTCTAATGTAATGACAATACTCTCCCTCAGAGTATCTGCATGATGCTGCTGGGCCTGCTGTTGAGCTTGATGCTGAACTTGCTATTGGGCCTGCATCATGACATAAAACATCTGATACATCTACTGGCCATCCACTTGCTATCGCAATGGCGGGAAGGGCATATAGAGTATTTACGGGGGAGTGGAGGAGGTGGTGGCTTCTGTTGCTGCTCTGGCCTATGAGGCTGTTATCATTCTTGAAGTAGCTGGTGTGGGTGTCACTGCTTGCCTATGGCACCTCCGTCTGCCTGGAAATATGACCCTTGGAAGCTGGGGTCAACTTGAGGGCCTGTCTCGAAGTCTGCTCCTTTGACGATACGGAGTCCCGGGGGGCACCGTCTTGCTGCGCCACACGTCTACTTCAAAGGTTTATAACTTTGAAAGCAGACAAGCAAAATTTAGCGACTTGAAATCAAATAGAATGCAAATTGAAAGTGAAGGTGATGAGGAGGTGTTATAGAGAGGTAATCAAGCAAGTAGATGAGATACTAATTTCTAATCCTAATTGCAGGGTTGCTTGGCATAGTTAGTTAACCCAATTTAATAGAACCATTGTGGTAGAACTTAAGCTATAAACTACAAAAATAATGTAAAGTAAATGCCCAAAATCAATGAAACTAATCTCATCCACAAATATGATAAAAAATACATAGAGATAATATAGTCCACTAATGTACTTAAGTATAATAAGTCTGAATGTAACATAGTACAATACTGAATAAAAAGTCTCACGAGAACAATCTCGCTAGTACAATACTGTATGAAGAAAAAACAAGAAGATAAATAGATCTGATCACCGACTATCTAGATAATGGTAATCTGAATCAAATAAAAAGCTCTACCACTGAGATCAAGGGTAGTCTCCTGGAAGAATATTGTCCTCAGCTGCTAATCCTACTCCCAAATCAACTTCGGATCCGTAAATCTCTGGGTACTCCTCCTCGCCTAAATATGAAAAGAAAACCAGGTCCCCAGCGGAATACAACAAGGTACATAATATACAAGCCAAGTGTACAATAGTGGTAATGTATAGGTAAAGTAAATATAACTACAAAAGGTTGGTGAATCTAACATAATCAACTACAAATGACAATACAATTTGAGAACATCACTCGAACACGTAGGTTGTCATGGTGTACTCCGAAGATCTAGTACGGAACTTCGGTAACTATGATGAATTTACAGTTCCGGTAAGGAACTGTGGTAATTATGAATCTCCGAAGCTCTGGAAAAGAGGCATCGGCAACTATGTATGAAAGTAACCCAAGCGCCCGGTAAATATTCTTCCCACCCCTGTGACCTTGCGAATCGTGTCTACGAGATGCTTGGTCAGATCCTCTAGCTAGGACATCGAGTCATAATTGTAACAATGTAGTATAACAAGTCATCATCCTAGAACCAATCACAAACTTTCATATACCAAGATATAAATAAGTACGGATTCTGTCAGAAATATAGTATCACATGAACATGTCCTAGGGTCGGATGTACCCACAACGATTCATCGCAGAAATATAATATAAATATCTAATATCGATACCCGATGATGCTAACGTCCAACGGCACCCTAATGTGATTCAGACGCGAGATATCGAACACGGCCCTAGGGTGATTCAATAACATAAACAGAACAAATATTTAAGAGCTAAATATTGAAACTGAAGTACAAGAATGCCAAGGTACACTTTCCTGGTTCCAGATGTTGTTGAGAAGGAACTGGTCTAATGCCCAAGTTCGAAGAGTCTAGGAAACCTAGAAAAATAATTTTAGAATTTAATTAATTAATTATTTTATAAATTTGTTATTATTAACTAAATAAACAACTTGGATTTAGGTATAGGGGATTTACATATCTGCTTATAATTTCATTTCCTAATAACTTTCTCATAAACAAAGTATTTTCAACAACTTCTTAGCTACCAATATCTTCATATATATGTATAGTCACTGGCTTGCTCATTGGTGAAAAAACAACGGACCTCAACAAACATGTGTGCCATGATAATCAAGACAACCCTTTAAATAGATAATTTTTTCCTTCCTCAAATGTCACAAACCATGCATTCAATTCTATGACACATAATTTTAATCTTACCTAAAACTACTGTTCATAAAACAAGGGGTGGAAACTTGTACACAATGTTGTATAACACATCATCCAAGTTATAGAGTGTTTGTTTATCCCTTAATATGATGTGATGAACACCCTACAGTAGGTGCATCCGACTGTTGCTTTCTTCTTCCAAGTTCACCTCAACACAACATCACGACTCCCTATTCATTCCTTCACATTCTCTACACCCAACACAATATTAATGTACTATTACTAGTCATCCATCTATTTTTTGGTTCTTAATCAGGCCACTGTCTTGGCCAACCATTTTTCTTAGTCATGCTACTGCCATACCTCTTTTATTGTCAGTTTAAGGCTAACTTTCATTTCACAAGTTCATTTCTCACTGTTTCCTCCGAACACAAAAAACTCACACCCTTGTTTAGCTAACCCTAACTATGGTGAAGATGCTGCACAACCTATTTAGGTTTGGCCACTTCTCTCACGTTAGCTTTTCCTATGTAATGAGCTCCAACCTATCAGTATATATTTTGCTCTATTTTTCGATGAGACAGGGCTTTGGTAGTGATATTCTAACTCTACTCACCTACTGGCCTTCATTTAAACTATCCATGTATGGTCCTTCCTCGCTTACTACACTTTACACATCAAAGATAGCCTTACTCTCAACCCCCTAATCCTCTTCTTCGTAACACTAGATTATGTATGGCACAACTGTACACAACCCTCTCCTATACGTGCACACAGGGTGAAGTAACAGGGGTAGTACTATACAATCCGCAACATTATAACAAGTAACCTGGCTACTGCACTTATACTCAATATACAGGAGCAAAAGGAAAGGTGGGACTCAAGCTTGGGAGAGACTACCAGGATAGGCCGTCGGTAAAGCACTCTTCGAGGGGTAGTACTCTGCCGGGCTGCTTGTGTCACGACCCACACCCGGTATAGGGGCACGAGTGCGTAACAGCGCCTAGCCTACGCTGCAGAATTGACGGTAGAATGTTGTTCTAGGTCGCTAACTAATATCTCATACAAGGATATATAATGTACCTGTCATAGATCTCAAGTCTAAATGGAGGACAAGTATAAAGATATGGTAATACTCAATCACAATCTAAAGTACGATAAGATATCACAGAAGTCTAAATAACTATAAGACTCAACAAACAACAACTAAAATAATATCTGAAACAAACTCAAATACAATGTCAAAATATCCACTTATTACAATTCAAGTTTAAAACAGAAATCTAGAATAAGTCCACTAAACTAGTATCTTGGTCACTCTTGAAAGTCGGGACCCAAGGTAGCTATCCCCTCATCAGATCCGTAATGGGTAGGACACGTATCCTCCGGGCAATCATCTGAAAAATATATCCAGTCAGGATGGAACGAGCTCATCTCATCTAGCAATTCCAAGTAAATGATAAAGACGATAAAGCAGTTATAGACAGTTATATTTGATGAATCATGGAAAGTTGAGACATATATGTGAAATAGAATCAACAGTTAAGACAAGAAAAGTAACCATAGTGAATCAGGAGATCATGGCAATGAAGACTGTAAATAGAAATACTAAACTAGAACAATGTGATATGAGTCCAATCTATAAAACATAAGACAATATAAATCTAGTACAAGACGCTAATCCAGTGTGTTTGAAATATTGTTCTTGTCATGTAACAAGTAACGAGTAAATATGGCACACTGTACACTTGACAACCGTACGATAGCTATCTTTCTAGTTTAGACGAGTAAATACGGCACATCGCACGCTCGGCCAAGCGACGACGACTATCTTTCTTGTAATATGGCATATTGTACGCTAGGCCAAACGGCGACGACTATCTTTTTTGTAAGGTGATTCTTGTTGAATACAACACATCGCACACCGGGCCCTGCGGCGATGGCTATCTTGCTTGTAGTGATGATTCTTGTATGATTTGAATATTTAGTACTTGTAGGTGTTTCGAGTAGATGGTTCTTATGAGTGGTTCGAGTAATAGAGGCTAGACGAACCAAGTACATGTATTGCGAGTGAATGAATCCAGAATACTAATACTTTTCGTGATAAAGAATCAAATAGAACTATACTAGAACTGAATCATAGTACTCATCAAATAAGTAAAAGAACTATCAGAGAATGTACTTGCCTGTCGTCTAGAGTAGTGAATTAGGATCGATGCCCAAAGTGGTGTCACATAAACATATATATGAGATGTACATGGTTATTTATTGTTCTAGAGTACACAGTGAATCTAAACGAGTTAACTACATGCTTCTAAATCACTTCTAGGTCAAAAAGTCAACTTGGGTCAACTCTAGTCAAACTGAGTCAAACTTAAGCTATTTGGTCAAACTTGGGTCAACTTGGTCCTAGTTGGTCAATTGCCTAGTCTAGGGTCTTAGGCTATTAGACTATCTAGTGTTAAGCTAATGGGCATCAACCATATCAATCCTAGATTTCTTTTTATCTCCTAGAGCAATGTTGTGATATCAACACTCTACATCAAACCACCATTTACATATATATACCCCTTACATATATATATATATATATATATATATATATATATATATATATATATATATATTTTTTTTTTATATATATATATATATATATATATATATATATATACACACTAGTTATGTTTGTAGAGACTGGATTAGATAGCTAAGGCTAAAGTAAAGTCATGGACTTAACCATGTTCAGTAGCATTTGAACTTAACTACCCATATCCACACTCAAATCTAATAGGCACTAAATTTCTGTAACCATGGACAAGACTCTAGATAGGCATTGGTCTGGATGTGAGCCTAGACAGATATCAAGTGGACAGGTGAATTTGAGAATAAGTTAGACCTAGTTAAGGGACTGGATATAGTAAAGAGTAGGGGTTGATTTCTTATCAACCACTCAACCAATAACTCTTCACTGAACACAATAGGATACCTGGACAAAACAACATATAGGATTGGAACTAGAATTCGAAAAGGGAAGGAAGGATTGGATATGACTCCCCTTTTGACTATACTAAATTAATGCCGGTGACCGATACATCTTTAAATAGGGATTGAACTACAAAGGATATCATGGACAACTTATGAAGATGTCAAGGAAAACATAATTGGGCTTAACATTCTAAGCTATCATGGGTAATTTAATGATATAGATTGATACAAAATAAAAATTGAACAGTGTATGATTGATAACAAAGTCCACATGTGGGACTTGACACCAAGTCATAAAGGTATCTGTAGAAGCATGGAAAAGAATAAAGAAAGATCCATGCGGCCAGGGAGCCCCATACGGCTCAGAGAGTTCATGCGGCTCAAGGATCCATGCGGCTCAAGCGTTTATACAGCTCAAACAAGTTCTATGCGGCTCAGAGAGGAGCTACGTGGCCTGCAAACAGCTCTTCCATTTGTCCTTTACTGCATTAAATGCCTTGACGGCTGACAGCTCTGACACATGACAGCCCTGACACAAAAATACAATTATGACTCCGTCATAATGGCAGACTCCTAGAAAAATGAAGGAAATCTCTGACACAATCTTCCGAAATCCAAAAACCTTCATAAGGACTTGACACGTAGACAGTCGCATGTGGCTCAAGTAGAGACCACCCCACGCGGCTCAAGCGGAGGCTGTCCCATGCGACTCACGAAGACTATCCCCATGCGGCTCACGAGGACTACCCCCATACGGCTCACGAGGACTATCTCTATGCGGTTCACGAAGAAGGCACCCATCATGCGGTCACCTACACTCATGCGGCTCAGATCATCACCATGCGGTTCAAATGTTCAGGGGGCCACTCTCAAGCAGCCTTGACACGTGGCCAGCCTTATGCGGCTCAATGAGGAGCAACCTTCCTGCGGCTCAGATTTCTACAGTGGCTCGCGGTTAAGACACGTGGCATGACAGCGGGACACGTGGCATCAAATCGATCGAAATCTATCAACAAATCCCAATAAAATATTGGGATCAAATCAGATTATTTGCAATCAAGCAAATCAATGACACGTGTCAGAAAATCCGAGGTTGGCATGACAAATCAGGAGGATTTATGTCAATCATCATTAATTACCCACAAAAGATTTGATGCAATCATATTTATTGCTCAAATCTCTTATATTCAAGATGAACGGCCCAGATCCAGTGATCCTTAGCCGCCGACTTTTAAGAATGGACAATCATTGCAAACCCTAATGATGTCCCCCACTCTTATAAATAGCAAGGTGCCATTCCCTTGCGAAAGAAGGAGATTCTCGGATAAAAAAAGAGAGATACATAGAGAGCCAGAGAGCTAGAGAGAGAATATACAGAGCCTGAAAGGAGAGCATTTCTTCAGCAACGCCAAGCAGTTCTTCTACAGAGCCAAGGCTGCACCCGATCGTCCAAGGAGTAAGGCAGAGCTGCCGTCGCTTTCCCGAGCCTCTATCGTCACCCTCCAGAATCTAAAATAAATAATTGTACTTAGATTGCTGTACCTAGGTTTTCGTCCCTAGGCTTTCTTTGTACAAGCGAGTTTTTATTGTGAAGTAAAAGTCCAGTCCTCCGATAATTGTTCTGTTCTTTTATATTTTATGGCAAATACGATGGCGACTCTGCTGGGGACAAACTTCTCCACGGCTGAGGAGTTGGTGACGCAATCGGATGCAGCAAAACTTGGCTCCACGTAACAGAAGATGGTCGTCCGCTTCGACCAACAGGCGTTTGAAGAAATGCACTCCGAAGGAAGCGCTGGCCCGGTCCAGAAGCGAACCCGCACAAAGAAAGCTCGCAGCGAGAGGAGGCCAAAGTCATTTGCTCCTCCCCAAGCTCTGGACGGAGTACTCTCTGCTGCCCAAGACGGCGAAGGCGACTCTCGTGCGACCCCACTTCGAGCCATAGAGGACTCTGCTGTGCCCAAGTCCGGCAGAGAAAAGTACTATGATGCTGGACTTGCAAGGGCAAAGAGCGATTCTATGTGCTCCAGGAAGAAACTGAACAAGGACACTAGTCGCAAGACGAAGACTCATGCGGCCAAGATTGCCAGCCGCATGAATGATGACCATGCGGCCGAAACTGCTAGCCAAATGCATTATACTCATGCGGTCAGGATTTTCAGCCGCATGGAGAATACTCATACGGCTAGGATGTCCGGCCGCATGGAGAAGACCTATGCAGCTACGCCTGCCAGCTGCATGAAGATTATTGATGCCAGTCGCATGACGCCTACTCCACGAGGCTCTGTCTTCGATCGCCTCTCCTATGGTCCTGATCTCTTGTGCTCCCAAGAAGACAAGTCTGACTCTCTCCAGCACCACTTAGACTCTTCCTACTATGTGCCCTCACGCACTAGAGCGAAGAAGTCTAGGACAGTACGAGCTTGGCAAGCTTGGTTCGCTGATCCAACCTCTGACCATCCGAGCATCCCACATACTATTATGAGGGCCTCAGATGGGAAGTTGTACAGAACCACTCGAGTCCAGCCCCCGGCGGCAAACGGACAGAGAGGTTCGCAAATGTCTTCCAAAATCCAGGGAGCAAACATGGTCGATCCAGACCCATCTGACTTGCGTGAGGCCATCCTCCATAAACGCAAGGAAAAAGAAGGTGCATCGGGGTGCAAAGAGTCCTTCTACGGACGTCACTGCACCCAAGTCATCGTCAACTGCTGTTGCGATAACGCGATGGTACGAAAAGATCGGCAGTCCGTCTTTCAAAGACTGCAACAACCGTCTTCAGAAGGCGAGGCACTTCCCGTCGTCTCCTGCAACTCTGCTCAGAAAATCCCCGTCGATGGGAGAGGGAAGAAGACAAATGTTCCTAGCTCGAAGATTTCAACCACAATGACTAAGAAATTATCGTCTAAATGGGTGCCCACTACCGGAGTTTTCCAAGGTACCCGTTCAAAGATAAAATCTGCTACAGTGGAAGATTCATCGTCCACACCACTGGGGGTTGCCGGGACTGGGGGTAGCACTCCTCAGAACATCTACGATAATCCGATGTTCCAAGGAGATGAGCCCGAAGAAACAACTTTCCCATCAGATACAGCAAGGGCCGACGTCCCCGAGGACGTCCATGACTCCCAAGATGAAGCAAACTCTGAAGCTGGGGGTACTATCCCTTCTGAGTCAGAACCAGAGGAGAACATTCCCACATACCACGATGACTTCTCGCTACAGGGGTATGATTCGGAGGGCATGTCCTCCACCGTTCCGTCCATCTCTCATCATACAAAGACGGTGTTCATGACGGATAGCAACCAAGGTGGTTCCAGTGATCGCCAACGCATCGACACTCTGGAGGCCATACTGCATGCCTTGGTCAAGTCTGTGGACGAGATCAAAGCGGCCCTTCCAACTCTCCAAGGAGGGACGCTTGGCCAAACAAGCGCGGGTCCCGCGATCAATACGGACTCGAACTCAGCGGCACCGAACCCGGGCAACAATCCTCCTGAAATGACGGCCCCCACCGCTGTGGATGAGGCCAGGGAAGCAAGAAGAGAGGTCCAGGAGCTCCGAGCCATGTTTCACGCTCGAGAAACCTCTCAAGACCTCAGAATACGGCAACCATACCCTGCAGCATGGAGGAATGTCCCCTTCCCACCAAGATATAAGCCGTTCAATATCAATCCTTATGATGGCAAGACCTTCACAAGTCGGTATATCACTTACTTCGAGGTCACCACCGACCATTTGCCCCATGACGATGCCATCCTTACACGATTATTCATCGGGGCATTGGAAGGAGTCACCTTCGACTGGTATCGTAACCTGCCAAACAACTGCATCCACTCCTTCGCCAGCTTCAAGCGTATGTTCTTGGAGAGATTCTACGAAGTAGGACAGGGCGTCACAATGTCCACCCTCATGGACGTCGTTCAAGGGGAGAAAGAGCTGACAAGGAACTATATCGAGCGGTTTCGCCAAACCGCAATGAAGTTGCCGTCTGGAAATCCGGATTCCTCCTTGATTGAAATTTGCCAAAAGAGATTGCTCCCAACAATCAGTCTCTGGATGGGCAAAAGTCAATTTAAGGACTGGAAGACATTCATCATCAGTGCCACAAGCGCCGAAGAACGATTGAAGAAGGCTCGCCAATTGGGATTGCACATCTCAGAGGGAGAGGACAAGGGCAGGCGTCCCAACGCCAACACCAACAATGGGGATAGCTCCACCAACAACCGGGACAACAAGGGCAAGCAGGCTATGGTGGCCGACACAGCACAGAAACCTGAGCCAAAATCGGCAGACAAGCAATGGCCGCAAATCACTTATTCCTTCGAAGACGGTCACGTCAAGCCCATCTTGGACATATGCATACAAGGAGACAGAATTCAGCTTCCTTCACCAAGACGGGAACCTCGGTCGGCAAAAATGGAGAACCTAAAGTACTGCCATTACTACCGCTACGTCCACCATGCTACACACGACTGCTACCAACTAAAATAGTACATCCAAAATCTCATCGATTCGAACGCTCTGGCCATCAATTTCGAGGAGGTAACTGTGGCAACCAATATGGTGTCAGTACAATTTGGCAGCTTTCCTCCAACGAAAACTCAAGACGGTGTGGTCCCCATCCCTCTGGCGACAATGGAGATTGCTAATCTTCGACCTCCCCGAGATCAGGCTGCTGGTCTAGTGCCCCTCACCACATCACGAGGAGAGGTCATGTGGGTCCATCCAGACTTGGTATCAGAGGTGACTCAGCCCACACCATCTTCCATTTGCAAGAAGAAGAGTGGAAAAGTCAGGTCCTGCCGCATAATCTCGGCAGATATCAAAGAAGCTACAGCCGTCGTCACTCGGTCTGGGGCACAATCCCAACCCGTGGCTGATAACTCGGCTGAAGATCATCAGCCTGCTACAACTGACGCTCCGGGACCTTCTCAGCCTCCGACGACCGATAAGCCTAGGCCGAAGGAGACTCGCTTTAACAAATCCCTCCGAAAAGAGGCACCGCAGGGGCTGGAGAATCCCTACAACTTCGACATCTTGGCGCAATTGGCCAACACACCGGCCAAGTTGTCATTATACGAGCTTCTGAGACTCTCAAAGGATGTTCGTGTAGCTTTGAGCGATGCACTCCAAAATATCGACGCATAAGAACCCGCCTGCAGATCTCCAAGACAGCGCTTGTACGGGAGCGATGCCCAATATTGTCTTCACTCCGTAGGATATGCTCATCAAAACCAACCTGCACGATCGCCCGTTATACTATACTGGGTACATCGGCGACGTAAAGGTGGATCGGATACACATTGATCCTGGCTCTTCCATAAGCATTATCCCGAAGAGTCTGTTACATCATCTCCGTATCCCTATGCATCGCCTGACGCCTACAAGCACCGCCATCAGCGGTTCCAATTCGGACAGGAGCTACCCAACTGGAAAGATTCGTCTGAAGTGTCAAATTGGCGATCTCCAGTCGGAAGTCACCTGTTACGTCATAGATACAGACACTTCTTACAACATCTTCTTGGGGCGTCCTTAGATACATGATTATATGATCGTGCCTTCTACGCTGCACCAATGCTTCAAGTATGTCGACAAATACGGCTTCGTGAGGACAGAATTTGTCGACATCGATCCCTTCAAAGGGGTTAAATCCTACTACTCAGACTCCTGCCTATACGAAAAGTCGAAGAGGCACCTTGGTGAAGGAGATGTGCAAGCTCGTAACGAGACAGCCACAGGATCAGAAGAACCTCTGACGATCCACCTCCAAGCTCGTAAACCTGGCAAGTCTGTACCCCTTACCGCCACTCTGCGTAAGGACGCAATCAGCCTCTTGGCACAAGAAGAGCAAATCATAATTCGGCTGCAAAGGTCCGGCCAAGTGCCAAAACCCACAACGGAGCCACTAACAATCAGACTGCCAAGAGTCGGCCAGCCACGAACGAAGAAGCTCAATCCCTCCGACAAACCAATGACGATACGCCTTCCCAAGAAGAGTCGTCACCCCGATGCAAGGTCTGGGGCTTCTAGCGAACCAACCACTCCCCGCCTAGCATCAGGTACCAAACTGGGGGTCGCTAGTTTGCCAACGACCCCACGCTCGACTCCACCAGCTGAACCCCTGACGATCAAGCTGTCCAGGTCGTCCTCTCAGTCTTCGTTTATACAGGGGGTAGCCGAAGAGAAACCGGAGCTGGCCAAGTATGTGGCTGCCCACACTGATGTTCCCTCCGCAGATGATGTAATTTTGCTAGAAAAGATACCTTACTTCATCAATAAAGGGCTATCTTTGAACTACCTCGAGCTTAATAAGCTTTGTACAATGTATGCTATGGAACACGGTATAGGCACTCGCCTACACACACAGGTGACGAATGTTTACACCGCAAACCAGCTTACTCCTGTGGAAGACGCTTACCGCATAATCGAGGGAGGGGACCATCCAATCATCTTTGCCCAGAAGGACGATCCGCAGCCCTTCACCATAGAAGAAGTCGATCTTGAATCAGATGCCGGGAGACTGCCTCTGTATCTTTATAGCCCCCAATCCAAATATCTCATGCAAAAACAGGGGTATGATCTGGCAACTACACCAGGCTTGAACTACGACACTGGGCGACGATTACCTTTGAAGCCACCGGTCCCTGCTGGCAAACCACGGGATTACTATAGCAAGACTTGATGTAGATTAGGGTATGTTACACCCACAACGACCCCTGAAAGTTCAGATGAAGAATGTGACTGGCATTTACATTCAACCGGGTCACCAACTTCTGACTCGGATACCAGCATCGGAGACGTATTCAGACAAGTCCTGTCAGTCAACATGGCATTCGTCGACGCTTACGAAGAAGATGAAGACATTCCGGAAATCCTCGAGCTAGAACCGTGGGCCCAACAGCTGGATGCACAATAGGAAAAGCGGTTCGAACAGAGAGAACCTTCCACCGAAGATGAGGTTCTACAGGTCGACCTCGGCAGCGAATCTTCTCCAAAACCAATCTTCGTCAGTAAAAGCCTAACAGACGAAGAGCGAGAATCGCTACTGGAACTTGTCAAAGAATATATTGATGTGTTCGCTTGGAGCTATGAAGACATGCCAGGACTAAACTCCGAGGTTGCCCTTCACAAGCTCAACATTCGGCCAGATGCAAAGCCGGTCAAACAACAACAGCGACGCTTCCGTCCGGGCATCATGGATGCGATCGAAGCCGAAGTCAACAAACTAATAGCCAGCGGCTTCATTCATGAGGAACAACATCCTGACTGGGTCGCCAATATAGTACCAGTCCTCAAGAAGAATGGAAATATTCGAATCTGCATCGACTTCCGCAATTTGAACGAGGCATGTTCCAAAGATGAATTCTCCCTCCCTATCACAAACGTCATGATTGACAACACATACGGCTTCGAATGCATGTCATTCATGGATGGCTTCTCGGGGTACAACGAAATTAAGATGTCTTCTGACGACGAGAAGCATACATCATTCCGAACACCGATTGGCACATACTGCTACACAGTCATTCCTTTTGGTTTAAAGAATGCTGGCGCCACATATCAAAGACCCATGAGTATCATCTTCAGAGACCACTTACGCAAGACGGTGGAGTGCTATGTTGATGACATTGCCGTCAAGAGTCGCTGTAAGGGAGACCATCTGCAGGATCTGAGGACGGTATTCGACCTGATGCGAGCGCATAATTTGAAAATGAACCCTACGAAGTCCTTCCTAGGTGTATCCAGCGGGAAGTTCTTAGGTTTCATCATCACCGTCTAGGGTATCCATGTAGACCCTGAGAAGACAAAGGCAATTATGGAGATAGGTCCCCCAAAAAATCTCTGCGAACTCAGTGGCCTTCAAGGGAGGCTAGCTTACATCAGGAGGTTCATTTCTAACCTTTACGGACGATGTCGACCATTCACCCATCTCATGAAGAAAGACGTCTCATTCGTATGGGACGAAGAACCCTCCAGTCCTGGTAGCCTCGGTCGCTGGAAAACTATTCCTGCTCTATGTACGCACAATAGAGCATTCCCTTGGCGTCCTGCTAGCACAAAACAACAATGCAGGACATGAACAAGACATATATTACCTCAGTCGAATGATGATTGGGCCAGAGCACCGATACACCACCGTAGAGAAGGAATGCCTCGCCCTGGTGTTCGCCATTCAGAAGATGCAGCACTATGTCACAGGACAAACCATACATGTGATCTCACGAGTCAACCCTCTCAGGGTCCTCATGACTAAACCAGGGGCACTCAGCTCTCGCCTCGCTACATGGGCAATATTGCTGTCCCCTTATCATATGATCTTCGTCCCACAAAAGGCTGTTAAAGGTCAAGCCCTGGCAGACTTTTTGGCAGCCCACCCGGGCTCGGAGTCGTCCAGAATATATAAAGAAATCCCAGATAAGGTCGCCGACTCGCATGCAACCTCTCACGATGATATATGGCGAATGTTATTCGACGGCGCCTCAAGGACCGGACCTAAAGGCAACATCATCGTCGGAGTCGGGGTGGTGCTGGTCTCCCCTTCCGGATTGGTGGTCAATCGCGCTTACTCCCTCATAGAACCCTGCTCTAACAATGTGGCCGAGTACAACGCTTTGGTCATTGGCCTCCAACTTGCAAGAGAGCTGGGGGTAAAATATCTTGAAGCATACGGCGATTCACAGTTAATCGTCAATCAGATCCGGGGTTCATACGAAGTCCGCCATGAAGACATAATCCCCTATCACCAAATAGCGATCGACATCATCTCGTCGTTCGAGGGATTCTTCATCGAACATGTTCCCAGACTCCAAAATATCGAAGCCGATGCCTTAGCAGGCCTGGCCGCTCCCCTAGCAGTGCCAAATCATACTCATCAATCGGTAGATATGATAGGCCACGAACTGGTCTGTCCCAAGAACAACATTCAAGTCGTGGCAAGTTATTCCGCTCAGACGATCGACGAAGCGCCAGACTGGAGACAACCATTCATAGATTTTATAGTCTATGACATCCTGCCCGAGAATTCGAAGGAAGCCACTTCCATCAGAAGGCGTTCTCTCAGATTCTTCTACGATACAGAGACGAAAATGCTGTATCACCGATCCTACGATGGATTATTGCTTCGATGTTTATCAAACGCAGAAGCCAAAGAAGTCGTACGTGAAGGTCACGACGGTATCTGCGGGGCCCATCAGCCTGGCCCTAAATTGTAAGACCGTCTTCGTCGAATGGGCTACTACTAGCCCACGATGGTAGCAGATGCGATAGACTATGCTAAAAAATGCAAAGCTTGCCAAGTCCATGCAAACTTTATCCACCAACCATCCGAATTTCTACATCCGACAGTGGCGTCCTGGCCGTTCGAAGCATGAGGAATGGATATCATCGGTCCAATTACTCCACCTTCCTCCCGAGGACATCGCTTCATACTCGCAATCACAGATTATTTCTCCAAATGGGCGGAAGCTGTCCCGCTTGTAGAAGTAAAGACTTCAAACGTGATTAGCTTCCTTAAGCATCACATTGTCTATCGTTTTGGACTACCCCGAAGGATCATCCACGATAATGGTCCATAGTTTGCAAGCCACGCCTTCTATCGGTTCTGCGACAAGCACCGTATCCAGAATATTGCTTCAACGCCATACAATCTAGCAGCGAATGGGTTGGCAGAAGCATTCAACAAAACAATCATCAAACTTCTTAAAAAGTTCGTATCGTCCAACAAACGTGACTGGAACGAGAAGCTTGGTGAATGCCTATGGGCGTACCGTACCACAGTCCGAACGGCCACAGGGAACACACCATTCTCCCTAGTATACGGGAGTGAGGCAGTTCTTCCATTGGAAACCCAAATACCCTCGCTCTGTGTCGCGCTCACTTATCAATTGACGACGAATGATAACTACCGTCGTCGACTACAAGAGTTGGAGGCCTTAGATGAAAAGCGCCTCCTGGCTCAGCAACGAATCGAGCTATACCAAGCATGCATCTCCGGAGCCTTCAATAAGAAGGTTAAAGTTCGAACATTCCATGTGGGCGATCTCGTTCTGGCAGTCCGGAGGTCGATGGTCATGACTCACAAGACCGCCGGCAAGTTCCAGCCAAAATGGGAAGGTCCATTTATCATTGAGGCTGTATTCTCCAACGGTGCTTATCGCCTCGCAAAACAAAATAGAGACTTGCTCATGTTGCCCGTCAACGGCAAGTTCCTAAAGAAATATTATGACTAAACGACACATCCCGGATCATTGAGTTATGTACCCGCTGGTGCCGCTGAACTCACATCCACAATATTCCAGATCATTGAGTTATGTACCCACTAGTGCCGCTGAACTCACATCCACAATATTCCAGATCATTTAGTTATGTACCCGCTGGTGCCGCTGAACTCACATCCATAACATTCCAGATTATTGAGTCATGTACTCTCTGGTACCGCTGAACCCACAATCTCCCAGATTATCGAGTTATATGCCCGCAGGTGCCTCTGAACTCACATTCCGGTCACTCTTTCAGATATTAAGTCATGTATGACCATACCTCTGAACTTTCTTCCTGAAAGAGATCCTCCCTCATGATCCACTATCCGTACTTCCAGTGCACAAAAAGGGTAACAGATCCACAAATTTCCAAAACGGCCATGTCCTCATTACCTCTGAGTCGTTTCACTTCCGCCAAAAACAAATCACCCTTTACATAGAACTTCCATGTCCTCATTACCTCTGAGTCATTCTATGTGCCCTCCTTTATTGAGCCCACTCCTGCCATGTCCTCATTACCTCTGAGTGGGAAGGCTCCGTCGAAGAAACCTTCATGCTGCCATGTCCTCATTACCTCTGAGTAAGTATGATGATTCCCTTTCGACTTATTATCCGTACCCACAACCGGAGTACGCCAAAGATAATAAGTCCATAAATATCCTCTGTTGAGTCCACTCCTGCCATGTCCTCATTACCTCTGAGTAGGAAGACCCCACGGTAAAACCTTCGTACTTGCCATGTCCTCATTACCTCTGAGTAAGTATGTTGGTTCTCTCTCGTCTTATTATTCGTACCCTGAACCAGGGTACGCCAAGGGTAATAGACCCATAAATGTCCTCTGTTGACCACAAATATCCTCCGTTGAATCCACTCCTGCCATGTCCTTATTACCTCTGAGTAGGAAGACTCCACGGTAAAACCCTCATACTTGCCATGTCCTCATTACCTCTGAGTAAGTATGATGATTTCCTTTCGATTTATTATCCATACCCACAATCGGAGTACGCCAAGGATAATAGGTCCACAAATATTCTCCGCTGAGTCCACTCCTACCATGTCCTCATTACCTCTGAGTAGGAAGACTCCGCGGTAAAACCTTCGTATTTGCCATGTCCTCATTACCTCTGAGTAAGTATGTTGGTTCTCTCTCGTCTTATTATCCATACCCTGAACCAGGGTATGCCAAGGGTAATAGGCCCACAAATGTTCTCTGTTGACCACAAATATCCTCCGTTGAGTCCACTCCTGTCATGTCCTCATTACCTCTGAGTAGGAAGACTCCACGGTAAAACCTTCGTACTTGCCATGTCCTCATTATCTCTGAGTAAGTATGTTGGTTCCCCTTTCATCCTATTATCCGTATCCTAAGTCGGGGAACGCCAAGGATAATAGGTCCACAAATATCCTCTGCTGAATTTCTCAGCAAAGGCCCATCATTCTTCATCATGCCCCGGGAGCCCAGCTGCTCCATGGCATTCCTTCTCCCGATACTCGGAACATTCACGACAACATGACCATAGAACCGTTCTAGGTATCCCCAATCAAACTTGTTATCCGTACCTAAAACCAAGGTATGCCAGGGTTAACAGGTCCACAGACAAGTCCCCCATGCGGGGCAAATACCGCCACAACACCACAAACACAACAGACAGTACAAATAAAGGATGGAAGAAAACATACTCTTTTATTTGAAAGCCAAAAGAAGCTTTACATGTTCCGGGACCACATCCCTCTCAAAAAGAAAAAAAAAGAAGAAGAAGGGAGAACAGAAACAAAAGAAAAAAAGGCCGATTATGGTTCGACATTACACAACTCCAAGAGGCGGTTTTTCACCAAGGCGGTCCCCCGCTCAAGCCGCTGTCTAGCTCTACGCTCGGCTTCCTGGGACAACTGCTCCACATCATCCAAGTGCATATATGCCCGCCAGTCATCCTCCATCTTCTTTAGGGCGAGTTCCAGATTGGCAGAAGCTCGACTAAGTCTGTCAGCCTCTTGGATAGCAAGCCCCTTCTCAGTACGGGCAGCTTCAAGCTCGAACTCCAGGAAGGCCAACTTTCTCTGGAGCTCGAGGATCTGCTCCCTGGTGTCAATTACCCCGCGGGAGGCGGCCGTCTCCCGAGCCGTAACATCTTTACTCTCATGGCTCAATTGATCATATCGATCAGACAGAGTGCGGAGATCCTTCAGTATGGCCGGCCTGGTTTTATCCTGAGCAGCCCTCGCCTTCTCTATAGCAGTTGTGAGGGAGCCGCGCTCCTGATCTATAGCAGCAGATAGATCAACCTGCCGCAGTACCTGAAGCTGGGCCACCAGCTGATCAGTCTCCAGCAATTTCGCTTCCAGAAGTGCAGCCACTCCTGCCCCACCAGGAAGGTCCTTAAGGATGTCAATTTGACCCTGGGCGCATTGCCGGGCCAAGCCGAAAGAGGTCCCTCTCTCCACAGCAGCTTCTATCCCTCTTTTCAAGTGACGATAAAAGCTGTCGACCATGCCCTGTAACGCTTCGTCAAGGACCTCTGTAGAGGACGGCGTCAGAGGAAGCGTGGCCGGCAGCATCGAAGGAGCGGTACTAGAACTTGTCACCAGGAGGGCAACTTCCGAGCAGAACGATGCATGGATAGAGGCTAACTCTTTCGTTGCCACCCGAAGAGCCTGAACACTTGGCAGGGCGGAGAGGTCGACTCTCGGGGCCGCCCGAGTAGAGGAAGACACAAGGACCATCGTCCCCTGCCCCGGTTGTCCCATCACCGAACTTGCCAAACTCGAGCCCGCAGGAGGCCCATCAAGACGAGCCGGAAGGGGAGGGGGTACGCTCCTCTCCGCCAGTACCCCTTCGGCAGAGTCTGTCTCAACAATGTCCATCCTCGGCACTGGAGAGGCAGGACCTGCATGTCCATGATAATGATCAATCAACGTGACTCGAAGGATGTGATGATAGAGCAGATAGGCCTCCTCGCAAGTTAAGATTCGGCTTATCTTACTAGGAGAGGAGCATGGAGGCTGCAGCTCATTCGCAGCTGGCATGGTCTCCTCACCCGCGATCTCCAAGTCAAATTCGGCCGGCTCTTCTGACCCAGCCACCTCGGAGGGAGAGGCAACTCGATCAGCATCATCTTAATGGAATTCAGCAATTTCAGGTACAGGCTCACCGGAGCCCCCGTCATCCCGAGTCACGACCTCGGCAACTTGAGAGTCCTCTTCTTCTGACGCCTACAAGGGGGAAGGAAGATGATTAAAATCAAAGCTAGAAGAAAGGAAGAACCGGTAGTAACTTATTTACCTTTGATGCGGGGTCAACTTCTTCGCCTCTTTCCTTTATAGTTATCCTGCGGTGTCTGGTCACAGCCAGTTTTGAGAGCGAGGAATGCCGCCGACAGGAGAAATTTGCCTGCTACGCTTTCGTGTAGGGTCGGGCGCAACGGATGGCTGATCTACCACCATCTCATCTGGCAAAACAGGCGGCTGATCTGCCCCTACATCTGCCATCGGAAGGGAAGAGTCATCTCCATCATGCTCGTCGCCTTCGTCATCTGCAGCAGCGGAGTACGAATCCGGTACTTCGACTCTGTTCTTCCTCTTCCTTGTCTTGGCCCCCTGGGAACCCTCATCCAGGCCGGTACCAACAACGAAACTGGTACCCGGGTTAAAACCGACATGGGGCTTATTTGCCATAACATGATATAAAGCCGCCATATACAAGATCTCTACTGAGGCCTTAATAGTAGGGACTGAGAAAATGGTACGGGTATAGAATGTATCATAGTAGTGCCAGGCCCTGATGCCGTCAAGAAGGCTACCTTCGAAACCCAGACAAGAGCTGGGACTGTCTAAAAAAAGCTGACTATATCCAAATTGTCGGGCAAACCTGCTAGGCAGATAAGGCTCCAGAAAGACAGTATTACGGTTGCGATACACCAGATGAGCGGGGCGGATGTTACGCAGCCACAAAAGCATCTGGCCGTCCAGAAGTTGAGGGGGCCCAATACCGTCAAGATTGACAGCCGCTATTTCCTCATCAGTAAAATGAGGGACAGATAGGAAAATGTTGTATATGTCTGCCCTCGCCAGTGCCATCCTGCAAGCACGCATGGTCTCGTATTCCCAAGACTCATTACGATAGTGTTAGATAAAAGCGTCGTCATCAGTTACGCCATCTTCAGAGCCTGGTCTCATCAAAGACGGATAATGCATCAACAGCCACCCCATCAGATAATGATAGGGCAGCTCAGTCCGTTCAAAATTGTTTGTCACATCACGGGCAATGACCTTGGATGTGAAAGTGCGAAGGCCACGGTGTATGCTGCACACCATGGCCGGGAGGAGAGCTAGCCTGACTCGCAAAACTAACTTCACAGCTGGAAGGATGAGGTTACGACTGATCCTCTCGATAGAACCAGCTCCCCCCGAGACTACACAATTTTGCAGCCATATCATCAAAAATCCCGCCAGGAGCGCCTTCTCTGACAGTTCTTGGGTATCCTGATAAAAATAACCAAAGGAGTCGGTTTTACTCCCGAATCTGTCCCTAGTGGTGGCCACCCTCTTAGCCGACGACACTAAGGCTTTAATCGCCTCCCGGAATTGAGGACGTCGAGAAGTAACTTGACCTGAGGCGTCCGTCGTGAAGAGATAGTGCACCCAGTCCTTGGTATGAGGGGCATTCCCTTCCGAGCTGCTATCCTTTTTGGCTATTTGATGACATGTGCTATAATGGCACAATATCTCTTGATAAAGAGCCACGAAGCCTGGATACCGTCTTTCCAACTCTTCGAACTCCTCATTCGTGGGAGTATACGCCTCAAAAGCTTTGTCCCCCCAAGGAAGCTTGGAGACCGCATGCATTTCGTGGAGCACAAGCCCCATTCCCCTACGGGTGTATAGAAGGTTCCCGTATGGCGGTTATACATCTCCAGCAGAGATATAAATAATCTCTTGTTTGTAGGCAAGCCATGGCTGGTGCCCCGAATAGCATGGTAAAGACCAATCTCACACAGAAAGGCCTCATACTTTCGTAAAATCCACATAGACAGATTGGTCCACGAGAGAATGGGATATATCCAGCTAGGGAGCATCAACCGACCAATGGGATAGGAGCCCTTCCGAGCAAGTTGGTTCATAAAAGTGTCGGCTGTAGAAAATATGAAATTGGGACCCGACACATTCAAGAAAGTACCCGGGGCCAATTCTATTACAGAACGGCTGGTGTGCACCTTGCCCGCACACACTGACTTCAAGCTGTTATTATAATGGATGTCTTCCACAAATATCCTACTTCGGTAGGAGTTAAAGACTCTTCCATCTTCCGGTCCAGTAGGAGCATATTGAACCAAGATAGTGGGAAGTGACGCTCCATTTGCGGAATGCGGATCGCCATCCCGTTAGAAACAAAACTCCAGTTCTCTGACACCTCCAGAACCTAACTGTTCTTCACAGTCAAGGCATCTCCAAAGAAGAACGCAGGCTTCAAGTATTCCCCTTCTAACTTCCCCGAGTTCATCATAGCGTTAAGAAAATAGAAAAGCTGGTTCTTGAGGGCATTCAATGTCGTCGGAGGCTCGTCACTCGGAAACTGGTCCGCCACATGCCTAACTATATGGTTGTACCTATAACCCAGAGCAGCTTGGGCAGGGCCTACGAGGAGTTCTCCAGCAGCATTAACTGGCAAATTCACTGAGAAGAAGACAGAAAAAGATAAGTTAAAAAAAGATGGACAAAAAGAACCAGTGGGTGTTTTCGAGTTTATGCGGCTCCAACTTAACGAAGCCTCATGTGGCTCAAGAGAACACTTATGCGGCCCCAACTTAATGAAGCCTCATGTGGCTCAAGCTCAGAAGAACATTTATGCGGCTCCATTCAGTGAAGGTTCATACGGCAGTACTTTCATAGGGCCCTCAGGGATCTGATAAGTTCGTGCAGACCACGTGACAGACAAATATGTGCGAATCTATGCGGCTCAGCGTAGCTTATGCGGCTTCATTGGTGAAGCGCGTATGCGGCCACAGTGGCTATTCTTATGCGGCTCGCGGCTCGACCATAGGACGAACATGCGGCTCACATAAAAATAAAGGCTCGTGCATAAAGCATGCAACGTAACCATAGCAGTTAGGGTTCTTTAAACCCACATAAAGTCTTTACCAGTAATAGGAGGATGTACGTCAGGGTGAGCTGCAGGCACGTCGTCCGACGGAGGAGCGGCCGCAGTCGAAGTAGAGACAGTCTTCTTGACCTTCGCCGTCGCAGATGACGAAGACGCCGCCTTCTTGCCCTTCGCCGCAACGGTCTTCTTGGGAGCCATTGGTGATCGAAGAAGAGGATGACAATCGGGATAGGGAAGGTTCGAAGTAAAGGAGAAAGTAAAAAAGTTTTCTCTCTTAAACTCCTCTTATTTATAGGAGGACAAGAGGGGGGGGACACGTAGACTAATAACCGCCTCGGAAAAGACAAAACCGACTTCTCGGATTTCGTCCCCTCTCCCATAAAAGAGATTCACCTAGGGCATAAAATCTAAAGATTTAATGAGCCGACCCTTGGGATTTCCCCTAAAGGCGGCACTAAAATGAATTTGAGGAAATTAAAAACACGCACACGTGGCAAGGGGCTATGCGGCCCGAAAGTCCATGCGGCCGAGACATCCATGCGGCCAGGACATCATCTGCGGCCAGGAGAATTTATACATGGCCATGCTTCTTATTCAAAGTATTTCAATTTTACAAATTAAAAATTTTGAAGGGGGTCTTGTAGAACCATAGAAAAGAATAAAGAAAGATCCATACGGCCAGGGAGCCCCATGCGGCTTAGAGAGTTCATGCGGCTCAAGGATCCATGCGGCTCAAGCGTCTTTGCGGCTTAAACAAGTTCTATGCGGCTTAGAGAGGAGCCACGTGGCCTGCAAACAGCTCTTCCGTTTGTCCTTTACTGCATTAAATGCCTTGACGGCTGACAGCACTGACAAATGACAGCCCTGACACAAAAATACAATTATGACTTTGTCATAATGGCAGACTCCTAGGGAAATGAAGGAAATCTCTGACACAATCTTCCGAAATCCAGAAACATTCATAAGGACTTGACACGTGGACAGTCGTATGTGGCTCAAGTAGAGACCACCCCATGCGGCTCAAGCGGAGGCTGACCCATGCGGCTCACGAAGACTATCCCCATGCGGCTTACGAAGACTACCCCCATGCGGCTCACGAGGACTACCCCCATGTGGCTCACGAGGACTATCTCCATGCGGTTCACGAAGAAGGCACCCATCATGCGGTCACCTACACTCATGCGGCTCAGATCATCACCATGCGGTTCAAATGTTCAGGGGGCTACTCTCAAGCAGCCTTGACACATGGCCAGCCTTATGCGGCTCAATGAGGAGCAACCTTCCTGCGGCTCAGATTTCTGCAGTGGCTCACGGTTAAGACACGTGGCATGATAGCGGGACACGTGGCATCAAATCGATCGAAATCCATCAACAAATCCTAATAAAATATTGGGATCAAATTAAATCATTTACAATCAAGCAAATCAATGACACATGTCGGGAAATCCGAGGTTGGAAAGACAAATAAGGAGGATTTATGTCAATCATCATTAATTACCCACAAAAGATTTGATGCAATCATATTTATTGCTCAAATCTCTTATATTCAAGATGAACGGCCCAGATCCAGTGATCCTTAGCCGCAAACTTTTAAGAATGGGCAATCATTGCAAACCCTAATGATGTCCCCCCACTCTTATAAATAGCAAGGTGCCATTCCCTTACGAAAGAAGGAGATTCTCGGATAAAAAAGAGAGAGAGACATAGAGAGCCAGAGAGCTAGAGAGAGAATATACAGAGCCTGAAATGAGAGTATTTCTTCAGCAACGCCAAGCAGTTCTTCTACAGAGCCAAGGCTGCACCCGATCGTCCAAGGAGTAAGGCAGAGCTGCCGTCGCTTTCCCGAGCCTCTACCTTCACCCCCAGAATCTAAAATAAATAATTGTACTTAGATTGCTGTACCTAGGTTTTCGTCTCTAGGCTTTCTTTGTACAAGCGAGTTTGTATTGTGAAGTAAAAGTCCAGTCCTCCGATAATTGTTCTGCTCTTTTATATTTTATGGCAAACAGTATCTCATTCCATACCTTACTAGTTAACAGGAAATCAACTTATGTGTGGGCTCATTAACGGTTACCAAAACAAATGGAGGATAAACAAGTTAGACTAAGGACTGAACAATGCAAGGAGATAACTAGGTATGAGTATAGACGGGACTCAACACACAACACAAAGGATCACTCAAATACTCATCTAACCAAGCACATGCCACTTTCACCCTACAGTGCAGTGCAACTCAAAGCCAAACCACACTCCATGTGTACTGGTACTGCAGTTGTGCCCCCATATCCTATTGGCATATGCATCCTTCTAAGCTCTGCTACTTTACACAACTCAAACCCAACCATCAATCTCTCACAAGCCTATGATTTCATACATATATATGTATGTCTCTTAACATACTCATATACTCTTGTATCAATTCTCCTAACTGAGAACACATACACACCCATAAACATAACCAGTACAAGCTCCATCTACCCCTTCCTATGCTACTGCTACTGCATACTAACCTGAACCCCTTGCCACACTCACTCACAGATACATATACCTATATACATACATAGAGACCACTGTAATTCCAACTCAAACTAGACATGGACTGGGCTAAGATTTAACATGGTCTGGATATGTTGGAGGGCATCATCCAGAGACTGAACCATAAGCATAAGAAGGAATTTCCCAATGTTCAGTATGGTTCGAACATTAGGAGGATGCAGAACAATACTATTACTCCAACCATCACAGTCCATGTCCTATTTTGAACTATGTCTTGGCATGGACAGGGCAGGTATAGGAAGGCAGGACATTATGGTTCTGATACATAGCAGATACCAAGGGAAGCAGGGCATGGAGGGGTCTGAAACTCTAATACCATTACCTAGGTAGGATATGTAGGATTTATTGACCATTAGGACTGAACACCAAGAAGGGCAGAACATCCTAATGCAATGGGGTTTGAAGAGGATATGGAAATGTGGACTGAAACATATATGGGTGAATGCAGTTAAGTAGGGGGACAGATACCTTAAGAAAATGGGACTGAACTACCTATCCTCTCAATTATCTAATAATATGTATATCATATATAATTGATCACATATGGTATATATATATATATAGATGGCCATTACACTAACACTTCATCATGATACCAAAAGAGACTTAACCCAATGGCTTTCACACCTACACTCACACAATGAATGATACACAAGGGGACATAGGACCGCATCATTAAATGTATATTGGCTGACATGTGGAAGCAATTAAGTAATGGGACATAACAGGACATGGGTTTGAACATATACCAACTGAACGAGATTAGAGATATGGACCGATACAAATAAAAATAGATTTGGTAATGTCCTGTTGATAGGACAGATGGCTAGGGACCAACATTTTAGGACTGAATAATCCTTAGATGCAGAACAAAACTCAATGATATATATGTAGAAGCATGGAATTTCAGGCGCATCTATAGGCCAGAATTTCTATGCGCTTAACACTACTCAAACGTGTGCCAGGGAGCTCAAACGAAGTACTTGGCACAACAAAGGACAGCAAAAGTATAGACATCAAAAGAAGATTTTTATTTCATATAAAAGTCTATTACATATTTAAAGAAAGACTTTACAAAGGAGAACTTCTACAAAAAGAAAGATCCTAGGACTATAGCTAGGCGCAGCAAACTGCCATGCGCTCCATGCCAGGCGCATCATCCGTCAGGCGCATCTCTTCAGCGTCTCAGTCAGGCACGTCACTTCAGCATCTCAGTCAAGCGCATCTCTTCAGCGTCTCAGTTAGGCGCATCACGAAGTCTCAGCATATGCGCTCTACTTCGACCCGATCAAGTGCTTTGGCTAATGAAGCATTTATTAAGCAGAACAAGGATGGGCGATCAACCCCACTCTAGCTGGAGAAAGAGCTCTCCAAAGCCCAAGGAAGAGGAGAGCACCGCAATTCCGATCTGCGGCTCTTCCAGCATAATGGAGACGAGACTCGAGTATCCCGATCTTTGGATGCAACAGGCACCTTCGGCCTGCGTCGGGAGCCCGCGATCCCATTTTTTGGATGTAACAGTCACCTTCACAAGTGTGTGTACGAAGACAAGTCTTCGTATCTGTAATGCCTGTGGTTCGTATTACGTATTTCTGGAATACGTGTACATATTTATTCTTGTATTGCATGATTTCCTTGCTTAATTCCTTCTTGGCTTGGCTTGGTTATTTCCTTGGGTTGGTTCGGCCTGGCTTGGTTTTGCTTGGGTTCATGATGAACCCTTGGATGAACCCCCTACCTACCACCACCATTTGTATTTATTAGCCCTCTTCATTCTCTCACTTCATTTATCATCTTCTCCACCATTACTTTCTTACCTACCAGAGAGAGGAGAGAGAGGTCTAGGCAAGTACAACTTGCTTCTTGGAGGAACTCTGATTTTATTGCTTCATTATCTTCCTTACAGCACTTTAACATACTTTAGAACTTGGCATTTTCACTTTTCATGGCTAGATTCTTGTAGATCTATATTTACTTTATTTTTGGATTTCTTGGGTTTTGATCTACTTAATCTTGTTATTTTCAAGTTTTGATGGTTCCATGTTGTAGAGCATCTCGTTCTACCCCATTTTGACCTATGGAAGTTCGGATTTGGGTTCCGGATGATGGAGTTATAGAGCTTGAGGACTTGGCTCTCATGGTGTTCTTCTTCTCAGAAATTGGAGAAGAAGAACAGTACTTGACTTGACCGCATGAACATTTCATGCGGCAAGTATTCTCTGAGCCGCATGGACTTTTCCTCACTTGGCCGCATATGCGCCCTTGTACTCTTCTGAGCCGCATAAATTATCTTAGTCGAATGAGCCCCCCCACTTGATCTCAGCCGCATAGGCGCGTGACCCCGCTTCCGCATAAGTTCCGCTCCTACCTAGTTGCATGGACTCGATTGATTGAGCCGCATGGACTCGATTGATTGAGCCGCATGGACTCGATTGATTGAGCCGTATGGACTCGATTGACCTGAGCCGCATGGACTCAATTAATCGGGCCGCATAGATCCAATTGATTCCAGTCGCATGGGTTTTGAACCCTGCGCTGTATGGATTCGATTGATCTCAGCCGCATGGGGCCATGAACATCCTCAGCCGTATGCGCCCTCGTCCCCCTGGCCGCATGCGCCCTTGCTCCCTTCCAGCCGCATGCGCCCCTTGTCTTGGCCGCATGGGATCCAGTGACCCTGGCCGCATGCGCTCTTCTAATTGGGCCGCATGAGTCTTACCCTTTCCTGACCGCATATGCTTTAGCCGCATGGCTCTTCTATAGCCCAGAGTATTGATATTTTATTAGATATTTTACGTCCATTTTATATCCTTACGCCTTTTGTCATGAACTTGATAATCACGAATCTGCTTAATATATTTGGAAATGATACCTGAGTATGACACGATAGTGACCCGTAGTGGTGCACTCCTGACATAATAACCTGACCTGACCTGATAGTGGCCCGTCGTGGCGCACTCATGACTAGTACACTTGACATGATAAACCTGACATGATTATCTCGAATAGCTGTTGTGACGGCTACCTGACATGACATGACCTGTATAAATAATCTGGACACCGTGGGCGATTGTGCTTGTACAAATAATCCAGTCATGTCTTGCATCATGTCTAGGAAGGGACTCCTGAGTACCACGGTCAGGAGTACATACTGAAATGGACTAAGGCTAAATAACTAGATTAATACATTAGTCATGAAGAGATCTCCCAGCTACAGGCAATCCCGTTACCTGGGCACGCCTTGGGATCTGTAGCCTGCCGTCGAGTAGGGCACATTTCCAGCACACTGTCATGTGTTGCACCCTTCAAGCTACCTAAGGGTACATTCGTTTCCTGGACGATGTACCCACCTGAATTCAACTCTAATTCTTTTAACCCGGGTAACCTGGATGGTCTGCAGGGCTTATGGCTGTGGAGTAATCTCACTGCATCTTGTTAGTAATTAGGCCTGTGATAACCCTAGTTAGTTAAAGTATCAAGCCGTAATTCTTGCTTGGCCGTGAAATGAATGGATGGAGTTTAACCAGTCTAGTCTTGTCCTGATCCTGTTCTAGATTACTGCATGACCAGAATGCTTGTATTTATTTTACCGATAAATGGTGAGAATTCCAAGTTCTGTTCAGACGAAGGGTTACAACCCCGGTCCTTGTTTGGTTTACGGGTTGTAACCTGGTTATCTGAATTGTTCCATGGTTATCTCGTCGTATATCATCCTGATGTATTTTCTTTATTTTCAGTTCTTACTTATTTATACTCTTGTGCTGATTGCTGGTTTTAGTACCTAAGTGAAACTTCCTTTGTGGCACTTGCTCTTTCTGGGGTCTGACCCAGCTGGTTTTGTGTGGCCAAATTTCGGAGCAGCTTCGGAGGATCTACTGACCTTCCAGCCAGATGGTGGCCACTAGACGGAACTCTGGCAACGAGTGGGTTATTTTGGCTCTCCCACTCTATTGTAAAAATAAATTCTTTTGAGATGTTTAGCCGACGAGCACCTGTTTAGCTCGATTGCATTTACTTACTATCTACCTACGGGCTGTAACATGATTGACAGATCCTAGGGTTGATCATGTATGACTAAACTCTTGCTAGTCCTAACATTTTGTAACGACTAGCTTCATGATCAGCTGAATATGTAATGTTTGGGATGCCTTACTATTGTATATTTAATGATCATACATCTTGTAACTTTTACTTACTTGCTTGTGATTAAGACAATAGGCTTGTTCATGACCTTAAGAGACTATTGGCTTGTAGTAAACCCTCATGTATCTAGACAGTCGTGACCGTATAGCGAGATGGAATCCATTTCATTATACGTAGCTGGCTATGTCTGCCTCCGCTTTCCAGTATTCTGGTTCTGGGGCGTGACAGTATCTTCACCCTCGGGAGCGTCTTGGCAACAAAATATACTCGAGCAAAGAAATTCATCTCCATTCGAGAAGACGGGAGAAAACGAGAAGCAAACTCTCTCCCTACTGCTATTTATAGGCCGGGCAAATCAAACCCATGCGCCAAGTGGCCGGCTATTCGAATCCTGTGCAATGAATTTGCATTTATGGTGATAAATCTGTCCTCTCGAATTTAGCCAAGTCAAAACGGCTATTTAAAGCACTCGAAGAACTCAACAGTCGGACCAATGAAAGGTGCGTCATGCAACAGATGCGTCGGTTAGATACCGAGCATCATACAGATGCGACCATCAGTACCAAGTGCCTCATAAAAATGCACCCTACGCGTCCCCATACGCCTAGTGGAATGCAGATCAATGTATCCACTCAAAAGCCCATCACCGGTCAAGAACGTTAAATGCTGAAGTCTGATACGACATCAGCCATGCCTCGAAGACAGAGCAGCAACAGCTTTTACAGAAAATAAAGCACCGCTGACGTCAATGTCATCATTACTTTCTACTGACGGTTACAAGCTCTCGTGGCCGATCAAACACTTGCATGCGCCTCAAAAGCCATACGCTCAGACGGGTTCGTGACTCCTGAAGGTTACGAGCCAAAGTCTTCCCATACGCCCAGTTCCAGGCGCATCCTGTCAGATCACTCTCCACCAAATCCGAGATCTTTGAGCTACGGACATGCGTCATGTATCCTTTGACTCAGTTCAGTCCACGAAGGGGTGCTAACCACCCAAGATCTCAGCAACCGAAGAATCCTCTCAGTCGCCACATGTCAGCTCTTTCGCATTACCATATGCGCAACAGGAAGGATTCAATCCCCGAATCAGGGTGTATCAACCATGCGCCTCCGCCAGCATCAGCCACGTGGCGTTCCTATGAGCAGGCACATCCGACATATGCGCACATGAGCAGCCAGCCTGCTGCTTATAAGTAGAGGGATTATTTTTTTCTTTCGTACACACAAAAAGACATATACAGACGTACACCGTCAAAGACAGAAGTAACCAGATCATCAGAGTTACAGAGACGCACGTCTACTCATAGAGATCGGAAGAGACACTCAACATCTTCTTTCCCTCCGCAAGCTCCGGCATCCAGAGCAACCCAGACCTTCAGAGAACCTAAAACCGTTGTCAGATCGTCAACGGAGTCAACGCATTACCACTCGCTCTACCGACACAGCATCTAAGTCCTACATTGTAACATTGTTCTGTTTGTAATAAAAACTCCAATTCAAAGATTTTAATGGCAAACAAGCTGGCAACTCTGCTGGGGACCTCTTTCTCCTCCGATCAGAAAGTTGTGTCACAATCTGACGACGTAAAGGTGGGCTCCTCCCACAAGATACTAGTCGTATGCCTCAATCAATAGGCGTATGAGGAGTTCATCTTTGAAGGCAACACAAGTCCTGCGAAGCGACGGCCGAAGCTAAAGAAGACTCGCCAAGCCTGGGTGCACAAGGTGGAGACCCCTGGCACCATCACTGAAGGGGATACGCCGATGCAGCCTACCCTTCTCATTGACGCCCTCAGCAGCCAGGATGTGCCCACGGATGCAGCACATCTCTCGGGAAAACGTGGTGCTGACCACATTCCCCAACCAGCTCCTCCTAAGTCAAGGAAGGTGCATCGACGGAGCAGGGGCACAACTAACGCCCTGTGTATTAACTCTGATGTGTCGCAGAAGGCTTCTATCTTTGACAGACTCAATCACTGTCGTGGCGAGGACAATTTGGACTCTGGATACTACGCACCCCAGCGGGCTGGTATGAAGAAGTCCAAGGCAACATGGGCCATGCGCCTCGAACGTGCTATGCCGACAGTAAGTCAGAGGCATGCGCTCACAATCATGCGCGCTGCCGATGGCAAACTATACAAGGTTGACTCGGGTACTTCTGTACCTTGAACGAGCCAACCTTCAAAGTCCTCGTTCTACTTGGGCGCATCCGCTGCGCCTTCAACCAAGTCGTTCGAGGCAAACTCTGTGGTCTTGAACCCTCGCGCCTACATTGGTTGTGCGTCTGAGGCTGGTTCAAGCCACCCTAAATGTTGCTCCCCCACTACTGATCTGGGCGCATCTTTTGTGCTGGATCAGGGGGTGAAGCGTTCACTTGACCACCCCGGCGCTTGGCCTTGCCATGCGCCTGATGGGGGTATGAAGGTGGCACTCTCCCCTAACGATTTGTGTAATGTGATCATTCACAAACGCCGATCAGGAGAGTCGACTGACAAGCACAATGTGCCCCTCACAGGGCACACCTGTGCTGTGGTCCCCATCAACTGTTGTTGCAAAACAGCAGTCCCACCACAAAGGCAGTCTGTGTTCCAGCGGCTGCAATCATCAGCACCCCTCCAACGTCGCCTCGGAAAGAAGGTGTCGATTGAAGAGGAGCCAGAACTAAAGGTTGCTTCTTGCAACGTAGTCTC
This sequence comes from Iris pallida, assembly GCA_029216955.1. Classification (NCBI taxonomy): domain Eukaryota; kingdom Viridiplantae; phylum Streptophyta; class Magnoliopsida; order Asparagales; family Iridaceae; genus Iris; species Iris pallida. The sequence goes on from JANAVB010016400.1 coordinate 13,421,758, forward strand.
TAACTCCTCATCAATTCGAAAGGCGACTGACAACTCTTCGACATCATCCTCATCCAAGAGCCAGCCGAGGAAGACCAAGGTGACTGTCCCATCCTCAGGAGCGTTTGAAGGCACCCGGGGGAGGAAGAAGATCTCAGAGGAAGCTGGGGATAGTCAGGCCCTTGTTGATTCTCCTTCCGAAGACGAGGATGTCCTCCAAATCATAACTGGGGGTAGCCAGGATGAAACTCCAGGAGAAGCGACTCTTCTACAGGAGAGCGAGGCTGAGAGTGAAGCTTCAACTGATCCATCCACTTCCAGTCACGTCATGACAGTATACATGATAGGAGGTGGTTATACGGAGTCTGATGCTCCACCAACAGACCTCGTTCAACGCATGGATACTTTGGAGGGGGGACTCAAAACCCTCTCTGCCTCCAGACAAACACTGACTCAAGCGGTGTTTGAGATACGGTCAGCTTTGGCCAGGGCACCTTCCACTAATCCTGACCCAGAAGCCAACGGAGAATCAAGTGTGCCCCTTTAACGGGCATCCTTGAATACCGATTGCCGCGACGCACCTCGGGTATCAGAACCTTCAAATGTACAACTCCAGACTGTACCGCCTTCTCTGACTCCCAGCTCCACGGAAGACGTGGTTGAGATGATCAGGGACTTGCGTGAACGCTTCGAGTCAAAGAACAGACAGGAGGAGCACCAGAAGATGGGGATCCCGCAACCATACCCCCTCGAATGGAACAAAGTGGTCTATCCTCCCAAGTATAAACAACAAACATTGACGCCATACGACGTGAAGGACTCTCCATGCCGTTATCTGACGTACTTCCAGTCTCAAATGGGACATCTCCCGAAGGAAGACGCGCTACTCACCAGCCTATTTGTCGAGACATTGAAAGAAATGGCTTACGACTGGTACTGCAGTCTCCCTGACAAGTCTATATCCTCCTTTGATGACTTGACACGCCTCTTTCTCGATCGTTTTTACGATAGAGGGAAAGACATGACAATGGCATCCCTCATAGAGGTACATCAGAAGGAAAAGAGATGGTTCGAGCATTCATCGAACGATTCCGACAAACCTGCTTTAGACTGCCCCCGGGTATGCCAGAACATGCACTCCTCTCCTCCTGCAGCATGAACATGCTTCCTGCGGTTAAGCTCTGGCTCAACTCTACTCCTTCTTCCGACTGGAGTTCCTTGATTATTGAGGCCGAAGCAGCTGAAAAGAAGGCATGCAATGCTCGCCTTCTGGAAGTCAGTTTCCCTGCCTTTGAAGACAAGGGAAAACAGCCTGCTGCTAGCAACCCTGGACGCGAGATGAAGGGGAAGCAGGCGTTGACTGTCAATGCCTCTAATGGCACGCAAGCACTTACTCAGAAGCCTCCGCTTGCACCGAGGCCAAATGAGGTCTATTCTTTCAATGATGAAGACACCTTGCAACTCTTCGAGATATTAAAGCAGGGTGACAAGATTAAGTTACCGGACCCAAAGTGTCCCGACGAGGTTGGGAGAGTTGACAATCCGAGGTACTATCACTACCATCGGTTTGTAGGACATACAACTCAGGACTGCTACGTCCTCAAGAATTGCATCCAGTGCATGATCAATGCGAATGTCATCTCCGTCGATTACGAGGAGAATACAGTCTTGGCCAACCTGGTGTCACTCTAATTTGGCACCTTGTCGCCAACCACAGCACAAGATGGCATCGTCCCCATCCCAAAGGCGACAATGGAGGTGGTCAACCTACCACCTACCCGCGACGACGTGAGTGGACTCATCCCACTCACCACATCTCGGAGAGAGATCTTATGGGTTCACCCAGACCTCGTCTTCGAAGTTACTCAATCGGGGGTACGCTCTACCTCCAAAACCAAGGACAAGAAGATCAAGTCTTGTCGCATGGTCTCTTCCTTCGTGGAAGAGGTACTTCCTGTACAAACGCGTTCGCAGCAGAACGCCCAACCCGACGAAGCTACCGTCGAGGTGGTGCCTCCCTGCACCGCCCCTGCTACCCAGAAAGAGGGCCCATATAGGCCCCCAGCAGCCAATAAACAAAAACACGTGGAGCCCCGTTTCGACAAGCCTTTGCGAAGGAAAAATGCTTCAGGGCTAGCCAAGCTCCACAACTTTGACATACTGACACAACTTGCCGGTACTCCTGCCCGCTTATCTCTGTTCGAGCTTCCTCGTCTTTCCAAAGACACCCGCGAAGCTCTCTGCAAAGCCTTGAAGGATGCTGAGTCCTTCATCAGTCAGGTTAAGCAGCCTAAGGATCTCTCAACCACATGTACGCATTACCATTGTGCGGAGGAGGTCATCCCCAACAAAACCTTCACCCAACAAGACATACTGCTCAAGCACAACCGGCACAACAGGCCACTATATTACACAGGGTATGTGGGTTCCGTCAAGGTGAAGCGAATTCAGATTGATCCAGGGTCTTCCCTCAGCATCATCCCTAGGACTCTGCTCTCAACACTGGGGAATCCGATGTACCGTCTGGCGCCTTCCAACACTACAATTAGTGGTTTCAATGCCAGCATAAGTAAACCACTGGGCAAAATCCAACTAAAATATCATATCGGTAATCTCCGAACCGAAGTGAATTGCTATGTCATGGACGCCGATGTCAACTACAACATCCTGCTGGGTCGTCCATGGCAGCACGAGTACATGGTGGTACCATCTACACTTCACCAATGTATGAAGTACGTGTCCACTAACGACATCATCCGGACAGAGTTCGCGAACATTGACCCTTTTAAGGGGGTCGAAGCCTACTTCACAGATGCTAGCTTATATAAGTCGCTCGAGGAAGGGAAAGCCAATGATGCTGACGACGAAGCAGAAACAGCGGTAGAGACGGACATGGAGCCAGAGATGATTCCCGACGCTCCTTTGAGAATTCGACTCAATAGAAAACCGCCCCGAATGCTGCCTCCCATAGCGATTAAGTTACCTGAAAAAGCACCGACTTCTCTTGGTAGAACACCCACTGAAGCTTCCTTGAAGATACGGCTCAAGGGAAGACCTCCTCAAACATCGGCTCCCCTTGTGGCAAAACTACAGGGGAAGGCACCGGTCACTGAAGGCGCAGTTGAGGCACCCCTGAAGGTGCGTATTAAAGGCAAGCCTTCGCAATCTTCAGCCTCACCCAAGCTGTAAGAGAAGGCCCACATAGCCCTCTCAGATCCTAAGGTCAAGCCTGTAATGAGTTTTTCCCGAACTAGCCCCAGTGCTCACGGATGAAGAGTTAGGAGAATACATATCTGCCGACATAGATGCACCTTCTCTTGACAATATAATCCTACGAGACAAAATCTCGTGTTTTATCAATAATAGAGTGTCTTTCAATTATTCTAGTCTTCCACATTGGAATGCCATGTATACACTAGATAACGCTCTATGGTCATTACAAACACAAATAACGACTGTCAATCATATAAATCAAGTAGTCCCGTCCCAAGGAGTCTGTTTTATAGTTCCACCGCGGAACCGGGACGAAGAACCCATCATCTTTGGTAACATCGAGCATCATCAAGACCTCCTGCCACTCAAGCCAGAATCGGATACCGGCAGAATACAAGTCTATCGGTACACAGATAAGGCAAAGTACCTCATCGAAAAGATGGGTTATGATCTGAAAAGCAACAAGGGCCTAAACTACGGCAAAGGTCGGTATCTTACCCTCCGACTCCCAACACTTAAAGGAAAGCCGCAGGACTACTATCATTATACTCGACGGGGGTGGGCTATGTCACGCCACCGGCAACTCCAGAGAGTTCAGAGGCAGAAGAAGTGGAACACTCTCATTCATCTGCAGCATCAACTTGGGATTCCGATACCAGTATCGGCTCAGTCTTCAGGAAGGTGCTATCAGTCAACATGGCATCTGCACAATCTTGAGAGGATGAAGGCGAAGACCAAACGTCAGAATTTTTCGAGGAAGAACCTTGGGCTCAACGCCTAGGAGCGCAGTAGGAGTCTCGTTTTCAATTACGCGAACCCCCTACCGAAGACGAAGTCGAGCAGATCAACCTTGGGGACGAGTCTTCTTCCAAACCTATCTTCATCAACAAGAGTCTAAAGGGAAGAGACCGGGAGTCCTTAGTCCAATTGGCCAAAGAATACATCGACATCTTCGCCTGGAGCTATGAAGATATGTCGGGACTTGATCCCCAGATCGCGATGCATAGACTTAACATCTTACCTGATGCTAAGCCTATAAAGCAACAACAACGACATTTTTGTTCTGACATCATGAACGCTATTGATCAAGAGGTGGACAAACTCTTGAGCAGCGGGTTCATTCGTGAAGAGCAACATCCGGATTGGGTGGCCAATGTCGTCTCTGTCACCAAGAAGAATAGAAAGATACGAGTCTGCATCGACTTCAGAGATCTCAATACTGCTTGCCCGAAGGATGAATTCCCGCTTCTAATCACTGACATGATGATCGACAATACATGTGGCTTCGAATGCATGTCTTTTATGGATGGGTATTCAGGCTACAACCAGATCAAAATGTTCTCCGATGACGCAAAACACATGTTATTTAGGACACCGAAAGGGATTTTCTGCTACACAGTGATGCCCTTTGGCTTGAAGAACACTGATGCTACATACCAACGAGCTATGAGTACCATCTTCCGTCAATATCTATGCAAAACAGTTGAATGCTATATTGATGATATCGCAGTCAAGAGCCGTCTCAAAGTTGATCACTTACAAGATCTAAAGATAATCTTCGATCTCATGCGAGCGTATTAACTCAGGATGAACCCCGCTAAATCCTTCCTTGGGGTTTCTAGCAGAAAGTTCTTGGGCTTCATTATCATGGCGCAAGGCATTCATGTCGACCCCGAGAAGACCAAAGCCATCCTTGACATAGACCCTCCGAAGAACCTTCGAGATGTTCGAGGCCTGCAAGGGCGTCTTGCCTACATCCGAAGGTTTATAGCAAACCTTTCCAAAACATGTCAACCCTTCACCCAGCTCATGAAGAAGGGAGTCTCCTACGTCTGGACAGCAGAATGCCAGAAAGCTTTCGATGATATCAAAGCTTACCTGACGAGCCCGCCAGTCCTGGTGGCACCCGTCGCAGGCAAACCATTTCTTCTCTACGTCCGTGCCATGGATCATTCCTTCGATGCTTTGTTGGCTCAGAACAACGATGCAGGATGCGAGCAAGCTATCTACTACCTTAGTAGGACAATGATCGGTGCTGAACACCGGTACAACCTCGTCGAAAAGGATGTTTGGCCTTGGTGTTCGCCATCCAGAAGACTCACCATTACGTTTCGGGCCAGACAATTCATGTCATCTCCTGAGTCAATCCACTCAGGGTTCTCATGACGAAGCCGGAAGCATTGAACTCCCGACTAGCGATATGGGTAATCCTGTTGACACCGTATAACATGGTGTTTGTTCCACAAAAGGCCGTCAAGGATCAAGCCCTAGCCGACTTTTTAGCCGCACACCCCATCCCTGAGTCCTCCAGACTCTATGAAGGCGTCCCGGATGAGGTCCAAGAATCAAACGTCGCCGAAGAAAACTTCGTCTGGCGGGTGTTTTTCGATGACGCTTCGAGAACAGGCCCCAAAGGCCAAATCATCGCCGGAGTGGGGGTGGTCTTAGTCTCCCCCGACCAGCTGGTCATGCAGCGTGCTTACTCCCTTTCACAGCCATGCTCCAATAATGTTGCCGGATACAACGCTCTCATCATGGGACTCCAACTGGCACAACAGCTGGGGGTGGATCATCTGGAAGCTTATGGCGACTCAAAACTCGTCGTTAATCAAATTCGAGGGCAGTACGAAGTTCGCCATGAAGATATGGTCCCTTACCATGAAGTTGCATTGAATATTATTTCAACCTTTACTAAGTTCTTCATAGAACATGTACCTCGGATACAAAACCTGGAGGTTGACACTCTGGCTGGCCTCGCAGCTTCATTAGCAGCACCCCTCGGAACTCAATACTACGTCACGTTAGTTGGTCGAGACTTGGTCTTTCCTAAAAACAACCTATGCTCAAAAATAGCCCATACCATGACGACAAGTGCCGGTGTTAATGTCCGAGACTGGAGGTTCCCGTTCATCGACTTCACGGTCTATAGAATTCTCCCAGAAGATCCGAAAGAAGCCGTCTCTGTCAGAAGCCGTTCCTTTCGATTTTATTATGATACAGCTACTAAAACGCTTACCGACGTTCCTACGATGGACTTCTCCTTCGATGTCTATCCAACAAAGAAGCAGCCCAAGCCCTTCGGAAAGCTCATGACGGGACTTGCAGGGCTCATCAACCTGGCCCTAAATTGCAGGATCGACTGTGATGCATGGGTTACTACTGGCCAACCATGGCAGCCGACGCCATCGACTATACTAAAAAGTTCCATGCTTGCCAGCTTCATGCCGACTTTATCCATACACCATCGAAACTACTACATCCTACGGTCGCTTCCTAGCCCTTTGAAACTTGGGGCATGGATATTGTAGGACCTATCACCTCTCATTCATCGAGGGGATATCGCTTCATCCTAGCCATCACCGACCACTTCTCTAAATGGGCAGAAGCAGTTCCACTGACGGAAGTGAAAAGCTCTAGGGTGATCAGCTTCATCAAGCATCATGTCATCTACCGTTTCGGGGTACCCCGTAGGATTATCCACGATAATGGTCCACAGTTCATCAGCCATGTTTTTAGAAGATTCTGCGACAAGAATCGTATTTAGAACGTGGCATCTACCGCCAACAATCCGACAGCGAACGGATTGGCCGAGGCTTTTAACAAGACTATCGTCAGGCTACTCAAAAAGGTCATGTCATCCAACAAACGTGATTGGGATGAAAAGCTCGGCGAATGACTGTGGGCCTACCGTACAATGGTACGGACTCCGACGGGCAATACGCCATTCTTCTTAGTCTATAGAAGCGAAGCGGTACTGCCTCTCGAGATCCAGATACCCTCACTCCGTGTAGCGATTACAAACCAATTGACAGAAGAAGACAATCAACGTCGCCGTCTGCAAGAATTAGAGGCACTTGACGAAAAATGTCTCCTTGCTCAGCAGCGCATTAAACTCTATCAAGCCCGTATATCACAGGCTTTCAACAAAAAGGTCAAGCAGAGGACTTTCCAAGTAGGCGACCTGGTCCTGGTAGTCAGGAGGCCGATGGTGTTGACTCAAAAAACACCAGAAAAGTTTGAGCCCAAGTGGGAGGGACCTTTCATCATAGAGACGGTATACTCAAACGGTGCTTACCGCCTCGCCCGACCGAACGAGGACTTGTTCATGATGTCCATCAACGGCAAGTTCCTAAAGAAGTACTACTCTTGACATCTTTCAGATATGTACTTTCATCTCTACCTAGCAAGGGAATCAATGGACCTGATCATCAGAGCTCATATACACCTTCCTTTCACAAAATCTTATGCTTTCAGAACCCAGTTGTTCCGTGGCATTCTATCTCCAGTAGGAGAACAACCACGTCCACATTATCTCTGAGTTGCTCCTCTAAACCCTGCAAAGCAGAATCTTACACTAAGTAGGATTGTGATACTTATCATGTTTACCATGTCCATATTACCTCTGAGTAAACATCCCGTACAGACAACCCCTGCTTTGCCGTACATCGATCGCAGAACTTTAATGTCCATATTACCTCTGAGTAGTTCTGCGTATCCCCCTAGAGTCACTCCTAACACGTCCATAACACCTCTGAGTAGGAAGATTCCGTCAGTTGAACCCCATATTTGCCACGTCCACATTATCTCTGAGCAAACATGTCGGTCCTCTCCAACTTATTATTTTTACCTAAAAACTAAGGTGCGCAAAAGATAATAGGTCCACACAAATCACTAGTTCATGACAGTAAAGATGAACACACCAGAAAATTCTTTATTTTGCACTCAAAAGTAAAGGATTACAACCCCAGCAAAGTTGCCAAAAAATATATATATATAAGAAAAAAGAGAGACTACAATCCCTAAGCATCATTGGGATTGGTAGAAAGCTCTTCGATCCGATGCTTCAAGTCTTCAGTCCGAGTCTCCACAGTCGCCAAGACTCGGCGTTCAGCTTCTTGACGCATCACTTCCACAGCCTCAGGAGCAGTATCATTCTCGTGCGCGTCTAACTCTTGCCGCTGGCAGGTCAGAGAAAGAATATGGCGGGTAACAACTACTTCTTCCTCCTTAGACGATACGTGCTCAGCCTGGGCTCGCTCAGCATCTAACAAAAGTTGGGCCCGCTGGTCTTCAAGAAGGCGAATCTTGGCTATGACCTCCGCTATACTAGCATCCAATGAGGCCCGTAGCTCCACCTTCTCCTACGTGGACTGTGACAGTCTATCCACCGCAGCCTCAGCTTCAGCCACCTCACGGTCCCAGATGGCCAGTATGGCCTGATGGGACGACTCAACTTCAGCTATTAATTTCTCTTTTTCTGCTTCTATCAGAGCAGAAAAGTCATTTCGTCGAATACTCTGAAGTTCAGAAAGATGCTGGTAGAGCTCAGCCACCGACGCCTCCAAAATCTCAACCATATGATCATGGCCCCGGTGGGAACGTATCAGACCAATGTAAGGGAGCGCCAAAGCTTTTGCCATCACAAAACTTCTATTCGCATTCAGCACCATCGATACGCCCTTCTGCAGCATTTTATACACTACCTCAACGGCAAACTGCACATACTCATCCGCGTCTGCCAACACCTGAGGCATCAAAATACGGGTTGGAGGAGCTATCGTAGAGGTTGCGGAAGATCCCCCGACCAGTCGCGGAGCCGGAACCTCAACGTCAGTAGGTTCTCTCCCATCGACAGTACGAATTTTGTTGCCAAACGAGGAAGCTACAGAGGAACGCAACACTGTCCCCCAAGTGGAAGGAGCAGGAGGAGTGTACTCCATAACAGGGCCCTTGCCCTTATCAGAGTCAATGATGGATGGTTCCTCGACATCCGGGTTGATGATATTATCCCAAGCTGGGGCAGGGTTGCTCTCCCTTTCGTTTGAAGCGACAAGGTCCGCCCCTGACAGTTCAACCTCCCTCGGAGCCGGGCTCAGAAAATGAATCTCATCACCCGCATCAACTCTCCCTACAGGGATGGGTGTAGGGCTCGGCAGTGACGCCGACACTACCACAGCAACCCCCACTTCCGGGGCAGGGGTAGGGCTTGGCCACGAGGCCTCGTGTACGACCAGTACCTCGGTACCACAACCGGAAAGAACCTCGACCGACAAATTCCTGTCGGAGATGTCTCCGCTAAACGTGATTTCTCTGGTAGCTAAATCAACATCTTCCTGCGAGCCATCGTCAGAAGAAGACGAGCTCCACACTTCCTCTTCGTCTGGAAGGACTTTTTCTACAACTTCCTTTGGGGCCCCGACGCTTTCAGGCACCCCCTTAACAGTCGGTTCTACTCCCGGTCGAGGCTTCATGCCGCCCTCCTGATGGACCGACCGAGAGACCTCAGCAACCTGAGGCGCTAATACATCTTCAGCTTCTCTTCCAACATAATCTGGAGACACCATAATCTCTACAGAAGCGACATCATCAGCGCTTCCCTCCCTCGAAGATGCTGTAAGCAGAGGAATGCGCTCGTCGGAAGAGCTCGCCACCTCCTTCGGCCTGATAATACTCGGTTTCGAAACTCGAGATTTCTTCTTCGGCAGCTTCTACAAAAAAAGGGAAGGACATAAGTCACAGAAATCAAAGAATAAACCAAATTATATGGGACGTCTTTACCTCAGTGGGAGCTGATTCCGTTGGTACTACAGGTGGCACTCCCGGAGCTCCCACCTTCGGAGTCGTCGCTTTTCTCGGCCTTTTTGGCACAGACGAACCAGCCTCCATGTCAGCCCACCTCTTTCCAGCTGGAAGCTCTTCCTGAGTACCCCCCGTTGATGCTGCAGCAGCAGCCCGATAACCTGCAACCTCTGGTGGACAATATGACCGGGCTACCATCATCATGTTTTTCGTTGCCTCTAGCTGTAGTGTCCCGTCCCGCTCAGTCAATCGGTGGAATCGAAATGCCGACGGCGTTCGAACTTAGCCTTACAACGGCTACTCGGAGACATCGCTCGGTCAAGGCGACCATAAAAGAGACGAATCCACAAAGCTAAGGGAATAATCCCGATGGGTCAAAATGAGTTAGAGCATAAAAAAAGGTCCAACGGTCGGCTTAGAGTTGGTGCACGGCGTGCTTTGAAAATGACACTCGGTCCTTCGTCCCGTGGCTCGGGAGAAGGAAAGTTGGTCTTTGACACAAAACTGTAAATTAGCCTAAGTCATAGGTGTCGCCCGCGTAAATGCTCGATAAAGCATGCAAGCTTCCGTAATGCAAGGCTTGGCATAGCCTTTGCTCGTCCCTTAGGTTAAGTTGTAGGCTTGAGTAAGTTAGGCAAAGTTGTGCCGGTCGACCTAAGTCATTCCAAGTGCTGTCCCGCTCTTTCTGCGGTCGTCAAGTTAAATAGTCCTATGATCCCAAGGCCCGTCATATGAGGTATGACTTGGGCGATAGCGTTGCGTAGAAATAGAGTTGGTTTAAGGCACGTGCCGCGGTTGGTTCAGTAGAAAGTTAGCCACGGTCTGTCGATACTTAAGGAAACACGTTATGTTCAAGTTAAGTTGGAAGGCTATGCAGTAGCCGTTCCCGGAGTTTCAAAGAAATGTTAAGTCTAAGCGATGGTTAGTCGCCGAGAAAAAATATGTCGGGACTGTGGTTCAGTTGCCGAGGCAACCCTGGTTTGGGCTCTGCAAAAAAATATAAATAGTGGAAGAAGTAAAACAAAGAAAATAAGTGATGATGATGAGACCATGCAATTACGTTAAGTTTAGAAGTTAGCATAGGCGTGTGGTCATGGACAACTTGTCGACAAAGGCAATGTTTCTTCAAGCGGCAACCCGGGGCCACGGGACCGACTCGGCCTAGGAGGAAACACGGTATAGCCGAGCTGGGTAATAGGCAACCGATAGTTCAGGTACTTGCATCGGGGATCGCTACCTACGGTGCAAGGGTCCCGAATGCCAGGCTATGTCCATGATGGCTAGTTAATGCCAGTGACCATTCGTATAGATGTGTTGGCACGGGCGACAATACGCGTGTGTGCCTTTGGACTGAGTTGAGTTGAATATGTATGCAGTTAGAAGACACAATGTCTGGGCCTAAGATTTGGCTACAACGAAGGTGGCGTGCTTCGGCACAAGATGTGGCGTCGAGGGTTAAGTCGTTGGCATATAGTTGCATGAGTTAGGCTTGAGCTGTTGCGAGTTAAGTCGAGAAGGGCCGTAGGGCAAGTTGGATTAAGTTACGTTGAGTTGCTGGGCACGACCTCGAAATGTGAGGCACTACCGCGTTGTCAAAACTAAAGTGTAGGCAAGACTAAACGAGGAGGTGCTGCCTCAGAGATATTGAAGCACGCATCGAGTTCAAACGCGACCGAGTCGTTACGTCACAGAGTATAGCACGAAAGACAAGTATGAGTCGGTATGTTGACATCGCAAGCACAAGAAGGTCTTGAGGCAAAGATAAGGAAGTTATCGGTACGATAGCACGGTCACACGAAAATAGAGTCTATCGTATAGTTGTATCTCTGATTATGGCCGTAAAGCAAACACGACTTGATAGGTTAACGTTATTGGCACGAGAAGGGTCTACGGCAAAGTATGAGTTAACGTCGTTGTGCAAGCACGGGAAGGTCCTCAGACATAAGTATGCCAAGGCGTCCGTCATAAAACTGATCCTAAGACAAGACTAGAAAGACAATTGATAAGAATGGTCTATGTTGCACAAAGTAAATCAAACGTGTTTGGTTTTGTATGGGTGGGCGAGGAGCTCATTCCACCAGTATAGTTGAGTACTGACACCCACATAGTTTTTATGTGCAGGCACAGGTAGAAGCTCGTGGCACGAAGCTCGCTTGGATGCGTCGAGTCATGGAGTTCCTTGGCGATTCGAAGCGTGTGGCCGCAATGAGCCAAGATTTATACGGGACATAATGTATGGACGTCGCCTTCCAAAGCATCCGCTGGTTCAAGACATGTATTGAGAGATGAGAGAGAGCTGAGTGACTTGTAATGTGAGCTTGAGTGATCTTGAGAGAGTTATAATCTTGGCCTCATGTCCCATTGTAACCTTTGTTTCAATATCAATAAAAGAGTGTTTTGCAATGACTTGAGTTTTGATTTCAAATTCCGCTGCTATTATTCAATATCTCTGCTTGGGACTTCTGTGCGACGACCCCGTCACAGCCGCTGAAATCGGCCGTTATGGAACCCGGCTTGCACGAGCGTAACCTAGGCTCGTGTGGCATCACGCCTTAGCGAGGACGATCGCTCCTACGGGAGTGGGGTGTGACATAATGGTATCAGAGCACGGCTTTACGTCCTTGGACTTCATGTCGATCTCTTAGTTTTAAAAGCTCGTCGTTGGAAAAAGAAGTGTGCGCTTTCTCTCGAATGTTCCTCGGCATGTCCATACAATAAGTCTAAATATTTTCAAAAGCTCGTTCAAGCGTTCAATTGAACGCATCGATAGGCAATGGCCTTTGTGCCGAACGGTGTCAAACTTGACTTGAATGAAAACACGTGCTAAAGTTAGCAAAGTCGCATACGTGCCCAAATAGTCCTGCGTCGACATTAGCTAGTAAGCGTACAAACTCGAATATAGTCCGTACGGGATAGCTATACACACGGCCTTTTGGCTAAGTTGTGTCGCGTATCGCGCACCTCGACCTTTTGGTGCAAACGAGTCACAAGCAATATTAAGTATCGCTCGGTCGGGAACGGAGGTACACTTAGAGTGTATATCGATAGGAACGCTATCGAGCTAACGCTTAGGCATGCACGAAAGATTGATTTGGATTTTGAGGAATAGTACGAACGACTTAGTACGTCAATACGATGTGAGCGATTACGCTAGAGATTCGTTGAACGAATCAGAAGGATGTCTTAGCGAGTGATGCGAACGTGATTGAGGACTAAATCGGATGGCTCGAATCCTGAGTGGTGTATGGTTTGTCTTGGAAATCATTCGAGCAAGAATTGAAGATTAGAGGTAACGGCGAGTATGTCGGCAAGGCGATGCGATCGTGCGGAGCCTTAGAATATATCACGCTTAGTTGGTCGTGACTTCGTATGTCTCGAATGAGATGTCGTTCGGATAACTTGTGAATGGGCAACGCGAGTTAGAAAATAATTCGGATCGATTAAACAAGTGAATGTCTCGATCGAGGAAACTTAGAGGATCGCGTATACGATTTTGGATTGAGTCAAATGAAATGGGACTTGAGTTTTGGACAACGATCTTGAAACTAGCTTGAGGAATAGCGACCGAACTTGATCTTGAATATCGAGGAGATTATGGAATATCCAACTTAGACAATAGCATCAGTCGCACGACTCGAAATTGGTTGCAAAGGAAGATCGTCAGGTTACGCATATCGTCGATGGTATTAAGGCGTATCAAAGATCGATATGCCATAACCCGGGCGTACTCTCATTCGACAATAGACGATCGTGCAAGTGTTATTGTTCGGTTGGATGTTATACTTAGGATTTTGATCGAGATGAATGTTGGATGAAAATGATTGTGTCTTGATGGTTACGCATATAACCACAACGTCGATAATCTTGTCTTGTACGAGCGCAACTCTAGCCTCGCACATGCGTCGCATCGAATTTGGGGCAATCGTTCCGCGTGAGCGCTGACATGGTAATTCATGTCGCGGGAATAATCGAACTCAAAAAATTAGGATGCGACAATATTGATTGTCTCGACTTGTTGGCTTGATGCGAAGGTGAACTCGAGGATTTGTAGGACTTAGGATTGACGAATGAATAAAACTTGAGGATTGAGTAGGTCCAATCTGCGCATCGAGAATAAATTAGTCTAGACACAAAATAAGAGTTACATCCCGATGAGAATGATTATCTCGTAGGAGCGTGCATAGAGATTCGTGCCCACCATGGATAATCTGACTCGCATGAGATCGGGACACAACATATTGTTAAGTCGGACGACCTTGTGATCGATTACGTGAATTGGAATGAATGACTTAGGGAGTTTAAATGTGAATTATAGATTAACGATAAATTGTGTCATAGCATGCTTGATTTGAGAAAGATTATAGGCGAACTATGAGATAGAATACACGAAATGGCTTGATGAACGAGTGACATCGATATATCGGGGAATTGGTTGAACGTGAGTTATCGTAGGATGGCTTTGCTGAATGACTCAGACCCCGTACGACGAATATTGGGATGTGTGTAGGGAATCGATGCTCGATGTTAAGAAATCGGAGTGATACGAGCTTGGGTAGAAAACCCCGTACTATAGATTTGGTTTGACCTTAGGATGGGGTCGGTGTTGATATTGTTGTTTGGGAACTATGATTCCAATACTGACGGATGACCTTAGCCTAAAGACGTAGCCTAGCGGTTAGGCAGACGTTCCGGCGTGAAGCGATAGAAATTATGGAGGCACCGGTCACGAGGCTCGGTTGACATACATGTATATCAAGGACGCTTGAATATGTGCACGATCCGACTCGAGTGGTCATGGCGGATTCTCTATCACGAGGCTTGGCTGAAATGCATGTATTTTAGGGATGCCTAGAATATGTGTACGATCCAACTAAGTGATACATTGAATCAAGTGAGACTTGAGGAACGGGAAAGTGTCGAGAATTTTGAGATCGTGAGTTTTGAAGAAAGGATTGAGGGTATCAAGAACGTGGCTCGGATTTGAAAAATGCCTAGGGAAAATGTGCACGAGAGTCATTGAATGTCGAGTGATAAGTCAATGAGTAAGTACTCAGTTAGTTTCGAGGACGAAACTTTTTCTGAGTGGTGTATGATGTAGTATCCCGTCCCGTTCAGTTAATCGGTGGAATCGAAATGCCGACGGCATTCGGACTTAGCCTTGCAACGGCTACTCGGAGACATCGCTGGGTCAAGGCGACCGCTCGCTCAGGTGGGGTAGTTTCGGTGAACTTGCCCCATCGTAGCCTTCACATAATAAATTGCGTGTTTTCAACTTGCACAATAGGCTTGATAATAAAAGAGACAAATCCACATAGCTAAGGGAATAATCCCGACGGGTCAAAATGAGTTAGAACATGGAAAAAGGTCCAACGGTCAGCTTACAGTTGGTGCACGGCGTGCTTTGAAAATGACACTCGGTCCTTCGTCCCGTGGCTTGAGAGAAGGAAAGTTGGTCATCGACACAAAACTATGAATTAGCCTAAGTCATAGGCGTCGCCCGCGTAAATGCTCGATAAAGCATGTACGCTTCCGTAACGCAAGGCTTGGCATAGCCTTTGCTCGTCCCTCGGGTTAGGTTGTAGGATTGAGTAAGTTAGGCAAAGTTGTGCCGGTCGACCTAAGTCATTCCAAGTGCTGTCCCGCTCTTTCTGTGGTCGTCAAGTTAAATAGTCCTACGATCCCAAGGCCCGTCATATGAGGTATGACTTGGACGATAGCGTTGCGTAGAAAAAGAGTTGGTTTAAGGCACGAGCCACGGTTGGTTCAGTGGAAAGTTAGCCACGGTCTGTCGATACTTAAGGAAACACGTTATGTTCATGTTAAGTAGGAAGGCTATGCAGTACCCGTTCCCGGAGTTTCAAAGAAATGTTAAGTCTAAGCGATGGTTAGTCACCGAGAGGAAATATGTCGGGACTGTGGTTCAGTTGCCGAGGCAACCCTGGTTTGGGCTTTACAAAGAAGTGTGAAAAGTGGAAGAAGTAAAACAAAGGAATTAAGTGATGATGATGAGACCATACAATTACGTTAAGTCTAGAAGTTAGCGTAGGCACGTGGTCATGGACAACTTGTCGACAAGGGCGATGTTTCTTCGAGCGGTAACCCGGGGCCACGGGACTGACTCGGCCTAGGAGGAAACACGGTATAGCCGAGCTGGATAATAGGCAACCGGTAGTTCGAAAACTTGCATCGGGGATTGCTACCTGCGGTGCAAGGGTCCCGAATGCCAGGCTATGTCCACGATGGCTAGTTAATGCTAGTGACCATTCATATAGATGTGTCGGCACGGGCGGCAATCCGCGTGTGTGCCTTTGGACTGAGTTGAGTTGAATGTGTATGCAGTTAGAAGACACAATATCTGGGCCTATGATTTGGCTACAACGAAAGCGGTGTGCTTCGGCACGAGATGTGGCGTCGAGTGTTAAGTCGTTGGCGTAGAGTTGCATGAGTTAGGCTTGAGCTGTTGCAAGTTAAGTCGAGAAGGGCCGTAGGGCAAGTTGGGTGAAGTTACATTGAGTTGCTGGGCATGACCTCGAAATGTGAGGCACGGCCACTTTGTCAAAACTAAAGTGTAGGCAAGACTAAGCGAGGACGTGCTGCCTCAGAGATATTGAAGCACGCATCAAGTTCAAACACGACCGAGTTGTTACGTCACAGAGTATGGCACGAAAGACAAGTATGAGTCGGTGTGTTGACATCGCAAGCACAAGAAGGTCTTGAGGCAAGGATAAGAAAGTTATCGGTACGATAGCACGGTCATACGGAAATGGAGTCTATCGTATAGTTGCATCTCTGATTATGGCCGTAAGGCAAACACGACTTGATAGGTTAACGTTATTGGCACGAGAAGGGTCTAAGGCAAAGTATGAGTTAACGTTGTTGTGCAAGCACATGATGGTCCTCAGACACAAGTATGCCAAGGCGTCCGTCATAAAACTGATCCTAAGACAAGACTAGAAAGGCAATTGATGAGAATGGTCTATGTTGCACAAAGTAAATCAAATATGTTGGTTTTGTATGGGTGGGCGAGGAGCTCATTCCACCAGTAAAGTTAAGTACTGACACCCATATAGTTTTCATGTACAGGAACAGGTAGAAGCTCGTGGTGCGGAGCTCGCTTGGATGCGTCGAGGCATGGAGTTCCTTGGCGATTCGATGCATGCGGCCGCATGGAGTCAAGACTTATACGGGACATAATGTATGGACGTCGCCTTCCGAAGCATCCGCTGGTTCAAGACGTATTGAGAGATGAGAGAGAGCTGAGTGACTTGTAATGTGAGCTTGAGTGAGCTTGAGAGAGTTGTAATCTTGGCCTTACGCCCCATTGTAACCTTTGTTTCAATATCAATAAAAGAGTGTTTTGTAATGACTTAAGTTTTGATTTCAAATTCCGCTGCTATTATTCAATGTCTCTGCTTGGGACTTCTGTGCTACGACCCCGTCACAGCCGCTGAAATCGGGCGTTATGGAACCCGCCTTGCACGAGCGCAATCTAGGCTCGTGCGTCATCACGCCTTAGCGAAGACGATCGCTCCTACGAGAGCGGGGTGTGTCATAATGGTATCAGAGCACGACTTTACGTCCTTGGACTTCATGTCGATCTCTTAGTTTTGAAAGCTCGTCGTTGGAAAAAGAAGTGTGCGCTCTCTCTCGAATGTCCCTCGGCATGTCCATACAATAAGTCTGAATATTTTCAAAAGCTTGTTCAAGCGTTCAATCGAACGCATCGATAGGCAATGGCCTTTGTGCCGAACGGTGTCATACTTGACTTGAATAAAAACACATGCTAAAGTTAGCAAAGTCGCATGCGTGCCCAAATATTCCTACGTCAACATTAGCTAGTGAGCGTGCAAACTCGAATATAGTTCGTACGTGATAGCTATGCACACGGCCTTTTGGCTAAGTTATGCCGTGTATCGCGCACCTCGACCTTTTGGTGCAAACGAGTCACGATCAATATTAAGTATCGCTCGGTCGGGAATGGAGGTACACTTAGAGTGTATATCGATAGGTACGCTATCGAGCTAACGCTTAGGCATGCACGGAAGATTGATTTGGATTTTGAGGAATAGTGCGAACGACTTAGTACGTCAATACGATGTGAGCGATTACGCTAGAGATTCATCGAACGAATCAAAAGGATGTCTTAGCGAGTGATGCGAACGTAATTGAGGACTAAATAGGATGGCTCGAATCCTGAGTGGTGTATGGTTTGTCTTGGAAATCATTCGAGCAAGAATTAAGGATTAGAGGTAACGGCGAGTATGTCGGCAAGGCGATGCGATCGCACGGAGCCTTAGAACGCGTCACGCTTAGTTGGTCGTGACTTCGTATGTCTCGAATGAGATTTCGTTCGGACAACTTGTGAATGGGCAATACGAGTTAGAAAATGATTCGGATCGATTAAACAAATGAATGTCTCGATTGAGGAAACTTAGAGGATCGCGTGTACGATTTTGGATTGAGTCAAATGAAATCTGACTTAAGTTTTGGACAACGATCTTGAAACTAGCTTGAGGAATAGCGACCGAACTTGATCTTGAATATCAAGGAGATTATGGAATATCCAACTCAGACAATAGCATCAGTCGTACGACTCGAAATTGGTTGCAAAGAAAGATCGTCAGGTTACGCATATCGTCGATGGTATTGAGGCGTATCAAAGATCGATATGCGATAACTCGGGGGTACTCTGATTCGGCGAAAGACGATCGTGCAAGTGTTATTGTTCTGTTGGATGCTATACTTAGGATTTTGATCGAGATGAATGTTGGATGAAAATAATTGTGTCTTGATGGTTACGCGGATAACCACAACGTCGACAATCTTGTCTTGCGCGAGTGCAACTCTAGCCTCGCACATGCGTCGCATCGTATTTGGGCCAATCATTCTGCGTGAGCGCTGACATGGTGATTCATGTCACGGGAATGATCGAACTCGGAAAATCAGGACGCGACAATTTTGATTGTCTCGACTTGTTGGCTTGATGCGAAAGTAAACTCGAGGATTTGTAGGACTTAGTATTGACGAATGAATAAAACCTGAGGATTGAGCAGGTCCAATCCGCGCATCGAGAATGAATTAGTCTAGACACAAAATAAGAGTTACGTCCCGATGAGAATGATTATCTCGCAGGAGAGTGCATGGTGATTCGTGCCCACCATGGATAATCTGACTCGTGTGAGATCGGGACGCAACATATTGTTAAGTTGGACGACCTTGTGATCGATTACGTAAATTGGGATGAATGACTTAGGGAGTATAAAATATGAATTATGGATTAACGATGAATTGTGTCGTAGCGTGCTTGATTTGAGAAAGATTGATAGGCGAACTATGAGATAGACTATACGAAATGGCTTGATGAACGAGTGATATCGATATGTCGTGGAATTGGTTGAACGTGAATAATCGTAGGATGGCTTTGCTGAATGACTCAGACCCTGTACGAGGAATATTGGGATGTGTGTAGGGAATCGATGCTCGATGTTAAGAAATCGGAGTGATGCGAGCTTGGGTAGAAAACCCCATGCTATCGATTTGGCTTGACCTTAGGATGGGGTCAGTATTGATATTGTTGTTTGGGAACTATGATTCCAATACTGACGGATGACCTTAGCCTAAAGACGTAGCCTAGCGGTTAGGCAGACATTCCGGCGCAAAGCGATAGGAATTATGGAGGCACCGCTCACGAGGCTCGATTGACATGCATGTATATCAAGGATGCTTGAATATGTACACGATCCGACTCGAGTGGTGATGGTGGATTCTCTATCATGAGGCTTGGCTGAAATGTATGTATTTTAGGGACGCCTAGAATATGTGCACGATCTAACTAAGTGATAAGTTGAATCAAGTGAGACCTGAGGAACAGGAAAGTGTCGAGGATTTTGAGATCGTGAGTTTTGAAGAAAGGATTGAGGGTAGCACGAACGTGGCTCAGATTTGAGAAATGCCTAGGGAAAATGTGCGTGAGAGTCGTTGAATGTCGAGTGATAAGTCAATGAGTAAGTACTCAGTTAGTTTTGAGGACAAAACTTTTTCTGAGCGGTGTATGATGTAGTATCCCGTCCCGCTCAGTCAATCGGTAGAATCAAAACGCCGACGGCGTTCGGACTTAGCCTTGCAACGACTACTCGGAGACATCGCTCGGTCAAGGCGACCGCTCGCTCAGGTGGGGTAGTTTGGTTGAACTTGCCTCATCTTAGCCTTCACATAATAAATCGCGTGTTTTCAACTTGCACAATAGGCTTGATAATAAAAGAGACGAATCCATATAGCTAAGGAAATAATTCCGACGGGTCGAAATGAGTTAGAACATGGAAAAAGGTCCAACGGTCGGCTTAGAATTGGTGTACGGCGTGCTTTGAAAATGACACTCGGTCCTTCGTCCCGTGGCTTAGGAGAAGGAAAGTTGGTCTTCAACACAAAACTATGAATTAGCCTAAGTCATAGGCGTCGCCCGCGTAAATGCTCGATAAAGCATGCACGCTTCCGTAACGCAAGGCTTGGCATAGCCTTTGCTCGTCCCTCGGATTAAGTTGTAGGCTTGAGTAAGTTAGGCAAAGTTGTGCCGGTCGACCTAAGTCATTCCAAGTGCTGTCCTGTTCTTTCTGCGGTCGTCAAGTTAAATAGTTCCACAATCCCAAGGCCCGTCATATGAGGTATGACTTGTGCGATAGAGTTGCGTAGAAATAGAGTTGGTTTAAGGCACGAACCACGGTTGGTTCAGTGGAAAGTTAGCCACGGTCTGTCGATACTTAAGGAAACACGTTATGTTCAAGTTAAGTGGAAAGGCTATGCAGTAGCCGTTTTCGGAGTTTCAAAGAAATATTAAGTCTAAGCAATGGTTAGTCGCGGAGAGAAAATATGTCGGGACTGTGGTTCAGTTGCCGAGGCAACCCTGGTTTAGGCTCTGCAAAAAAGTGTGAAAAGTGGAAGAAGTAAAACAAAGAAATTAAGTGATGATGATGAGACCATGCAATTACGTTAAGTCTAGAAGTTAGCGTAGGTGCGTGGTCAAGGACAACTTGTCGACAAGGGCGATGTTTCTTCGAGCGGCAACCCGGGGCCACGGGACCGACTCGGCCTAGGAGAAAACACGGTATAGCCGAGCTGGGTAATAGGCAACCGATAGTTCGGGGACTTGCATCGGGGATCGCTACCTGCGGTGCAAGGGTCCCGAATGCTAGGCTATGTCCACGATGGCTAGTTAATGCCAGTGACCATTTATATAGATGTGTCGACACGAGCGGCAATTCGCGTGTGTGTCTTTGGACTGAGTTGAGTTGAATGTGTATACAGTTAGAAGACACAATGTCTGGGCCTAAGATTTGGCTACAATGAAGGCGGCATACTTCGGCACAAGATGTGGCGTCGAATGATAAGTCGTTGGCATAGAGTTGCATGAGTTAGGCTTGAGCTGTTGCGAGTTAAGTCGAAAAGGGCCGTAGGGCAAGTTGGGTGAAGTTACGTTGAGTTGCTGGGCACGACCTCAAAATGTGAGGCACGTCCGCTTTGTCAAAACTAAAGTGTAGACAAGACTAAGCGAGGAGGCGATGCCTCAGAGATATTGAAGCACACATCGAGTTCAAACATGACCGAGTCGTTATGTCACAGAGTATGGCACGAAAGACAAGTATGAGTCGGTGTGTTGACATCGTAAGCACAAGAAGGTCTTGAGGCAAGGATAAGGAAGTTATCGGTACGATAGCACGGTCACACGAAAATGGAGTCTATCATACAGTTGCGTCTCTGATTATGGTCGTAAGACAAACACGACTTAATAGGTTAACGTTATTGGCACGAGAAGGGTCTAAGGCAAAGTATGAGTTAACGTTGTTGTGTAAGCACGGGATGGTCCTCAGACACAAGTATGCCAAGGTGTCCGTCATAAAACTGATCCTAAGACAAGACTAGAAAGACAATTGATAAGAATGGTCTATGTTGCACAAAGTAAATCAAACGTGTTGGTTTTGTATCGGTGGGCGAGGAGCTCATTCCACCAGTACAGTTGAGTACTGACACCCATATAGTTTTCATGTGCCGGAACAGGTAGAAGCTCGTGGCGTGGAGCTCGCTTAGATGCGTCGAGGTATGGAGTTCCTTGGCGATTCAAAGCGTGCGGCCGCATGGAGTCAAGACTTATACGGGACATAATGTATGGACGTCGTCTTTCGAAGCATCTGCTGGTTCAAGACATGTATTGAGATATGAGAGAGAGCTGAGTGACTTGTAATGTGAGCTTGAGTGAGCTTGAGAGAGTTGTAATTTTGGCCTTGCGCCCAATTGTAACCTTTGTTTCAATATCAATAAAAGAGTATTTTGCAATGACTTGAGTTTTGATTTCAAATTTTGCTGCTATTATTCAATGTCTCTGCTTGGGACTTCTGTGCGATGACCCCATCGCAGCCGCTGAAATCGGCCGTTATGGAACTCGCCTTGCACGAGCGCAACCTAGGCTCGTACGGCATCATGCCTTAGCGAGGACGATCGCTCCTACGGGAGCGGGGCGTGACACTAGCTGAGTGCCAACAATAAAACTAGTCTTCCTGTCATATTCTGGGGACACGGTGTTCATGGCGCAATACAGCTTAACAGCAGAATACAAGATTTGCGGCCGAGGGTTGTGAACTGGCGTAGTGAAACGAACTCCAGTGCATCTGGCGTTGTAATATTGCCAACCCCGGGCTCCATCCAGTAAACTCCCGATAAACCCTAGACTATTACTGGAGTTCCTTAACATTAGCTGGGTGTAACTAAACTGACGCGTAAACCGGCTCGGTAAATACGGCTCCAGATAACACTTATTCTTGTTGCAGTAGACCAAATGGGAAGGCCGAATACTCTGCAACCAGCGAAACCCCTATGTCGGCAGGGCGATCGCATCTTCGTCGGAGTCTTCCAATTCTTGGTCAGCCTCGAAATCTATGAAGACGGGACTGACCTTAGTGATCTCCCACCCTTGAAGATAAGACAAAACCTTCCTACAGACAGGGACACCGGTGTACAGCTACTTCCTCTTATAGAAGCGACGGATAAAGGCGTCACCTTCAATATGATCATCTTCAGGGCCTGGGCTCATCACATTTGGATGATACAGAATCAACCATCCCATCAGATAATGGAATGGTAGCTCAGCTCAGAAAAAGTTGTCTTTCTTGCCCCTCTTATGTGTCACGCCCCGACCCGGAATCACCCGAATCATCGTCCTCGCAGGGGGCGTGATGCCGCATGAGCCTGGAGTTGCGCTCGTGCAAGGCAAGATGACAAGTTCTCAAATGGTTATCTTTTGATTCGATATTAACAACGAAAGGAAACAGAGTATACGAAACAATTCTCTTTATTGATATCTGAAACTGAGATTACAATGGCTTTCGATAGCCTAACAATATATGCCAGATTGGCTACAACACTCAGGTTCTCTCTTGCCCATAAAGGATTTCACCGTTCCATACATCATGCCTTCTATATCTCGGCCGCGTCAATCCAGCTGCGTAGTCCGAGCGTCAATACGATAGTACGCTTCAATGCGCTTCGGCATTCCAAGCCTTAACACGTTCAAGCAACGCTTCGCCGCGAGTAATCCATTCCCTGCACCCTGCATGAAGCTGGTGGGGGATCAGTACGTTCGTCCTCGCATGTACTGAATCAAAGATCATCTTTCCAAACCGACATTTTAATCTTTATGTTGAATCATGCAACTTAGCTTATGATCTTGCTATAATCTCCTTAGGGTCAATTTCATGGCATCTTCGAAAGCGTAAAGCATGTTAGCATAGCAGCATGTTATCAAATTGAATAGGCAAACAAACAAGCAATCTCGTGTTTGATTCGTGGCGCGACTTACCAAGTCGATGCACTCGCCCTTGCGTCCTTTGCACTGACGCAAGGTGAATACGCCTCGTTCCATCCCTGTCATGTTATAGTGCATCTCTAAGTAGGATCTATATGCGGGACGCACACGCGCCTACACTTTCAACCCATCGTTCCTTAGCTATATGCGGGTCGTTGGCGTATCCGCGCCGGAATGGACTAAAGGAGTTCCTTTCTTTTCTCTCCTCCTTTTCTCACTATTTGGTTGGGCTGCCGGCGTTTCACGGGTTGGGTCACTCTCCCAAACAACCAAAACGTTCCCGGTACATGCCATCATTTGCGGCTTCTCCCATCTTGTTTAAGGATGTGCGCCTACAAAGATTATCATCCCTCCGCGGCCAAATCGGTTCCGGGGACCTCCGACATTTATCCGTTTGGGGGGGTACTCGTGCACGAGTTAATATCATATTAATCTCGAGCCCATTCCAATCGACCATGCAATGCCCTATCATTCAACAGTTAAATTCAAACAACCAAACATAGTCTTGAGTCCCAGACTCAGACTTATCGTCTCGCATTTCTTCCATTTAGCTTTCTATGTTCTTTCGTTTCGCACTTCGTTTCGATGATTCAATGGCATAGTGCCTCAACTCAATGCTCGTCAACCGAACGACCCGAAGGTCTCGAACACCTTTCGAGGCAACATGTCATATCCGACAGTTCCGCCACATTCATACCGCAACTGTATTCTCTCGCAACGAAGCTATCTTTTATTATCCCGTGCACGTAGGCACGTTCCGACCATATTTCCATGTTCTATAACTTAGCATTCAATGTTCGGGTCTTGCGCGCTAGGGCGCTCGCTTATTGTCTTTCCATGTTCTAGCCGTCTAACTCGTGCAGCAAAGGCACGGTATGGTTCGTGCACTAAGGCACTCGCCGATTTCAGTTATCCCAAGTTCTTGCGGCTTGCGCACCGAGGCGCTCGCCTTTGCGATATCCAATATTCCATAGCGACTCGTGAATTTGATACATGTTTCATTTTGATTGTTCTAACTTAGTGTTCGACTCACACTATGATTTATCCCGATCGGACCACGCCCGTGGCGTCGATAGGCTAACTTAGCATACAATAATATATTTGACTTATCGAATGAAGGAGTAAAAAGAAGTCAATCCTCCCACCTTGAGTCGATACGCCTTCGTCGTTTCGCCGAGCCGATGCGGCTCGATTCCCTAACTTTGTTGCACGGCCACTCTCCTGACTTAGCCATTTGAGCACTTCGTGCTTCGTTGAGTTATACGCCCAATTCGCCTTAGCATGCCCAAGTCGTAGCCCGTTGCAAGGCGACGATTTGATTTCGCGGACCCCTTACTAAATATTGCAAAAGATCGACCTCTAATATTTTCCCGTCAAAGTATGACCTGCACACGAAACCAACTAAAATCAATACTTGCTTCGATTCAGACTTGCGCCTTGGTCGATTCGATTTCTTAGAATCTTCGAGCCGATTCAATGCACTCATCCTTCGGGGCAACGCGGCGCTTCGCATCGATTCACTCGATGCATTCTTAGGGACAAGGCAACTCTTCGCATCGACATAGTCCGATGCATTACTCGGGTCGACGTAACTCTTCGTATCGACTTAGTTTGATGCGTTGCTCGTGACAACTTAACTCTCGTATCGTTTTGCATCGATACATTCCTTTGGTTCAACGCGACTCGCTGAGTCAACGTTTCAGCGTAATGCGCCGTGCGGAGCGGGGCATTACAGAATATACCACTCAAAACAAGGTTCGTCCTCGAACCAAAACCAACACTCCGACTAAGTGTTTTATAGATCATTTCACGATCTCGCCCCACAAATGATGTTCGATTTCATAATATCTCGTAAGCTTTTCACTAGCATTTTAAAGTCATCCCTGCAGCTCGATTTGAATTTGGATACAACTCGATTTGGATTCGTACCTATATTCAAGGAGTCCCGAAGATATGTGTATTTCGACCAAGTCCAGTCGTAGCAAATTGGAACAAAGCTGACAAGTAAATTTTAATCCTATGCTTGCCATCTCCGTACTCTCGATCGGACTTATCCTTAGCAACCGTTCTCAAAATTTCATCGCATACGTATATTCAATACATACGTGATTCATTCAATAAAGTCACTGCACGCGACGCGATTCATAATCGCCTTTCTCGTTTCGTATGTTTCATTTGGGACTATCCATTCTACGCATTGCGTCAAGCCGTCGTGCATCCAATCACAACGAGTCTCCGCAACGCCTTGCGTTCGAAGTCGCTACCCAACTATTTTCGAAGTATTGCTTATGCAAATTATCTCGATACAATTTTCTTTGTTGACTTGCAAATGCATCAACATTCAGGGCTACGCCCGCTGGGTTACTTACATAGTCCTCGTGCTTAGATTCTCCCGACGCAAGTTTAAATTGACATTGCACAAAGGCCACAATCTATTCGACACAAAAGTTTACATCAAGGCGACGGTGCTCAAGGCAACGATCGCCTCGACACGAAGTCTTTACGATACGTCTTACGTTCAATTTCCTAATGAGTAGGAATTCACTAGCCAAATTCCCAACTTATCCATCTCGCAACATCGAATACAAGTTCGATTCACGCAAGCTCAATTGTAAGGTGAATCCGAATCTAACGACATGACTCGTAAGTCATTCCCTTATCGTTTCCTCTCGTGTATAGCACGTTTCTCGCAATCGCCTTTCCGAATCACCAAGTCCGTTGGTGAATTTTAAGTTCTATCGTCGACCAACATAACCATTCAAGCATTCATCCTGACGAATACTCAAAATCCATCTATATCATTCTCAATCGAAAGTTATTCCAATAATTCTCGATCGCCTAGACTTACCGTCAACATGCACCGTGTTATATTTGTTATCGGTGCAATCTCATATGCGATATCGTATGGGTCATCTTACGGTCTGCAGCATTCAATTTGATTTGGCGGTCAAGTCTTCTAGGGTCAGCTGCCCCGAAGCTACGCTCGATAATTGTGGATCATCACCGAAGGACAGTTTAATACGAACCATGCTATATCTTATTTCGGAGCCAAATCACGTTCCGACGATTCTATACGACTACCCAATTTTGGACAAAACCATTTCTATCGGCGCAACTGATGCGCAACTATTCTCCGAGTCAAGTCATGCACTGCCGTCGATAATTCCGCAATTTATGAAACATCTACTTACATCAAGTTCGAGTCTATCTTATTCACGGGTCGACACACGAGATGCTATACGCATCGTGCAATCGTCGATGACTTATAGTCTCGTCTTTGATCAATCACAAAATTTACGATCAACCAAGTTCGTTCATTCTCGTATCGTTTCTTACAAAATTTTGATAGCGCAAGGCGCATTCCATTTTGTATTCTCACATCGCACTTACGTTTCCTTGCATATCGATCTTGATAGTTCATATTAATTTCGATAGCAAGAGGGTCGACTTCGAATCTGTTTCAACGTCAACTTAACTCGCCTCGCATACATCCAAGTTTGCAATAAACTTTTCCATACGCATCTACTCGTTCTCCGATTCGCCGCATCCCGCTATACTTTGATCGCGTAACCGAGTTACCGATTATCCAACATCGTGCCCTCGAGTTATACGATCTCGCCCTCTACGTTTTGTGTGTTTTCTGTCGTACTCAAATGAGTATCGCCGTAACTTAACCAACTATTTCATAGGCACGGTTTCTCGCGTCAACCAACTTTCTTACCGAAGTCGCACATCGTGCGATTCACTTTCATTGTTTGCATCGCCTAACATTTCTATCGAGATCGCAAGTCATACGATTCGATTCGTCTCGCCCAACGTTTCTACCGAGATCGCAAGTCGTGCGACTCATTTGTAAGCTCGAGTATTCCTTTCCCGTTGATCCGATTATTGCGTCAAGGCAAAATCGTTTTGCTAGTCTCGGTCGTCCGACCGACTTATCATTCTCGTCCGACATATCGTTCATTGATACGAGTCTCGCCTTATCGTCCCAACCGAATTTCGAAGAACACTTGCATCAACATACCGTCATACAAATTTTCAATCGAGTCTCGGTACTCCCCCGTCCGTTGCGGACAAACTTTTCGTAATTCTCACAAAGCGTCGATACAATTTATCGCACAAGTGCTATACCATATACCACTCAAAATCGAGTCATTCATCGCCTACGTGGTATGGCATATACCACCCGGAATTCAAGCCATTTCCCTCGCGTTATACTTAGTATAGGCCAACGTTCTCTTCCGACTCACGATTTCCGCAGTGATCGTGCTTGTTCACAACCGTAACTTTGATTCTATCAAATCCGACGCAACTCGGTCAATGTTCTCGTTTGCCAACATAAGTTTGGTGTGCAACCGAACGATTCGTTCTATCGATTTACGATTTCAATTCTTTCCTTACGTTGCATCTCGTGCAATACTTTATTTGATACGCGTCGCACCCCGTGCAACAAATTTTTACTTTCGATATGCGTTGCACATCGTGCTACGATTTATTTTCGACACTTTTATTTCACTTATACAATGATTTATTTCTAATTTCCTTTGCACTTCGTGCAACGATTAATTTGATATGCGTTGCACCACGTACAATAATTTTACTTTCCAATACGTGTTGCACATCGTGCAACGATCATTTCCGACATTTACCGCACCTCGTGCAACGAATTACTCTTGACTTTCCAAGTCAATGCACAATCCGTTTAACACATTCGGTATTGGCTTATCACTTCTCACTTTCATTTTAACGCATATTCACCATTACTCGTTGCACTTCGTACATCATTTTATTTCTCAATCAACATGTTACATTGCTACAGTATCTCAAATCGTATTCCACAATTTGTTGCGCTTGCAGCAACTAACATTTTTACGGCTCGTTTGCATTCAATGCAATATACCCTTCGCGACTTTCTTAGCAAACATCGTGTAATTTCTAAAACACATGCGACAAAATTACACGATTTGTATTAGACTTATTGTATGGAACATCCAGTGCGGCATCGAGTAGAGTCAAGAGTGATATCAAGTAGTGGTGGGCAACTTTTCGAATTGTAATGAAGCAAACGTCCAGAGGAAATTGAGCCTAGAGCTCTGATACCAATTTGTCACGCCCCGACCCAGAATCACCCGAATCATCGTCCTCGCAGGGGGCATGATGCCGCACGAGCCTGGAGTTGCGCTCGTGCAAGGCAAGATGACAAGTTCTCAAATGGTTATCTTTTGATTCGATATTAACAACGAAAGGAAACAGAGTATACGAAACAATTCTCTTTATTGATATCTGAAACTGAGATTACAATGGCTTTCGATAGCCTAACAATATATGCAGATTGGCTACAACACTCAGGTTCTCTCTTGCCCACAAAGGATTTCACCGTTCCATACATCATGCCTTCTATATCTCGGCCGCGTCAATCCAGCTGCGTAGTCCGAGCGTCAATACGATAGCACGCTTCAATGCGCTTCGGCATTCCAAGCCTTAACACGTTCAAGCAACGCTTCGCCGCGAGCAATCCATTCCCTGCACCCTGCATGAAGCTGGTGGGGGATCAGTACGTTCGTTCTCGCATGTACTGAATCAAAGATCATCTTTCCAAATCGACATTTTAATCTTTATGTTGAATCATGCAACTTAGCTTATGATCTTGCTATGTTCTCCTTAGGGTCAATTTCATGGCATCTTCGAAAGCGTAAAGCATGTTAGCATAACAGCATGTTATCAAATTGAATAGGCAAACAAACAAGCAATCTCGTGTTTGATTCGTGGCGCGACTTACCAAGTCGACGCACTCGCCCTTGCGTCCCTTGCACTGACGCAAGGTGAATACGCCTCGTTCCATCCCTGTCATGTTATAGTGCATCTCTAAGTAGGATCTATATGCGGGACGCACACGCGCCTACACTTTTAACCCATCGTTCCTTAGCTATATGCGGGTCGTTGGCGTATCCGCACTGGAATGGGACAAAAGGAGTTCCTTTCTTTTCTCTCCTTTTTTTCTCACTATTTGGTTGGGCTGCCAGCGTTTCACGGGTTGGGTCACTCTCACCAATTTGTCACGCCCCGACCCGAAATCACCCGAATCATCGTCCTCGCAGGGGGCGTGATGCCGCACGAGCCTGGAGTTGCGCTCGTGCAAGGCAAGATGACAAGTTCTCAAATGGTTATCTTTTGATTCGATATTAACAACGAAAGGAAACAGAGTATACGAAACAATTCTCTTTATTGATATCTGAAACTGAGATTACAATGGCTTTCGATAGCCTAACAATATATGCCAGATTGGCTACAACACTCAGGTTCTCTCTTACCCACAAAGGATTTTACCGTTCCATACATCATGCCTTCTATATCTCGGCCGCGTCAATCCAGCTGCGTAGTCCGAGCGTCAATGCGATAGCACGCTTCAATGCGCTTCGGCATTCCAAGCCTTAACACGTTCAAGCAACGCTTCGCCGCGAGCAATCGATTTCCTGCACCCTGCATGAAGCTGGTGGGGGATCAGTACGTTCGTCCTCGCATGTACTGAATCAAAGATCATCTTTCCAAACCGACATTTTAATCTTTATGTTGAATCATGCAACTTAGCTTATGATCTTGCTATGTTCTCCTTAGGGTCAATTTTATGGCATCTTCGAAAGCGTAAAGCATGTTAGCATAGCAGCATGTTATCAAATTGAATAGGCAAACAAACAAGCAATCTCGTGTTTGATTCGTGGCGCGACTTACCAAGTCGACGCACTCGCCCTTGCGTCCCTTGTACTGACGCAAGGTGAATACGCCTCGTTCCATCCCTGTCATGTTATAGTGCATCTCTAAGTAGGATCTATATGCGGGACGCACACGCGCTTACACTTTCAACCCATCGTTCCTTAGCTATATGCGGGTCGTTGGCGTATCCGCGCCGGAATGGACTAAAGGAGTTCCTTTCTTTTCTCTCCTTCTTTTCTCACTATTTGGTTGGGCTGCCGGCGTTTCACGGGTTGGGTCACTCTCCCAAACAACCGAAACGTTCCCGGTACATGCCATCATTTGCGGCTTCTCCCATCTTGTTTAAGGATGTGCGCCTACAAAGATTATCATTCCTCCGCGGCCAAATCGGTTCCGGGGACCTCCGGCATTTATCCGTTTGGGGGGATACTCGTGCACGAGTTAATATCATATTAATCTCGAGCCCATTCCAATCG
This sequence comes from Iris pallida, assembly GCA_029216955.1. Classification (NCBI taxonomy): domain Eukaryota; kingdom Viridiplantae; phylum Streptophyta; class Magnoliopsida; order Asparagales; family Iridaceae; genus Iris; species Iris pallida. The sequence goes on from JANAVB010016400.1 coordinate 13,452,568, forward strand.
ACCATGCAACGCCCTATCATTCAACAGTTAAATTCAAACAACCAAACATAGTCTTGAGTCCGAGACTCAGACTTATCGTCTCGCATTTCTTCCATTTCGCTTTCTATGTTCTTTCGTTTTGCACTTCGTTTCGATGATTCAATGGCATCGTGCCTCAACTCAATACTCGTCAACCGAACGACCCGAAGGTCTCGAACACCTTTCGAGGCAACATGTCATATCCGACAGTTCTGCCACATTCATACCGCAACTGTATTCTCTCGCAACGAAGCCATCTTTTATTATCCCGTGCACGTAGGCACGTTCCGACCATATTTCCATGTTCTATAACTTAGCATTCAATGTTCGGGTCTTGCGCGCTAGGGCGCTCGCCTATTGTCTTTCCATGTTCTAGCCGTCTAACTCGTGCAGCAAAGGCACGGTATGGTTCGTGCACTAAGGCACTCGCCGATTTCAGTTATCCCAAGTTCTTGCAGCTTGCGCACCGAGGCGCTCGCCTTTGCGATATCCAATGTTCCATAGCGACTCGTGCATTTGATACACGTTTCATTTTGATTGTTCTAACTTAGTGTTTGACTCACACTATGATTTATCCTGATCGGACCACGCCCGTGGCGTCGATAGGCTAACTTAGCATACAATGATATATTTGACTTATCGAATGAAGGATTAAAAAGAAGTCAATCCTCCCACCTTGAGTCGATACGCCTTCGTCGTTTCGCCGAGCCGATGCGGCTCGATTCCCTAAATTTGTTGCACGGCCACTCTCCTGACTTAGCCATTTGAGCACTTCGTGCTTCGTTGAGTTATACGCCCAATTCGCCTTAGCATGCCCAAGTCTTAGCCCGTTGCAAGGCGACGATTTGATTTCGCGGACCCCTTACTAAATATTGCAAAAGATCGACCTCTAATATTTTCCCGTCAAAGTATGACTTGCACACGAAACCAACTAAAATCAATACTTGCTTCGATTCGGACTTGCGCCTTGGTCGATTCGATTTCTTAGAATCTTCGAGCCGATTCAATGCACTCATCCTTTGGGGCAACGCGGCACTTTGCATCGATTCACTCGATGCATTCTTAGGGACAAGGCAACTCTTCGCATCGACATAGTCCGATGCATTACTCGGGTCGACGTAACTCTTCGCATCGACTTTTTTCGATGCGTTGCTCGTGACAACTTAACTCTCGTATCGTTTTGCATCGATACATTCCTTTGGTTCAACGCGACTCACTGAGTCAACGTTTCAGCGTAATGCGCCGTGCGGAGCGGGGCATTACATTATGGACTACATCGTCGGTAAAATCTTTCAAACCCTGCAGCAGGTTACACACCATCGCAGGAAGGAGAGCCAGAGGACGACCAAAAACCAGTTTTATCGCTGGCAAAATAAGGTTTCTGCTCACTCTCTCTACAGATCCAGATTCGCCCGATAACACATGTCCCGGAGCCATATCATCAAGTACGCAGTCAATATTGCCTTGGAAGACATCCGGTGCACGCAACGCTAGAAACAACTGTATATGTCGTCACCACTCTCATTTGAACGAGGAGTCTTCTCGCCTAGTCGGCTCAAGTCGGAGGTCACCTCCGTGTGACTCAGTCCCTGCGGAGTCGCAAACTGAATCTTGAAAGGGTCCGTCAGGTCCTGCTTGAAGACATAATCCCTCAAAGCAGTCACATGGGGCTGTGACCCGCCCTTCTCCTTTCGTTGCATCAGATAATGGTGGCTTGCCACCTCCTTGAAAATAGCTATCATCTCTGAGTCCTTGTCTTCCAGAACTTGGATCTCTTCATTTGTCGGGAAATATTCCTCATATGGCTCCGAGCCCCAGGAAAGCTTGGACACCTCATACATCTCATGGAGGGCCAATTCCAACTCCTCCACCAGAGTAAAAAAGGTGCCAGTCTGGGTGTTGAATATTTCCAGGAGAGCAAGAAACATATGTCGATTAAGGTCGACACCTGCTTGGGTGGCGTGAAGAGCAGCGGTCAGCCGAATCGCTTGCAGCTCAGTCTTGAACTTCGTCAAAACCCAAAAGGTCAGCTCGTCCCACTTTGACACATGGTAACACCTATCCTCAACCCGAAAACCTCCTTTCGGATACATAACCTTCGATGTTAGCATCCATTTTGCAAAGGTAGAAGCACCGAAGGCGAAAGTGTCAGGGGGAACATCACTATAAATGCTCCCAAGGCACAAATTTTGGCAATGGTACGAGGTCCCGGCTCGCGAGGAGGCCAAGGTATCCCTTTGATTCGAAGTAACATCAATATGAAGGGTACCCCCCACTGTCCCTCCTTGAGAAAGAGTCAGTTCCCATGGCATCCTCCTCTTGGAAGCCAAACGATAGAAAGCTGTCAGTGGCCGTTGACGCTCAAACTACCGCATGTACAGGGCCACGTCCTTTGCCGTAAAGAACCAATCTTCCTTGATCTTCAGTATCTTCACCTCAGTGGAGATCAAGCGGTCACCAAACAGAAAGGCCGGTTTCAAGAAAGTCACATTCTCGGATTCAGCAGATTTCAGTTTGTCGCTCTCCATCATACTTTAGAGAAAAATAGATGACTGATCCCGAATTTACAATATTCTCTCGGGAGGCTGATCTAGCATGATAGCAGCCTTCGCTGGGTTAATAACTTCCTCGTTGAAGTCAACCCCCATCTGGCAAAGGGAAGCATCCAGAAGGACTTCGTTTAGCAAGGGGATAGTCATCGACACTGACACAACAAAAACAAGTCAGGCAGCAAGGAAAAATTTAGAGGCTTTAAAGACAAGACATTTGGGATGCATCAGCAGCCTGGCACATAATCAGGGCCCAAGCCCATGTGCGTCAACAGTGAAGCTTCAACGTATAATCAGGGGCTAAACCCATACGCATCAACAGTGAAGCTTCGACGCATAATTAGGGGCTAAACCCATGCGCGTCAGCAGTAAAGCTTCGGCGCATAATCAGGGCCCAAGCCCATGTGAGTCAGCAGCGAAGCCTCAGCACATAATCAGGGCCTAAACCCATGCGCGTCAGCGGAATAGCCTCAACACATCATCAGGACAGAAGTCCATGCACGTCGGCAATAAGGAGTTTGGGCACAGCAACTGGATGCAACTCATCTGTATGCCCTAAACTCGTCTAAAAAAAGTTGGGAACCACAAAGTCAGAAGACACCCACCCGTCACCACTGGCCGAACGTCGGCGGGAGTCACAGTGACGACAGGAGCGTCCTCCTCGTCAAACTCCATCGACTCCTTACCCAGGCCTTGTCCTCGGCCAGCACCACCGCGAGGAGTTTTGGGAGCCATCTCGTAAAAAGAAGTTAGGTTTTTTTGAAAGAAGAACTCTAAAATAGAAGAAAGCAAAGAGAAGAAGAACTCTCTCTCCATCAGACGCCTATTTGTAGGCTTGGGCATACGCGAAAACCGATAAAGAGTGACGTCAGCCACCGCTTGGGGTTCTACAAAATGATAACTGCAAATAATCCAAAAAGATCATCATTAATCTTTTTTTGTTTATTTCGAAGCGTTATCATTTGCATTCAAAACTGAGAGGAGCATACGCCTCATCACAGATGCGTGGAACAATCTTGTGCCCCGGACAGTCATACGCCCCATTGAAGACACCACCATGCTTCTTATTCAAAGTATTCCAAAACTTGACGAAAAGTTTTGAAAACTTTAAAGGGGGTCTTGTAGAAGCATGGAATTTCAGGCGCATCTATAGGCCAGAATTCCTATGCGCTTAACACTACTCAAACGTGCGCCAGGGAGCTCAAACGAAGTACTTGGCACAACAAAGGACAACAAAAGTATAGACATCGAAAGAAGATTTTTATTTCATATAAAAGTCTATTACATATTTAAAGAAAGGCTTTACAAAGGAGAACTTCTATAAAAAGATAGATCCTAAGACTACAGCCAGGCGCAGCAAACTGCCATGCGCTCCATGCCAAGCGCATCATCCGTCGGGCGCATCTCTTCAGTGTCTCAGTTAAGCGCATCTCTTCAGCGTCTCAGTCAAGCGCATCTCTTCAGTGTCTCAGTTAGGCACATTACGAAGTCTCAGCATATGCGCACTACTTCGACCCGATCAAGTGCTTCGACTAATGAAGCATTTATTGAGCAGAACAAGGGTGGGCGATCAACCCCACTCTAGCTGGAGGAAGAGCTCTCCAAAGCCCAAGGAAGAGGAGAGCACCGCAATTCCGATCTGTGGCTCTTCCAGCATAACGGAGATGGGACTCGAGCATCCCGATCTTTGGATGCAACATGCACCTTCGGCCTACGTCGGAAGCCCGCGATCCCGATTTTTGGATGTAACAGTCACCTTCACAAGTGTGTGTACGAAGACAACTCGTCGCATCTTCACCCTCGGAAGCGTCTTGGCAACAGAATGTACTCGAGCAAAGAAATTCATCTCCATTCGGGAAGACGGAAGAAAATGATAAGCAAACTCTCTCCCTACTGTTATTTATAGGCCGGACAAATCAAACCCATGCGCCAAGTGGCGGGCTCTCCAAATCCCGAACAATGAATTTGTATTTATGGTGATGAACCTGTCCCCTCAAATTTAGCCAAGTCAAAACGGCTATTTAAAGCACTCGAAGAACTCAACAGTCGGACCAATGGAAGATACGTCATACAACAGATGTGCCGGTCAGATACCGCGTATCATACAGATGCGCCCATCAGTACCAAGCGCCTCATAAAAATGCGCCCCATGCGTCCCCATGTGCCTAGTGGAACGCAGATCAATGTGCCCACTCAAAAGCCTATCACCCGTCTAGAACATTAAATGCTGAAGTCTGATACGACAACAGCCATGCCTCGAAGACAGAGCAGCAATAGCTTTTACCGAAAATGAAGCGCCGCTGACGTCAGCATCATCATTACTTTCCACTGACGGTTACAAGCCACGTGGCCTATCAACCACTTGCATGCGCCTCAAAAGCCATGCGTCCATACGGGTTCGCGACTCCTGAAGGTTAGGAGCCAAAGTCTTCTCATGCGCCCAGTCCCAGGCGCATCCTGTCAGATCACTCTCCACAAAATTTGAGATCTTTGAGCTACGGACATGCGCCACGTGTCCTTTGACTTAGTTCAGTCCACGAAAGGGTGCTAACCACCCAAGATCTCAGCAACCGAAGAATTCTCTCAGTTTCCACGTGTCAGCTCTTCCGCAGCACCACAGGAGCAACAGGAAGGATTTAATCTCCGAATTAGGGCACATCAACCATGCGCCCCCGCCAGCATCAGCCACGTGGCGTTCCCACGACCAGGTGCATCCGACATATGCGCGCATGAGCAGCCAGCCTGCTGCTTATAAATAGAGGGATCATTTCCTTCTTCCACACATAGACATATACATATACAGACATACACCGTCAAAGACAGAAGTAACCAGATCATCAGAGTTACAGAGACGCACGTCTACTCATAGAGATCGGAAGAGACACTCAACATCTTCTTCCCCTCCGCAAGCTCCAGTATCCAGAGCAACCCAGACCTTCAGAGAACCTAAAACCGTTGTCAGATCGTCAACGGAGTCAACGCATTACCACTCGCTCCACCGACACAGGACCCAGATAAAAACAAAAGTGTACTCCTAGGACTACATCTAAGTCCTACATTCTAACACTGTTCTATTTGTAATTGAAATTCCAATTCAATGATTTTAATGGCAAACAATATATAGGGACTGTACAGAGATGAATGGACATCGCATTGGCTGAATCAAATAGGAATTTGGATAGATATATAAAGGCAAGTCTTCAACAAGTGGACTGATATACATATGAGAGGTCAACCATATGAGACAAGGACAGGACAAAATGGGGCTCGACCAAAATAATGGACTGCACAAGAGGATGCTATAAACAGAAACAGTGAACATCACCGAGAACAATCCCTAAATCCAAATATCCTCTCGAAGACAATCAACTGATACAATTTAATATTTTATATTACTAACACGGCATGTACACAATACAATTGCCTAATAAAACTGGAATCTAAGCATTCAAAGCCCTAAGAATCATTTCATCGAACACTTGGTGTGCGTATCCGATATCCTCGTTATATATACTCCAAATGAATCTAAACTTGATCCAAAGCATGCCTACGTTCTCTACAACACTAGCATGACGTAATTAACCAATTTTACAAATCCTAGATTCCTAATTTCGGGTTTCCCCAAATTTGTACCAAAATGCAATGGAAAGAACCCTCAAATAGGAAGAGGAGAGCCTCAACTCCTCTCTAATGGCACCCTAATGCAAATGAGGGTCCTAAATGAATGTAGTTACACTAATGAAATAGAAAAAAGGGTTTAGAGAGCTCATACAAAAAGGGAGATGGATTCCCAATGTAAAATCCCTAGATCTAGAATTCCTCCAAGCTTCAAGGCTTTAAATCATTCCTAGCTAGCCCATAGAGCTTTCTCCTCTCTAAAGGGAAGAGAATGACAATTTGGAGGAAATTTGGATGTAGGAGCAATTTGGGAGAAAAGTTCCTAAATTAGGGCTTAAAATAAAAATGGAAAGAGGAAGAAGATGAAGTAGGGTTTTATAAACAATGTGGGCTGCCATATGATGTTAGGGTTAGGATTTTAGGCAAGGAGAAAGGTCCACTACACCCTTCTCTTTAGTCATGACAAGTTAGGGATTAAACCAGTCTTCCTAATTAGGTATTTAATCAAATCTTCTAGCTAATTCTACTAATTTAGCTAGAGACTAACTAAAGTTCAATTAGGCTAGTCCAAATCATCTAGTTGGATGGTCATGACAAGTTAGTTTAGGTCCTCTAGGATCACTAACCACTATTCTAGTCAAAGGCTAACCTTTAGTCATTTTTAAGAATAACATATATACACTATTTAATTATTTAAATAATTAACTATAATATAAAGTTTTAATTTTGAAAATTAATCACCACTCAAGATATAATACAATATCACACTAATAACAGTAATTAGGAAAAAAAATCAAAAATACCCATGTTCCAGGAAAGTGGTGGTGACAACTTGCTTGGTGAAGACCCAGGTGGATGTCAGCAATGACACTGCGCTGTGATGTCGACACGAAGGTGTGATAGCGATGGTGGCTTCACGCTGACAAATACCTGCCAAATGACACCGACGCCGACGCTCAACGAGAGGGGAGGTGGGGCTGGGCTTCACGTCGGTGCTTTCCCGTTAGAAGACAGCGACGATTGACGAGAGGGGGACACACGATAGGGAGAACTTGATAGAGGCGGCTAGGGTTTCAATCTCGTGAGAGGAAGAGGATGGGCAAATATATATGGAGAAGGAGACGGGAGGAGCTAAGGACCCGTCGACCACGTACATGCATTCCTGCTGTTGTAGAGTTACAGAGTACGCTCCTATAGGAGACGCTGAACAGTACGGAGTTCGAATTAAACGGTAGGCAATTAGCAGGTAACGGGTCAGTTCATCTAATAACTGCCCATCCATTAATTAAGTTATAGTGGATATTTAGACTTGGCGCGGGTGGATAACGGGTTTATGGGTTCGACCCGAGAGAAAACTAGGGTTTCCTCTGGGCTGCTGCCCTCAATATCTATCAGGTTGGGCCCAGATTATTGGCCAGCTAAGCATTTGCTAAAGAGTGGAAGGAAATCAGGTTTAGGTTTTTATGAATAGAAATTTGGTTTATATAAATACTAAGTCCAATAAATAAAAGAATTTTTTTTGTAAGATCTTCCAATTCAAAATTTTGGTCAACAATAATGCTATAATTTCTTATAACCCTAGTTTCACTAGTTTATCATGTAAATATAACAAACATATATTTTTGAAAATAACTAAATAATATTAGGGCCATTAAAACTAAATATAGTTATGACCTAACGTAAAGTAAATTTAGTTTTTTTAAAATAGCATCAATTAATAATAAGAAAAATTTATATTTAAAAAAATATAGGGAGCTTACACAAGCATCCACTCAGAAGCCGCTACCAGCGCCTAAAAAGAAAGATGTCTACTCTTTTAACGACGATGACGCCATAAAACTCATTGAGGTGCTCATGCAAGGCGATAAGATCAAATTACCTAATCCTAAGTGCCCCGACGAAGTGGACAGAGTTGGCGATATGAAGTATTGTTATTATCATCGGTTCGTCGGCCATGCAATACGAGACTGTTACATACTGAAGAACTACATCCAACTCATGATCAATGTGAATGTCCTTACCTTCGACTATAAGGATAAGACAGTCTCGACGAACATGGTGTCTCTTCAATTTGGCACTCTTTTGCCAATTGACGCCTAAGATGGCATCATCCCCATCTCAAGGGCAACAATGCAGGTGGTCAACCTTCCTCCAGCATGTGAAAACACAACCGCACTGGTGCCACCCACCACGTCTAAAGGCGAGGTTATATGGGTTTATCAAGATCTAGCCCCAGAATTGACTAAGCCGACGCCATAATCTACTGTCAAGAGTAAAAGCAGGAAGTCTAAGCTCTGCCACATGGTTTCCGTCTCCCCGAAAAAAGCCTTGGCAATTGAGACCAGGTCAGGACGAAATGCCCAGTAGGAGGGGGAGCCGGCCTCGGTCGAAGAGGCACCTCCTGTAGCCGCACCAATTGTCCTAGAAGAGGGTCTATCCCAACCTCCATTGACGGACAAGAAAAAGCAGAAAGAGGCTCATTTTGACAAACCTCTGAGAAAGGACGGCACTTTTGGGTCGCCCGAGCCCCACAACTTCGATATATTGGCATAGTTAGCCAATAAGCCAGCCCGCTTATCTCTTTTTGAGCTTTTTCGACTTTCTAAAGACAACCAGGATGCCTTATGTGAGGCGTTATGTCACTCCCGTTTCCCGTTATACGTATTTTCATTATACGTGTATGGATTTCTGACATTTGTCAGGTGGATCGTAGTTAGACTTGTCTTGCTTAGCATAGTCTTGATTTAATCTTGCCTTGGTTTATTTGGTTTGGTTCAACATGACTTGGCTTGGCTTGGTTTGGTTTGAGATGAGAAGTGGTTGATATATAAGTCAACTTCTCTATCTCTCCTCCATAACTTTCATTTACTTCTTCATCTTCTTCATTTATTCCTCCCACCTACACCCAAGCCCTAGGCAAGTGCAACTTGCTTCATGATGGATCTCAAATTTTACTTTTCCCTTATCTTCCTTACTTGATTCGAAGCCTCTTTAGAACTTGTCATTTTTGGTTTTGATGGATGGATTTTTGTAGATCTAAGTTTTGATATTTTCTTATTCTTCTTGGTTTTGATCTACTAAAACTTGGTATTTTCGAAAACTAGTTGCTTCATGTTGTAGAAAATTTCGTTCTATACAATTTTGACCTTTGAAAAGTTAGATTTCGATTTATTTTGAGGAAATTATGGACTTTTGAAGTTTATGGGTTCAACCAAGCATTTTTATGCTGGTTGGAGAAGATGAACAGTGGTAGCACGCACTTTTTAGTGCCGCACCATCAGGTTGTGCGGGTTCTGGTGCAACGTAGTCAGGCGCAACCTAGCGTGCGCAACCTGACCTGGCGCACCTAGTCAGGCGCAACCTAGCGTGCGTAACCTGACCTGGCGCACCCCAGTCAGGCGCAACCTAGCGTGCGCAACCTGACCTGGCGCACTATCACGACCCGCACCCTAGAGTAAGGGCACGAGAAGTGGGTACGTCCAGCCTACGCCGCAGTGTCGGCGGTAGAACGCTGTCCTAGGTCAATCATCTAACAATATAAAAATACCTGTACAGTTTATACTCTCCGAATGGAGGTGACATAACAATATACATCTCAATCACATCTAGGGTAGAAGAATGAAAGATAGATAGATAGACAGTAACTCAAAGAGAACAGTATCATAGATGAATAAGTCTAAGTTTCTAGTACAACATAATATCCAGAATGTCGACCCAATATACAGAATAAGTCTAAGAGTCTATACATCTCAACATCTCGAAATACAACTCAAAATGTGAGACAAAATAATAATACAGAAAGACTGTCTAGCTAAACTAGCCTAGACTACTGGGGCAACATCCTCAGCTGCAGGTGGATCCTGCTGAGGGTCCACAACATAAGTATCATCTAGTCCTGCTCCATAATAGGTAGTCACCAGGGCCTCATCCTCATCCTCTGTAATATTTTCAACAGGTCCAGTCAGGACAGGAACGAGCACAATACATCTCACGCAGTGCATAGTATGATAGGAAATATAAAGCATGCAATAGAGTAAAATACAGGAAACGCTGAAGGAAGATACATGTAGCAAAAGAGATAACTGTAATGAAATATCTACTATAATAGAGAACTAGCAGTGTCTAGTGAGTCAGAGTAAAATATAGACATGTGAAATGGTATAGGAGATTCATGGCTACAGCTAAGAGTGATTCATGACTATAGCTACTGGGGTAATATCCACATGACTATTTTCACTCCCCCATCCCCAATCAATACACAAGAATCCATTCAAGTTATGTTAAGATTCGTGATAAGCCCATAAATGGGAGATTCATAAGAGGCTCTGTGAGCATGAGAGTACATGAGTCACAAGCGATTCATGAATCTATGAAAGCATAGAGATACATGATGATTCGTGAAAAGCACAAACATGCTGTATCTGATGCTCCCAAGGGGGATAACATCTCATAAAAAGATCCATATAGTACCAATCCGTGATAACAATCGTGTCAGCATCAAGTAAAGTAATCTAGAGCAAGAATATAAATCCTGACAAATATGAAATGGTCAGAGAATGTAATCGTCTGATAACTGAATGTCTGAAGAGGATATACTGTCTGAGGAGAGGTGTATGGCTCCTAATCAGAGCAATACAAGTCACAATGTATCCACAATGGTAAAAATAAAATATACAATGCATACTACATGATTCTAGGTCAATCTGGTCAAAAGTTAACTCTTGGTCAACTCTAATAGTCAAACTAGGTCACAGGAAGTCATACTAGGTCACAGGGAATCAAACTAAGTCAAATAAAGTCAAACAAGGTCAAACAAGTCAAGGTTAGTCAAATCTAGGTTAAAGTCAACTCTTGGTCAACATTCAAATCAAACTAGTCAAATACTAGCCAACATGATCAATCTGGGTCAAGTCTAGGTCAAACCAACTAAGGTATTGGTCAAACAAAGACTAGTCAGCAAGGTAATTAGGTCAAACAAAGACTAGTCAATAAGGTAATTGGGTCAAACATGGTCAGACTAGTTAAACTAGTCATTTTTAGGTTAACCCTAGTCAATTCTAGGTTAATTAGGTCAAATTTGACCTAAGGTTGACTTTGGTCAACCCTTAGTCAACAAGGGTCAATTTGTAGGTGTTTAGGTCATTAGGTCAATTAGGGTTAGCCCCAAAGCCATTGGCTAGTATCTTGGCCATAGGCTATTGTCATAGGTTTCCATATAACCTATACTTAGTAAGTCACAATATATACATATATCTATATATATATCAATATGAATACTATATATATATAATACAAATCACCCACATATATATATATATATATATATATATATATATATATATATATATATATATATATATATATATATATATATATATTTTATTTATATATATATATATATATATATATATATATATATATATATATATATATATATATATATATATATATATATATATATATATATATATATATATATATATATACATAGTGTTATATATATACATAGTGTTATATATATATACATAGTGTTATTTTATTTATTTATATATATATATATATATATATATATATATATATATATATATATATATATATATATATATATATATATAACACTATGTATATATATATATATATATATATATATATATATATATATATACATAGTGTTATATATATATATATATATATATATATATATATATATATATATATATATATATATATATATATATATACATAGTGTTATATATATATATATATATATACATAGTGTTATTATATATACATATATATACATAAATATATATATATATATATATATATATATATATATATATATATATATATATATATATATATATATATATATATATATGTCCGGCGCTCGTAGCGCAAGTGGCACGAGGGGGGGGCTCTCGGCGGGGAGACCCGGGATCGAGCCCCCCCTCCCGCACTAGCCGGCTGGGTGGCGTTGCCACGGGCTAGTGCGCGGATGCCCGGACACCATAAAAAAAAAAAAAAAAAAAAATATATATATATATATATATATATATATATATATATATATATATACATATATATATATATACATATATATATATATATATATATATATATATATATACATATATATATATATATATATATATATATATATATATATATATATATATATATATATAAATATATATATATATAAAAATATATATATATATATATAAAACTTATATATATATATATATATATATATATATATATATATATATATATATATATATATATATATATATATATATATATATATATATATATATATAAAACTTATATATATATTACATATATATAGAGGGGGAAGTGAGAGAGGGACATAGAGTGAGAGAGAGAGTGAATGAGAGAAGAGTGAAAGAGAGAGAGAGAGAAACTGAACTGGAGGGGGGGAAGTCCCAGAATTCCTGGAACCAGGAATTGCCCCCAACACACACACAGTTACACATATATACATACATATGTATATACATACACAACTACCTATACAGACAACTACAAATCCTCAAATCTCACCTACACTCACACATACATATATACTACGTATATATATACTAAAAATACACTAATACATGTATAAATCATATTAAAATTAGGTTTGAAATTCAATTTTGAAAACTGGGAATATATCCCAAAACTGGAAATAAGCACTGTAGACTCCACTAGTAGGTAATCCCAATTACACATACTAAACCGAGCTAAGGCTCGAATTCCAAGGTTGGTAACTGATGCCCCAAGTGTCCTCTAGTGTCTAGGGTGCCTGACACGACACCACAACACAGTTTGACGTGTCCAAACTCACAAAAAACCCACTCGGGTAAACTGATACACACACACGCGTGCACAGCGTCGTGCACGCGTTCCACACGCTCGTGGACACACCACGAGACACGACACGTCTCGTGGTCATGCACACGTGTAGCCCACATATAGGGCTACACGATGGACACACTGACACGTGTCCACGACACTCGTGGACACGATACGAAACCCGTATCAGTCGTGAAAAATACGACTGATACACACGTTTCGACCGCATCGTGCACGCGGTTGCACGTCTCGTGCTCGCGACACAGGATACAAGACATCTCGTGCTCGTGTCCTCGTGTACGCCACATATAGGGCTACACACTTGTGTCACCACGAGGTGCCAACGTGTCGTGTCCGTGCGACACGATACGCGCGAAGTTACCCCCGCGCGCGTGTGCGCTGACGGCACGTGTCCAGTGTGAGTTAGATTTCTCACTCGACACGATACGACGCGACACCAAACTTTGGGGGCATGTTCGCAGACATTGCCCCCGTGTCCATGTCAATTTTCTCGTGTCCTAGTGCCCTGTGCAGTGAGCACGAAGGGTGTGGTAGCCGGGCATGCACGCGTGTGCTTGTGCAGTGGGTTCGTGTCCATTTTGGACACGGACACAGCATGAAAACGTGCTCAGTCCACTTGGGTTGTATCCTACAAGTCTAGGGCTACACAAAAATGCAATTTGTTTTGGAAAAACACAAAAACCAATCCTTTGTGGCATTTCATCAAACAAGGGTTTATAGTCTAGGATACGTGTCCGATACGGACACCAAACCAACTCTAATTTTCACCAAACTTAGCCTACAGTTGGGGTATACCTATATGCATGCATTTATGAAAAAAAATTAGGGTATTAACTAGGTTTATGGGTATTTACCTATTTGAGTGAAAACTCAAGAAAACACCAAGTGGGGGGGTGTCCTCTTCTCTTGGTGATGCCCAAAGCTCCACAAATCCTTGATAGCAGGCCCTAATTAGTATCCTCTAGTGTAGGGGAGTCCAATGCAAGAAACTAGAGGTGATTTGGATAAAAAATGATCAAGTTGTGTAGGTTTGAAGGAATGGAATTTTTCTAGGATTTAATTCATGTAAAAATGGTCATGAATGAATACAATGAGTTAATATAGGATGGTGGCTGCTAGGGGGGGTGTCTTGGCCGGCCATGGCAAGGGGGGTGTCTTGGCCTTTCCTTCATGGTGAAGGCAAGGACTTTCTTGCCTAGGTTTGGATATTTTGAGTAATTCATGCAAAATATCACATGTAGAAATATCTAGATATTTATCCTACTTTAATCAAAGACTAATATCTATCCTCAAGCCTCTAGGTTAGTAGCTAACCTCTAGATTAGGCTAAACTAGGTTAGGGACTAATCATAAGACTTACCAAGAATTAAATAATATTAAAATCACATAATCACAAATAAAATCTAGTAAATTACCAAAATACCCTTTTGGCCAAAAATCACTAATTTGATGTTCTAAGCCTATGGCTAAGCTCACATGGTCATGGCAACTTCTAGTTTAAGGAATACTAGGGCTTACACTAAGGTTTTGCTAGTAAGTCACAAAGTCATAAGTCATGAGTTAGAAAATGGTTTAACTTAACTAAAATCACCCAAAAATTATATTATGACTAAAATACCACTAATAAATAATAAAAATAATAAATTTTCAAAAATACTCCAATTTTAGAAAACTGGGTGTTACACGCACCCCAGTCAGGTACAACCTAGCGTGCGTAACCTGACCTGGCGCACCCCAGTCAGGCGCAACCTGACCTGGCCCAACCCAACTTAGGTGCCACCTGTTCCCCTTGGCGCCACCTGTAATTTTCTTGGCGCCAGTTGGCCAGCGCCACTTGTTGCCATGATACCCCTTGCCCCCATGCATGTTCTTCTAGTTCTTAATGTATATGCATGTGATCTTGTATGTAACTTGTACTTGACCCATCTTGTGATGACCCGGCTCGATAACTAGCTGAGCATAGCATGACTTGCCAGTATTGATCATGACATGAACACGACTTGACATGAATACGACATGCATAATCATGATAGTGGCCCGTCGAGGCGCACTTTTGGCAAGCACTCTTGACATGATAAGTAACTTGATAAGACATGTATAATCTTGATGGTGGCCCGTCGAGGTGCACTCCTGACAAGCAATCTTGACAAGTAATAAGTAACCTGACATGACATGATAATCTTGAACGCTGTTGCGACAGCTACCCTGACTTGCTAAGTAACTCTAGTCTTGACACTGTGGTTGATTTTCTTGATTGTGCATGTATAAGCTACTTGTCTCGCCTTGCATCATGTCTAGGACATGGATTCCTGGTTACCACGGTTAGGGATTCATAATAAATCTGACTAGGTTAATGACTAGATTGATCAAGTAGTTCATATAGAGAGATTTTCCCAGTTACAGGCGATCCCGTTATCTCGGCCACACCAGAAGGACTTGTAGCCTGCCGACGAGTAGGGCACATTTCCAGCTCACTGTCATGTGGGGCATTTCTTGAAAACATAAGTACTGAAAGTGCACCAGTAAGCTTGATAACTCTTGTAACTCTAATAAATCTCCTCGCCTGGATAACCTGGATAGTCTGTAGGGCTTGTGACTGCGGAAACATCTCAATTTCATCTTGTTAGTAACTATGCTTATGATAATCCTAGTTAGCTAACAATAGCAAGCCGTAGGACTTGATTGGCCATGCTTGAATGAATTATCTCATGATTAACATGGGGATTATATTCCACCTCTTGTTTCTCCTAAGGCAGCTAATGTTTTATGTTAACTCAGTCCCTCATGTTATTTAATTATGCTCTTTCATCAGTTTTTCTTTCATTATATGCTGGTTTTAGTTCCTAAGTGAAGCCTCCCTTGTGGCCCTTGCTCTTTCTGGGGTCTGACCCAGCTGGTTTTGTATGGCCAGATTTCGGAGTGATACCCGAGGATCTTCTTGCTTATAAGCCAGATGGTGAACACCAGACGTAATTCTGGCAACGAGTGGATTTCTTATTTTGCTCTCCCACTCTATTGTAAATTTTTTTGAGGCATTTAGCCGTCGAGCAAGTGTTAGCTCGTGTTGAATCTTAATTTCTGTTTGCCAAAAGGGCTGTAACATGATTGACAAATCCTAGGATTGATCATATATGACTTAAACTCTTGCTAATCTTCGTATTTTGTATGACTAACTTCATGATCATCTGAATATATAATGTTTGGGATGCCTTACCTTGTATGTTTGATGATCTTATATCTTGTAACAATTACTTGCTTGTTGAGATTGAGACACTAGGCTTGTTCATGACCATAAGAGACTATTGGCTTGTAGATAAACCCTCATGCATCTAGACAGCCGTGACCGTATATCGAGGTAGATTATACTTCGATGTACGTAGCTGACTGTGTTTGTACCCCGCTCTCCAGTATTTTGGTTCTGGGGCGTGACACGTTATAACACACCGATTCCTTCATAAGCTAAGTCCGACAGCCTGAAGAGGATCCACCTGCATGTCCATGTTGGCCTATTGGCTAAATGGTCACACCTGATTTTGATAATCAACGATAACTTAAGTCGATATGCAAAATATATGAACTGCTACAGGTTACAGAAATCGATACCGAAGAATGTCTACGTCTACATCATACTGCTAGTAAGGAACATCGCATCATCATCCAGACAAGATTGTATTGGAATTCAAGATCGAGTCATTTTATATTTTCTTCTATATTTTTATTTTATTGAGTCTAGGAAATATAGAATGTGAGATCGTACGTAATTTTACTGGCTCAGGTTATTTCTCAGTCCACAAATCCAAAAAGCCTACATATCAATTCTACCAAAATTCCACACACCCAAATAGCCAAAAACCTATAAAACTTGGGCTATTAAAATATTAATTTGACCTAGCAGAATTCGGTCAGAACTCTGACTGAGTTCGGACCGAGTTTGGCCAGAAGATTTTTAAATTCTGTTTCTCCCAAATCTGCATGCAACGTTTGAATGGAAGATCCTAGCATCCGAACTCTGCCCGAGTTCGATCCTCAGAATCACTATAAATAGAGGAAGATTTTTCATTTTCTAATCACTCATTCATTCTTCTCTCTATCTCTTCTAAAGTGTTTTTCCAGCTCCTTAAAGCCTTCAAATCTCGCCTATACTACTCTTAGCCAAAGCCAGTAAAGTTCCGTTTGATCTAGATTTTTGGTTCAAAGAGTTGTAAAGAGGTTGCAATTCAAAAAATATTACAGTTTTCAGAATCAGTTTTATTGGAGTCAGTCGTGCGCTTGTCACCAAGGCACAGTATTATAAAGAGACGACAAGCTCTCATTTAGCTTGTGACTAGTGGATTAATAGCGGGTAGGAGTACCCGTAACTAGATTAGTCCTCGCTGAGGGAAACCAATATATATTATAGTGTTCACTGAGTTTGATCTTCTATCTCTTGCTTATTGTATTTATTTATAGTCTCTTAATATCTGCCGTAGTTTGTTACTGCTAAATTTTTTAAGAGGTGATTATTTTGGCAGCATGTACACACACTCTATTCATCCACTCTAGAGGTGCTCAACGGTCCTACAGCTGGTATCTGAGCAGGTTATATATATAACACGCTAGAGAATATATATGGAAGCCGTAAAATCAATATTCAACGGTGAAGGGCAATCCATAAATAGACCCTCACTATTTGATGGAACAAACTACACTTATTAGAAAATACGAATGTGTTTCTTTCTTAATTCTCTTGACTTTGATCTTTGGTCTATAGTAATAGATGGTTATAAGGAACCGCCTAGAATAGTAATTGAGGGTGTACTTGTAGACAAGCCACACGACAAATACACAGACCAAGAAAAGACAAAAGGCTAGTCTAGATGCATGTGCCATCAATGCACTATTCTGTGTAATTGACAAAACATAGTTTAATCATGTTTTTACTTGTACTAAGTCTCATAAAATTTGGAAACTTCTTGAGGTGACTCATGAAGGTACTTTCCAAGTAAAGGAATCGAAATCAGTAAACTAACACAGGAGTATGAATTATTTAAGATGAAATTCGACGAGTCAATTACACAGATGTTTACTCATTTCCTAGATATTACTAATCTTAATCTCTTGGTAAGGATTACAACAATCATGAGAAAATCAGAAAGGTGCTACAGGCTCTAACCAAAAATTGGAACCCGAAGAAAACTGTGATAATTGAAGCAAACGATCTCACCACAATGACTCTGGAGACACATATGGGCAAACTCTTGACCCATGAGTTGGGCTTGCAAGAATTTGAAGAAGCTACTCCCAAAGAAAAGTCTATCGCCTTCAAAGCTCAAGCCAAAAGAGTCGTGCAATGATTCTAACGAAGAATCATCCAGTGGTGATGAGCAAGCCCTACTAGTCAGGAACTTCAGAAATTTTTGTGGTTTGAGAGATCAAACCGAAACATGAAAGACGTTTACGAAAGCAATAAAGAAGACACCATTTGCTTCGGATGTAAGAAGTCAGGGCATATCAAGAAGGACTGTCCATTGTCAAAGAAAAGCAGTCCATATGATAGATCAAGATCAAGCAAGGAGGCTATAACAGGTCAAAAGTATGCAAACACGAGTATCTGGCACGAAAGTGAGGCCAGTGAGTCAAAGGAGGAGAACAGACCCTGCAGCACTGCTAATGTCTGTCTTATGTCATTTGATAAGGTATTCTCTAACCCTCTATGGATTTCACTTTCGATGAATTAGAGACAGCCTTTAGCGAACTACTTAATGAACACAAAAATGGGTTAGACAAGTACAAGTAATCTTGCAAATAGGTTAAGGCTTACACAATCGAGGTAGCATGATTGTCTAATGTTCTTGAAGACATTAAAGAGACGTCTGCTATCAGTAACACAGATGAGATAGCCAAGCTCAAAGTAGACTATCATGAGGCTATCCTCACAATCGAAAATAAAGAAAGAGACTATGTCAAAATACAAGAGCTATGACATAGAGAAGAAGAAAAACATAGTCACAGAACAAAGATTCATTGATATGACTGCCAAATATGATGAGTCTTGTGTGATTTCTAAAAAGTTAGAAATCAAGTTAGGCAAACAGGCTATCCCTGTTACACAGCCTAAGGTTAGTCCTAATGCCAAGCATACAACTAAGAGGACTAAACCATAGAAAGCACGCAAACAACATGCCAATCATAATTATGCTTTCATATATAGGTTTCCAAAGAAGACCCCAAAGCATGTCAACCCAGAAACAAAGAGCATATTTCCAAAACTTACTTGCACGTACTATGGTACTCACGGGCACATATTATAGTATTGTCTAGCTAGAAAACTTGTTGACAATCAAACACTTGTTTGGATTCCTAAGACTAATCAGAAAGGGCCCACAAAGAAATAGGTACCAAAGGATTCATCTGCTCATTTTATAGGTGGACCCTCAACCCTCTCATGCTAGAAGCAAATGGATCCTCGATAGCGGATGTTCGCAGCACATGACTGGTGATACATCTTTGTTCGCTACACTATTGATGAAGAAAGAATAATACGTTTCCTTCGACAATAACTTGAGAGATGATATTATTATTAACGGTACTGTTTGTATGACTCCCTACCCAGTAATAAAAGACGTCTGTCTAGTTATGGAGTTGAAACATAACCTACTGAGCATAAGTCACTTGGCAGATAATGGTTATGGCATCAACTTTATAAAAACAAATGTTCTATATATGATTTGTCATCTGGTAATCCCGTATATCAAGGGATTAGGGAAGATAACATTTATGTTTTCTTTTTAGAGAGTACTAACAATATTGGAAAGTGTCTGCTAGCAAATCAGGATAAAAGTTGGCTATGGCACATGAGGCGAGGACATGCCAATGTGGACACTATCTCACGACTATGCACCAAAAAGTTGGTTAAAGGACTCACAGAAATCATATTCAAGAGAGACATGGTATGTGTTGATTGTGAAAAGAACAAAGCAACTAAGTCAACTTTTAAATCCATCAATGTTGTAAGTACTTCTAAACCCTTGCAATTAATTCACATGGATTTATTTGGTCCTAGTAGAGTCGCTAGTCTTGGCGGTAAGCTCCACGCTTTTATAATTATTGATGATTTCTTTCGTTATACATGGGTTTTATTTTTATCAAATAAAAGTAATATTATTTTTGAATTTTAAATATTTTGTAAAAAGGTACAAAACAAAAAAAGCTTCATAATTACTTAAATCCGAAGTGATCATAGTAGAGAATTCGTAAATAATGATTTCAAAAACTTTTGTTATGATAGTGGATACTACTACACATTTTTTATCCTAGAACTTCCCAACAAAATGGTGTTGTAGAGCGGACGAATCAAACTCTAAGCGAGATGGCTAGAGTCATGCTGAATCAGCATAATCTTCTTAAATATTTTTGGGCAGAAGCTGTTAGTACAGCTTGTCATGTTCTAAATAGGTTGTTGATTTGACCTATCTTGAAGAAAACACCATATGAGCTATAGTTTGGAAGAATTCTAAATATTTCATACTTTAAAGTTTTTGGATGTCATTGTTTTATCCTGAATACTAAGGACAACTTAGGTAAGTTCGACTCTAAAGTAGATGAAAGAATATTTCTTGGATGAGCTGCTAAGAGTAAAGGATATAGGGGTTTTAATAAAAAGATCTATGAATATTGTATTGTTACTTTTGATGAGCTCAATTATTATAGATCAAGCGACATTGATGATGAAGATGCACAGAATAAATCCGAGACATCTGAAGATACTGCTAGCAAAGAGAGCCATCTGGAAAGTCTAACAAAGATGAAATTCTTGCCAGACCATCTAGAGACACTCATCATAGGTGATGTATCAAAAGATGTATGTACACGTTCTTCTACTAAGGATACTGATATAGCAGCTAATATAGCTTTTATATCTCAAGTAGAACCTAAGACTGTAGCAGATGCATTTAATGATGAGTTTTGGATTGATGCCATACAAGAGGAACCAAATCAATTTGAGAGAAATCAAGTTTGGGAACTTATTCCTGAACCTATTGGTCAATCGATAATCGGCACCAAATGGGTGTTCCAAAATAAACTTAGTGAGGATGGGCAAGTAGTATGCAACAAAGCATGTCTAGTAGCACAAGGTTATAATCAAGAAGAAGGTATTAATTATGACGAGACATATGCTCCTGTTGTTAGACTAGAAGTTATTCGCATGTTTTGTGCATTTGCATGTTTTTACGATTTCAAACTTTTTGAAATGGACGTGAAAAGTGCATTTTTAAATAGCATTTTAAAAAAAAGTTTTTGTGAAACAACCCTCTAGTTGAGAAGATTTTCAAAAATCCGATCACATCTTCAAACTTAGGAAAGCACTCTATGGACTCAAACAAGCACCTTGTGCTTGGTATGAATGCCTAAGTGACTTCTTACTTGAAAATAGTTTTTCAAAAGGAAGAGTTGATACTACATTATTTATCCAGTCTTCAGATGATTGTATAATTCTTGTGCAAATTTATGTAGATGACATAATATTCGGTTCTACTAATGAAAAACTTTGTCAAGAATTTGATAAGTTTATGCATATTGAGTTTGAGATGAGTATGATAGGAGAGCTAAACTACTTCCTAGGACTCCAGATCAAACAGCACTCACAGGGAACATTCATCAACCAAGCTAAGTACATGAAAGATTTACTAAAGAAGTATGACTTCGACAACGTAAAGCCTATCTGAACTCCAATGGCTATATCATCTCGGCTTGACATTGATGAAAGTGGCAAACTAGTCGACCAACATAAGTATCGAGGTATGATTGGTAGTTTATTATATTTAACTGCTAGTCGTCCTGTTATCATGTTTAGCGTTTGCATTTGTGCTAGATATCAAGCTAATCATAAGGAATCACATTTATGTGCCGTTAAACATATCTTCTGATACCTTAAGGGAACTTCTATAGTTGGCTTGTGGTATCCCAAAACCACATCTTTTAACCTAATCGGTTATTCAGATACGAATTTTGCAGGATGCAAACTAGTCCGTAAAAGTATTAGTGGTACGTATCATTTTCTAAGAAAAGCTTTAGTCTCATGGTTTAGCAAGAAAAAAAATTTAGTAGCGCTATCAACAACTGAGGCTAAGTATATCGCTACAGGACGTTGCTATGCTCAAATTTTGTAGAGCAAATCCTAGAAGACCGTAATCTGCACTGCACGAAGATTTCATATTGTGATAACACTAGCACGATTAATTTGACTAAGAACCCTGTTTGTCACTCGCACACAAAGCACATAAAGATACGTCAGCATTTTTATGTGATCACCAACAATAAGGGGATATTTGCTTAGAATTTATTGACAAAAATCATCAATTAGCAGATATTTTTACAAAACTGCTGGCTGACGACCGTTTCAATTATCTTCGTCGCAAATTAGCCGTACTTGAGTTTTTAGATTCATAATGTGTTATGTTTAATAAAAATACTTAAAACTTGAGATTTTGAGATTTATTAATTGAAGTTATTTTGGGTACAAGTCGAAAGGGCCCTTCTGTTAAATAGACGTAAAATTCTAAGCAACACGGTGCCAAGTGTCTTCGGACTACGGCTAACTGGGATCCGGCCCCTAAAGCTAACCCAAAGTAAGGGATGTTATTAAATTAAAGAATTAAAACTTATTAGGTTTATTTATTATTCATTATACATCAAATGAATTAGAAAAAGCAAGTAGCCAAACTCGGACAGAACTCGGACCGAGTTCTGACCGAGTTCGAGCCGAGTTTGATCAGCGTCGGTTCAATTTTCCATAACAGCATAGCCGACCCTAGCCCCCTATTTAACTTCATCTTCTTCCTCTTCCTCCTCCATCTGAAAAAAACTAGCTTCCACTACCACCTCTTCCAAGCTCCAATCTTAAACTCCTTTGATCTAGAAAGCACAAGAAGGTGATCTCCACTCCTTTTGTTATTCTCTTTGAGGTATATTTCATTCTTTTTCCTTTTCAATTCCATGGCTCCCAAACTTTTCAAGAAAAGGAAAGCAAAGTCTGCGGCTTCGTCTTCCACTTTCGAATACGAACCCATAAATATGTTCAATCCTTCTTGCCCGACTGGCGAAGAGGAATATGACACGAACCTATTTTCGTCTTTGGAAATAGCGGACTATTGGTTTAACTCCTTTCGCTATCGGGAAATTTGTCCCAGGCGATCAGTCAATTTTACTATTATTTCGGAGTACGCCTCCACTTTTGAAAACTTAGAACTTCGTGATTTCTTTGAAACATCAAACAATATTTATAAAAATATTGTTCACATATTTTACTGCAACATGCAACTAAAAGATGACGGCAGTATTTATTCTTGTGTCGCCGAAAAAGAGATTGAGTTAAAGTCGACCGACCTTAGCGAATACTTCTATATACCGGACAACGGCGAAGCATTGGTCGAGATAAACAAAGTCCATTTTCCCGTTGAAGTAACCCTTGACTCACTTAAGGCTGATATGTTTCACCTGAACCCAATTCCTAGAGGCGGTAGATTGTTTTCAAAGCACCTGAATCAAAATTTCTATGAATTACATTATTTTTTCTACTCTACCTTGCTTCCCAAAATGGGATCTACTATGAGATCACGTTTTTTGAATTGTCTGCGATGTATCATCTTCAATTCGATGTCACATTTTCTGTCCCTAAGACCTTCATG
This sequence comes from Iris pallida, assembly GCA_029216955.1. Classification (NCBI taxonomy): domain Eukaryota; kingdom Viridiplantae; phylum Streptophyta; class Magnoliopsida; order Asparagales; family Iridaceae; genus Iris; species Iris pallida. The sequence continues at coordinate 13,476,302 of JANAVB010016400.1, forward strand.
GCTTGGATGATCAGCTGTCGAAGGATGGGCCGCAACCTCCATTACCCCATGCATCTTGCGATAATCTTTACGAAGTTTGGAGTTGATCTTGATCCATGTCCTATCTTTGGGTCACCTTCTGAGCTGACTAGGTCAAGGAGATATCCTCTACCTCTACTTCCAGCTGGTGTTGCTCCACCTTCACCTGATCCACTCGCTCCAGCCTCTGCTGCTCTAGGATTTGATCCTCAGTTCTATCAGCACTTCAATAAATTTGTCACTCTCTCAGGACAACGTCATCAGAGCTATGTTGATGCTCAGTTCCGCCATACCTCTCAAGCTAAGGTCTTAAGGAATGACATTGCTGACATTCAGTAGTCGCTAGCGCATCATCCGACTACACCATTCTAGATCCTCCGTCATCCTGGATTTGATGGACCGACGCATGAGGATCTAGGCACTTTTGGATTCTTTGATTCGACGAAAGGCTATGTCGATCCTCATCCTACTGCTGACCCTACTGACAATGATGCAGATATATGATTTAGGATTTGGCTTAGTATTTTTGTGATTTTATTTTGCTGATGATGATCTATGTAGTAGTGCACTTTGTAGTAGTCCAAACTCTTTCAGTTGGACTTATGTAGCAGTCATAAACTCTTTCAGTTATGAATTTATGTATTTTCTTTCAGTAGTATTTCAGTTTATCCTATTTGAGTTTCAGTTCTATTTACACTACTATTGCTAGTTCTATTGGGTTGTGGCTTGCTTAGTATCTATTTTGTATGGATATTACTCTATCTTTTTCTTTATCTTTGTTGGATTGTTGCTTCACATATTGCGGGGGAGCCACACATTTTGCGTACATGACAAAGGGGAATAAAGAGCAATACCAAAATTTATATTTTTGTGATAAGTTAGGTATATCATTTTAAAGTTATAATATTAGTTATATTTTGGTATAGACTCAAGTTTGTCAGTTATCAAAATGGGAGATCCTATGTCGACACATTTTGCGTACATGACAAAGGGGAATAAAGAGCAATACCAAAATTTATCAAAATGGGAGATCCTATGTACGCAAAATGTGTGGATCCTATGTCGACTTTTGGATTCTTTGATTCGATGACAGCCTATGTAGATCTATGCTGGTCACACCTGATTTTGATAATCAACGATAACTTAAGTTGATACACAAAATTACGAACTGCTATAGGTGCTACAAGTTACAAAAATCGATACCGAAGAACGTCTACGTCTACATCATACTGCTAGTAAGGAAAATCGCATCATCATCCAGACAAGATTGTATTATAATTCAAGATCGAGTCATTTTATATTTTCTTCTATATTTTTATTTTATTGAGTCTAGGAAATATAGAATGTGAGATCGTACAGAATTTTACTGGCTTAGGTTATTTCTTGGTCCACAAATCCAAAAAGCCTACATATCAATTCCATCAAAATTCCACACATCCAAATAGCCAAAAACTCATGAAACATGGCCTATTGAAATACTGATTTGACCTAGCAGAATTCAGTCAGAACTCTGACCGAGTTCGGACCAAGTTCAGCCTGAAGATTTTAAAATTATGTTCCCCCAAATCTGCATACAACGTTCGAATGCGAGATCCTAGCATCCGAACTCTGCCTGAGTTCGATCCTTAAAAGTACTATAAATAGAGAAGGATTTTTCATTTTCTAATTACCCATTTATTCTTCTCTCTCTCTTCTAAAGTATTTTTCCAGCTCCTTAAAGCTTTCAAATCTCGCCTATATTACTGTTAGCCAAAGCCAGTACAGTTGTATTCATTCTAGAGTTTTGGTTCAAAGAGTTGTAAAGAGGTTACAATTCAGAAAATGTTCCAGTTTTTGGAATCAGTTTTGTTGGAGTCGGTCGTGCGCTCGTCACTAAGGCACGATGTTGTAAAGAGACGACAAGCTCTCATTTAGCTTGTGAATAGTAGATTAACATCGGACAAGAGTACTCACGACTGAGTTAGTCCTCTCAGTGAAAAATCAGTATATATCGCGGTGTTCACTGAGTTTGATCTTTAATCTCTTGCTTACTGTATTTATTTATAGTCTCTTAATATCTGCCATAGTTTGTTATTGCTAAACTTTTAAGAGGTGATTATTTCTGCTGCTCGTGTACACATTGTATTCACCCCCCATCTAGCGGTGCTCAACGGTCCTACCGTCCACACTATCACAATGTAGAGGAGATCATTCCCAACATTTTGTTCTCTCAATATAACATGCTGCTCAAGAACAACAGGCACAATAGGCCGCTGTATTACACAGGGTATATTGGTGCTATTAAAGTAGACTGGATGCATATCGATCCTGGTTCTTCCCTTAGTATCATCCTTCAAAGTCTACTCAAGACCTTGGGGATATCGATGCATCAGTTATCTGCGTCCAACACTACAATCGGTGGTTTCAATACTGGTAGAAGCAGTCCCTTGGATAAAATATGCTTGAAATGCCAGATAGGCGATCTCTAGACAGAGGTAACCTGTTATGTCATTGACGTAGATGTGTCCTATAATGTCTTACTGGGGTATCCGTGGATACATGAGTACATGATCGTGCCATCCACCCTCCATCAATGCATGAAGTACATAGCCTGCAATGGCACCATTAAAATGGAGTTTGCTGACGTTGATCCCTTCAGAGGGATCGATGCGTATTACATTGATGCCTATCTATATAAGTCAGCTCACTTGGACGACAAGGACAATGATGTCGTTGATGAAGCAGAGGCTGAGGCGGTAACTGAAGAGCCACTAAGAGTCTGACTTAATGGAAAACCTTCCCAAATGTTAGCACCTATTGTGGGTAAGCTTCATGAAAGGGCTCCGACGCCTTTAGTTGCCAAGCTCCCAGGAAGATCCCAGAAACCTATCAGGGTCAATTTACTAAGGAGATCCTCAAGAGATCCTCTAGGAACACAAGATCCTCCTACCGTCAGGACTACAGCACCTCTTGTAGCCAAGCTACGACGGAAAGCTCCAACACCATCTCCTGTAACTATCCCAGATCTCACAGATGGAGAACTGTGAGACTACATATCGGCCCATATTGAGGCACCTTCATTAGATGATGTAATCCCATGGGATAAGATTTAATATTTTATCAATAAAGCATTGTCTTTGAATTATCCTGATTTTGCATACTAGACTACTATGTATGCTCTAGATAAGGCCTTAGGTTCGTTATAGACACAAGTAACAACCATCAATATTGTAAACTGAGTCGTCCTATCCCGAGGAACTTGCTTCGTAGTATCGGCTAGGAAGAAGGACGAAAAGCTTATAATCTTCGGTAAAGTAGAACGTCACCAAAAACTGACCCCAGCTGAACCAGAGCCCGATAACCGCAAGATACAAATTTATCGTTACACTCCTCAAGCAAATACCTCATTCAAAATATGGGTTACGACTTGAACAGCTATAAAGGCTTAAACTATGGCAAAGGTCGCTGCTTGCCCGTACGTCTTCCTGCTCTAAAAAGGAAGCCTCAAGATTATTACAATTGCACTCGCCGTGGATTAGGCTATCTAACACTCCCAACAACCCCGTAAGGTTCAGAAGCCAAAGTTGAAGTGCACTCTCACTCATCAGAATTCTCTACTTAGGACTTCGATACAAGCATCGACCAAGTCTTTAGGAAGGTATTGTTTGTCAATATGACCTCCGCATATCCTCCACCAGAGGACGAAGACCAAAGGCTAGAATTTTTCAAAGAGGAACCTTGGGCTCAGCGTCGAGGATCTCAGTGGGAGTTATGTTTCGAACAACGAGAACCCCCTACCAAAGACGAGGTCATACAGAATGACTTAGTGGGCAAATATTTGCCCAAACCTATCTTCATCAACGAAAGTCTATCCGGAGAAGACCACGAATCCTTGGTACAACTTATGAAAGATTACATTGACGTCTTCACCTGGAGCTCTGAAGATATGTTAGGGCTAGACTCGCAAGTCGCAATTCACAAACTCAATATCTGGTCAGATGCCAAGCCTATCAAACAGCAACAGTGGCACTTCCATCCTGATGTCATGGACGCCATTAAAATTGAGTTGAATAAACTCATCACTAGTGGTTTAATTCACGAGAAGCAACACCCAGATTGGTTAGCCAATGTTGTTCCCATCACTAAAAAGAATGTGAAGATTCGGGTCTGTATATACCTGAGAGATTTTAATTCGGCTTGTCCGAAAGATGAATTTCCCCTCCTGATCACCGACGTGATGATCGACAGTACCTGTGGCTTCGAACGTATGTCCTTCATGGACGAATTTTTGGGCTATAACCAGATCAAAATGTTTTCTGATGGCGAAAAGCACACGTCGTTCCGAACTCCAAAGGAAATCTACCGTTATACAGTAATGCCTTTTGGTTTAAAGAACGTTGGGGCAACATATCAACAGGCTATGAGTACCATATTTCGTAAACACCTCCAAAAATAGTAGAATGTGATGTTGATGACATCGCTATTAAAAGCCAAAACAATGGCGACCATTTAAAGGATCTGAGGACTGCATTCGATTTGATGCGAGCAAACTAGCTGAAGATGGACGAATTTTCGGGCTATAACCAGATCAAAAAAAATTGATGACGAAAAACACACGTCATTCCAAACTCCATAGGAAATCTACTGTTATACAGTAATGACTTTTGGTTTAAAGAACGTCAGGGCAACATATCAACGGGCTATGAGTACCATATTCCGTAAACACCTCCAAAAAATAGTAGAATGTTATGTTGATGACATCGCTATTAAAAGCCGAAACAAAGGCGACCATCTAAAGAATCTGAAGACCGCTTTCGATTTGATGCGGGCAAACTAGCTGAAGATGAACCCGACCAAGTCTTTCCCGGGGGTTTACAACGGCAAGTTTTTAGGCTTTATTGTAACGACGAAGGGTATTCCTATTGACCCCGAAAAGACCAAGGCTATCCATGAGATGCATCCACCGAAGAATCTTAGAGAGCTTTGTGGCCTGCAAGGACATTTGGCGTATATTCGAAGATTCACAGTAAATATTTTTAGGCGATACCAACCCTTCACTAAGCAAACGAAGAAAGGAGTTTCCTATATCAGGATTAAAGAATGTCAGCAAACGTTTGACGACATTAAGGCAAACCTTATGGACCCTCAAGTTCTGATAGCACCAGTCATGGGTAAACCCTTCCTGCTCTATGTCGGTGCAATGGACCATTATCTCGGTGCCCTGCTAGCTCTGAAAAATGATGCAGGCTACGAGGAAGCCTTCTACTACCTAAGTAGCACTACTGAAATAAGTCATCTTAGCGACGTCATCAAAATTTGCTAAATGGAAAAAATAAGTCGCTACTTCAGTTTAGCGACGATATTTGCAACGAATTCTCCTTGTCGGGTATATCCGGGTCGCTAACATAGGATACGTCATAATTCATCGCCATGGAGATGTATATTTAAGACGTAACCATGTCGCTACTATTTTAGGGGATAGCAACATTTGTCGACAAGACGTTGATAATTAGCGGCATTAATATTCGTTGCTAATTGTCGCTAACATTTCAGCAGTTAGCGACGAATTTTGCAACGTTTAGTGACGTATTTGCAGACATTTTGGGTTTGCCACGTCACAATATTAGCGACGTCCGGCGACTGTCAGCGATGTCTGAGATACAGGTTAGCGACATTACGATACATGATTAGCGACGTACTTTGTGACGTTAGTAGACTTCTTTGCTGACATGGCGAGTTAGCCATAAATTGGAGGAATTCAAATTAATAGCAACTAGCTGATTGAATTCATTGATTACGATACATAATTTTTTTTCCAAATAGATTACTGTAAGCCTAGAATCTTGTCTAATTAACTGCCTACGCATCATGTAAGTAGTATGATTGCATATTTAAAATAGTAGTTTCTATATTTCCTTTCTCCTTTATTTCTAAAATAATATAATTAGAATGAGAGACTTGTATATATAATATGGGGAGAAAAATAGTGTGTGTATGTCCATGTCTGTGTGTCCATGTGTGTATGTCCGTGTTCGTGTCTGTGTCATGACACATGTTAGTATGTGTATGTCTGTGTCTGTATGTCTGTATGTATGTCCGTATCTGCGTGTTAGTATATGTATGTCTGGTTTGTGTGTCCGTATCTATGTCTTAATGTGTAAATGTCTGTGTCCGTGTCTGTGTCATGTCAGAATAAGGGAGATAGGAATAGGGTTAGGCGTTAACTTAGAGAGAGGGGTCATCGGGACAGAGGGGCACCGGGGAAGGGGTTGAGGGGGGTTGAACGGGGCCGGGGGGTCATCGGGATAGGGGGATGCCGGTGCAGGGGGCGAGGGTAGGGGTCGCTGGAGTCGAGAGAGGTCGAGGGGAGCCGGGGAAGGAGACGAGAGTGGGGTCGCCATAGTGAAAAGGGGCGCCGAGGGCAGGGGTCACCGGAGTGAGGAGGGGCGCCGGGGGCAGGGGGTCGCCGGGGGGAGGGGGTCACTGGAGAGGAAAAGGGGTCGTCGGAGAGGAGAGGAAAATTTTGTAGAGAGCGCACGAGAGTAAAAAATTGTGGAAAAAGTAAAAAATTGACCGTGTTTGTAAAATCAAAATTTTAACTAAAAACTAAGAAAAAAGAGGGTACAAGTGTACAATTGAATTATAGGAAAGTACAACTATAAGAATCTGATCAGAAGACGATCACTTTATCCCTTCGACTAAAGCTCTTGTTAATGTTGCTAAAGCTTGATAAGGAGATTATGATCATTAATGATGCCTTGAGAAGTGATTTTGAACCTTATTTATAGAGTTTTGGGATAACTGCCAGACAGTTACAATGATTGGCCTATAGTACAAAATTGGTTGATTATGCACTATTTGGTGCACCATATTCTGTTTTATCCATTTGCACGAATGGTTAGCTTAACTACATGGGACGTGTGGCATTCTGTACAAAAAGTGCGCTTGGTGGTGGACAGTATTGTTTGTACATTCTTCGAGATTAGTGGCATGCGCGCTACGTCATCTTTAACTGCTTCTGGATGATAGTTGATTGATTGATGACAGTTGATGAATGGCGCATATGGTTGATAGGCGCCAATTGTGAAACGCATTGAACATTGATTCTGTGAGGAGTTGGTCAGTTCGTGCCAATGATAAATGGCACAGAGTAACTGACAACCATCATTACGACGGGTCTGACACATTTCTCCTCGAGCACCACACGCTCGGGATTCGAAAGAATTTTTCTCGACAGTTGTGTTTTCAGTCATTATAACTGATGACTTAGCTTCTCGAGGAAGCTCACACGTTGCGATCGGGCGCCTTTTGATGCTGAACGTTATTTGATGCTGAGCGCTATTTGATGATGGGTGCTATTTAATGGATATGGCCTGGCGCCATCTGTGAATGGTGCAATACATTCTTTTGGCATTTTTAGCGCTTCTACAAGACCCCCTTCATAGTTTTTAAATTTTAAAAATTTCAAAATTTGATATAGTTTGAATAAGAAGCATTTCAGCATATTTTGTGCACACAGAATCCCAACCAACTTGTCGTTTCGTGCGCGATTTACGCGGCCGTTACACGCATGCTTAGGCTATAAATACCCACTGAGGGAAGAGAGAGAGAGAGAGAGAGAGTTCTTGCTACTCGAGCGGAGCACGCCGAAGCTTTAAAGAAGGCTATTCTTGATCTCAGTACTCCGCCTTCCCAATAAAAAATATAATAATCTTTTTGAACAATTTTTACCAAATTTTTAAGCAATGTAATTGTTTATGTTCTTGAGATTGAAATGAAATGAAAAAGTTGTTGTTTTGTGATTCTATTGCTTTATGTATTTGTTTGAGACATAAGCAATAGATAGAAGTGTAGAAATACATTCAGAGGTGTTGGACGTGACGTATTTCTTTGAAATTAACATCACTAATTATATCTGTTCAGTGGTCCTGGACGTGACAGAATATAACTTAATGTGATATTACTTTTAGGATGACATTACCAGAGGTTATATAGACGTGACAAGTCGTTGGCATAGACAATAGAATTCAGAGGTAATGTGGAGTGAATTCGTATATCTGATTATTCTTAAACCAGCTGGAGCTCAAGAATAAGATATTTTTAAAATGACTGGGTTTCAAAAGATGATGTCATGATGATATGTTGTGATTGATGTTATGGGTTAATCTTTTGAGGATACACCACAAGATCTGGTTAGACTCCACTGGGGATTTTTGAGGACTTATTGTCTGTGGGTTTATTCACGGAAGAGTGAATAAAAGATGATAATTCAAAGATTTGTGTATGTACAATATTTAACAGAAAATATAATACATATTTTTAAACATGATATTTCTTCAAGAATTTGCCATTGATAGGCATCATAGCGATCCGACCATCCATTCTGGTCAACTGGTAAGCTCCGTTAGAGAAGACTTTGCTTATGACATAGGGACCCTCCCATTTTGGCTCAAACTTGCCTTTGCTCATGTGTGTCATAGTTATAGGACGTTTGACAGTAAGGACTAGCTCGTCTTTTTGAAAGGTTCGCACTTGAAAGCTTTTGATATTCGGGCTTGATATAGCTCAATATGCAGTTGAGCTAGATGCCGTTTCTCATCAAGTACTTCAAGCTCTTGAAGTTGAAGATGTTTATTATTTCCACCGTTAACTCGTTGGCGGTAGCTATCCTTAAGGTTGGAATTTGAATCTCCATCGGTAAGACAGCTTCGCATCTGTAGACCAGAAAGAAGGGTGTACAACCAGTCGGGTTACGTACAGCAGTGCGGTACGACCATAGGCATTCTCCAAGCTTTTTGCTCCAGTTGTATTTATTGGCAGAAACAAACTTTTTGAGAAGCTTGATGATTATTTTCTTGAATGCTTCAGCTAAACCGTTAGCTATGGGATTATAAGCTGTAGAAGCAATGTTGTTGATCGTAGTGTTAATACAGAATCGAGTGAATGTTTGACTCACGAACTGAGGTCCTTGTCATGATTGATTCTTCGAGGAACTCTAAATCGATAAATTATGTGATGCTTTATGAAGTTAATGACACTGCTTGTCTTGACTTCAATTAGGGGAATAGCCTCTGTCTACTTTGAGAAGTAATCAGTTATAACTAGGATGAATAGATATGCTCGAGATGATGGTAGATTGATAGGACCGATGATATCCATGCCCCAAGTTTCAAAAGGCCAAGATGCTGCAATAGGATGCAAGAATTCTGATGGTTAATGGATAAATTCTACATGGATTTGACATGCTCGATATTTTTTTGCATATTCAATTACATCCGCCACCATGGTAGGCCAATAGTATGACATACGTCTGATACGATCTTGAAGCTTAGGACCTGGCTGATGTGCACCGCAGACACCATTATGAGCTTCATGTAGTATTTGTTTCTCTTCATCACCCGCAAGACAGTACAGAAGCATACCATCGAAAGATCGACGATAAAATGTCTTGGATGAATGATTGTAGTAGAATCAGAGTGACCGACGACGGATGGTCGTATCCTCTTTAGGATCTTCTGGCAAGATATCATGTACTGCGAACTCGATGAAAGGAGTCCTCCAGTCCTCGCTAGTAGTGCAAATTTTAACCTTGCTTCTGAATTCAATATTTAGATTATTCTCAACAAAGAATAATTCTCGATAAGTGATGACGATTAACTGTTACATTTTTATAGAGACAACTAACGCTACTGCTAAATTAGCGAGCGCACCGACTTCCGTATTGCATGCTCGACGTAAATGATAAATAAAGAAAATTTTAAATGACACTGCCAGTTTAACTGCTGCTTCTTCATAAGGGATGAGATCTAGATGTCGGACCTCGTACGTGCCTCTAACCTAGTTTATATTTAGTTTAGAGTCTCCGTATACTTCATGATAGTCAACATCCAGTTGTTTGGCTAACAGGAGACCGATAAGCAAAGCATTGTACTCAGTAACATTGTTAGAACATGGTTCGTCCAGATAATAGGCTCTTTGAATGGCTAGCCCATCGGGGGATACAAGGACAATTCCTGCTCCGGCGATTATGATTCTGTTGGGTCCAATTCTAGATGCACCATCAAAGAATAGACGCCAAACGAGTATTCATTTGGAAATCATGTTGGACTCTATAGCCTTATCAGGAATTTTGTCGTAGAGTTTTGAAGTTTCAGAAATTGGATGAGTAGCCAAGAAGTCAGCTAGGTCTTGACCCTTAACAGACTTTTACGGGACATAGACTATAGCATACTATGCTTGTAATATTGCCCATATAGCGAATCTAGAGTTGAGTGTACTAGGCTTTTTCATCAGAACCCGCAGAGGATTGACTCTGGAAATGACATGGATGGTCTGGCCCGTGATGTAATAACGCATCTTCTGGACGGCGAACATGAAGGCTAAGCATTCTTTTTTCAACGGGCTGTATCAATGTTCAGTACCGATCATTATGCGGCTAAGATAATAGATTACTTGCTCATGGCCTTCATTATTCTTCTGGACTAAGAGAACACCAAGAGAATGATCTATTGCTCGAACGTACATCAGGAAGGGTATTCCTGTGATCGGAGGAGCTAGGACTGGAGGGTTCATCAAGTACCACTTAATATCTTAAAATGCTTGCTAGCATTCGTCAGTCCTAACTTTCTGTACTAGTTGAGTGAACGGTCTGCAGCGTCCAAAAAGATTTGAGATAAATCTTATGATATACGCAACTCGTCCCTGGAATCATCGTAGCTCCTTTAGGTTGCATGGAGGATACATCTCTTGGATGGCTTTGACTTTCTTAGGGTCAACGTGTATACCCTTAAAGGTAATAACGAATCCGAGAAATTTACCACTAGAGACTCCCAAAAATGACTTGGTGGGATTCATCTTGAGTTGATGCTGACACATTAGATCGAAAATAGTCCTTAAGTCTTAGATATGGTCTTCCTTTAGACGACTCTTGACAGCAATATCGTCGACATAGCATTCGACTATTTTTCGTAAATATTTATGGAAAATAGTACTCATAGTCCGGTGATAGGTAGCACTAGCGTTCTTGAGACCAAATGGCATGACTATATAGCAATAGACTCCGAGAGAAGTGCTGAAAGATGTATGCTTTTCATCTTCGAGATTCATCCTGATCTGATTATATCCAGAGAATCCATCCATGAACGACATTCCTTTGAACTCGCAGGTGTTGTCAATCATGACATAGTGATTGGAAGAGAAAACTCATCTTTGGTACAAGCTGCAATGAGATCTCTAAAGTCAATACAGACTCAAACTTTTCTTGTTTCTTCATAACCGGAATGACATTAGCTACCTAGTCGGGATGTTGTTCCTCCCAAACAAAGCCGCAGGCGATAAGCTTTTTGACTTCAGCCTTTATGGCATCCATCATATCAGGTCAGAATTATCGCTGTTGTTGTTTGACCGGTCTAGTATTTGGAAAAATATTGAGTTTATGAGTAGCAACCTGAGGATCTAGTCCTGACATATCTTTATAGCTCCAAGCGAACACATCAATGTATTCTCTAATGAGCCGGATCAAGTCTTGTTTGTCTGGCTCAGGAAGACTTTTGCAGATAAAAATTTCCTTGGAGAAGCTTCGTCTCCGATGTCGATCTGGATTAACTCATCCTTAGTGGATGGTTAATGTTGTTCGAAGCGAATTTCCTATTGAGTATCCATCCTTTGTGCCCAAGGCTCATCCTTATACATTTTAATAAAGTCATCATTGTCACCTTCTTCTGGGAATTCGTTTGTCACCATATTGACAGATAGAGTCAGTTGATAAACTTCCCCTATGCTAGTGTCTGAATCCCATGAAATGGAATCGAAAGAGTGAGATTGCATCTCTTCGTCTGATTAAGATCTTTTAGGGGTTGTGTTTGGCGTAATGTAGCCTAACCCATGTCTGGTCTAGTTATAGTATTGTAACGACTTTTCTTTCGGAGCAGGTAGTTGAATAGGAGTACGTCTACCTTTGTCTCTATTCAGTCCGGACCTGAAGTTGTAACCCATTTTTCAGATGATATTCCTGGATTATTGACTATAACGACATAGTTGTATTCTTCTGCGATTATCATTTTAGAATCTGTCGAGTATAGTTCTTTGGTTACGTTCTCTGCTGAAGCGAAATTGATGCTCATTGTCATTCTGCGGAGGAACTACGAATAATGAACTTTGTACCGATTCATATACGATCTCATTTTGGAAAGGTTGAATTGCTCCTAAGGTAAGAGGTTCGAAATTATCCAGAATTTCTAAGTAATGATGTGCATAAAAGTTGACATCAATATGCTGCGAAGGAGACACTACTTTATTGATATTCTCAGTCTCAACAGTTACAACAGCATTTGTGACCTTGGCTGAAGATGCTGCCGGATCGATAATAAGAGGAGGAGAAAGAGAAACGGTAGGCTTGTTATGACGGAGGTCGATAATAAGAGGCTTAGAAGAGGTGAGCTCCTTTTGTTCCATTTTTTAGTAGGAGGAGCGAGAGTGATGGTTAGCATCAGAAAAGAGGTAGGACAATAAGTGTGTCCTTTAGCTGGAATCACCAAAACATCATCCAGGTCGTCTTTTTGGTCTCCCTTAGTGTCCATAGCTAACACGACCTTCATGTACTCTTCTTTGTACATTATGGAATCAATATAATTGGCTTCGACACCTCAAAAATGATTGAGGTCAGCAACTTCCTTTTTTATCTCCCCGTTTTCATCCACATATTTAAAGCATTAGTGGAGCGTTTATGGCACAATGTTATGTTCATGCAACCACGACCTTCCTAGTAATAGGTTGTAGGAAACATAGTTCCCAATCACGTAGCAAGTGGAATTTGTACGGAGATCGCCGATTTAGATTCTCAGGCGAATCTTTTCCAGCGGTTTACTCTTCCTAGAGTTTAATCCAAAATTAGTTGTAACCGTTGCTGAGAGACTGTGAACTGAAATATTTAGAGAATCCAACAAAGTCTTCGAGATTATGATGAGTGCAGACTCGGGATCGACAAGAATATGATCCACCCTCATCGTGTCGACGTACCCAGTGAAATAAAGAGGTCGATCATGTCGACTGTCCTCCAACAGCATGTCATCCTGGGTGAAAGTAATGTTTGGCATGATTTCCATCACACTATGACATTGAGGGCGTACCACAGGTTCTTCATCCGACTACTTGAGATGTGTAAGACAAACATCAGCTTGCATCAGAGCTTCGCTTAGTATTTCTCGAGTTTCCTTAGAGAGACGAATGAGCTCAAAGATTGAGATAGGTACGTATATCGGCATCTTGAGTGGATCTTGGCTCTACTGTGTTGTTAATCTAAGTCCCTACCCTGCGTGTATAGGGTAGTTCTAAGTTCATTAGCTTCAGTGAGTGGATCTTGGCTCTTAGAAGCTCTCACTGTGCTTGAATTAGTGATTGGTACAGACTACACTAAAGCCTTTTGGTGCGCCATCTGACTCATTTCTATTCGATGCCTGTTGAGATAGGTACGTATATCGGCATCTGGCCCTACTGTGTTGTTAATCTGTGACACTTTCAATCATCCCTATTTTGTTTCTGATATGCGCAGGGTAGGGAAGTTGTGGTGCTGAACTGATTGGCGTAGAGCAGCCTAGTGCCAATCAGATTGTTGTGGAGTAGGCAAGATGCCTTGGGCGCGCATTGGCATATTGTATTTGGTGCGACGCCTATGGGCAGAAGGAATTAAACTCTGAGCAGGACCTACTTTATGGGAAGTAGAGTTCTTGTTCAGAGATGCTTTGGCACTGATTGTCGCAGAGTCACAATCGAATGAGTTTTCTACCAAGTCCAGGACTGGAGAAGAGTGGAGAATGGCCATAGGGCACTTTCTCTTGTCTTGGGCAGCAACAGTAACAATTGGCACGACATTGGTCTTTCGAGTCCAAATGGCGCGCGCCTTATTTTGAGCAGCAGTAATGGTGGCGCGCTTGGCATAAGCGGGCTTGGCACCCCCTATGCCAATCATTTTTTCATAAGCAACTTGGTCGAACTCCACGACCAAGGTCTCCTGCGTCATGTCGACCGACGCAACATCGTATTGAGTTGTCACCTTCTCGTCGGAGGAAAAAGTTGTCCCCAACAGTGTCGCCATTTTGTTTGTGAAAACAAAAGTTTAACTAGAAACTAAGAAAAATAAATGATTACAAGAATACAATTGAATTTTGGGGAAGTACAACTATAGAAATTTGATCAGAAGACGATCACTTTATCCCTTGGACTATGCGTAACGGAGAAGAAAACCTCTTGAGCGTCCTGCTGAAGCATGATCAGAAGATTATTATAATTAATGATGCCTTGAGAAGTAGTTTTGAACCCTATTTATGGAGTTTTGGGATAACTGCTAGGCAGTTACAATGATTGGCACACAGTAAAAAATAGGCTGATTATGCACTATTTGGCGCACTATATTCTGTTTCATCCATTTGTGCGAACGGTTAGCTTAACTGCAGGAAACACATAGCATTCTGTGAGATAAGTGCACTTGGTTGTGGGTAGTATTGCGTGTATGTTCTTCGAGATTAGTGGCATGTGCGCCACGGTATCTTTAACTGCTTCTGGATGATAGTTGATTGATTGATGCCAGTTGATGAATGGCGCATAGTATTGATAGGCACCAATTATGAAATGTGCTGAGCATTGATTCTGTGAGGAGTTGGTCAGTTTGCGCCAATGATAAATGGCGCAGAGTAACTGACAACCATCATTATGATGGGTCTGACACAATCCTCTTCGAGCGCCGCACACTGGGATTCAAAAGGATTTTTTTCGACTGTTGTGTTGTTAGTAATTATGACTGACGACTTAGCTTTTTGAGGAGGCTCACACATGGTAGTCAGGCGCCTTCTGATGTTGAACGCTATTGGATGCTAAGCGCTATTTGATGATGGGCGCTATTTGATGGACATGTCCTGGCGCCATATATGAATGTCGCAATACATTCTTTTGGCATTTTTACAGCTTCTACAGATCGGCCAGCTCTAAACCCTATATGAAATAAGTTAGAGACGTCATTGTCAGGCATCGCTAAACATCATCGTACATTAATAAACTAGAGACATTTAACTACAAGAATCGCTAAACGTCGCAGTCTAAAAAAATAGCGACATTTTTTAATGAAACTGCGACATTATCACGACGTTTGCTTTCCTAATAATAAACTTGTCGCTAAATGATGCTGAAAGTCGCTGATAGTGACGTTTTATACTATCGTCGCTAAATGTAACAAAAAAGATGTTTTACAACGGCGTCGCTAAATCCGTCCCCAATATGACTTATTTTAGTAGTGTAGGACGATGATTGGTGCCAAATATCGGTACAATCAGGTCGAGAAGGAGTGCCTAGGTTTAGTCTTCGCTATTCAGAAGAGTCGCCATTATATAGGTGGTCAGACAATCCACGTTATCTTCCGAGTTAATCCACTCAGAGTGCTAATGACGAAACTAGGACCGCTAAACTCACGACTAGCTATATGGGCCATACTGTTGTCGCCATATGACATGGTATTCATTCCATAAAATGCTGTAAAAGGCTAAATATTGGCCGACTTTATACCAGGAAATCCTATATTGAAAATATTAAAGCTTTACGATGCTATTCCTGATGAGGTAATAGAATCTAATACTGCCAAAGTGGACCCCGTCTTGGCGAATGTTCTTTGACGGTGCTTCGAGGACAGGCCCTAAAGGCCAAATCGTCATAGGATTGGGGGTAGTCTTAATTTCCCTAAACCACCTGGTAATTCAGTGTGCTTATTTCCTCACAGATCCATGCTCCAATAATGTGGCGGAGTATAACGCTCTCATCATCGGACTTCAGTTGGCTAAATAACTGGAAGATGACTACCTCGAATCCTATGATGATTCTAAACTTATAGTCAACCAGGTTTGACGGCAGTATAAGGTCCGTCATGGAGACCTGCTTCCCTACCATAGGATAGACCTTGACATCATCTCCACCTTCACTGTGTTCTTCAAGAACATATGCCCCGGCTATAGAATCAAGAGGCCAACGCTCTCGTTGGCCTCGTCGCTTCCTTGGCAGCCCCTGTCTTGACCCAACATTCTATTACAGCGATCAGTTGAGAACTGGTGTATCCTAAGAACAACTTATGCATGCATCTAAACCACTCTCTATAGACAGAAACTAATATCAATGTCAGGGATTGGCAATTTTTTATAGACTACGCAGTCTACAGAATCCTCCCAAACGACCTGAAGAAAGTCGCGTCTGTTAGAAGATGCTCCCTTCGGTTCTATTATGATACAGCCACTAAGATGTATCATCGTTCATATAACAGACTTCTTCTCCGATGTTTATCAAATACCGAGGCAATGAAAGCCCTCCGAGAAGTCCATGACGGCACCTACGGGGCCCACCAACCCGGTCCTAATCTACAGGACAGACTTTGATGCATTGGCTATTATTTGCCTAGGATGATAGCAGACATCGTCGAATATAAATGTCGAGCGTGCTGGTGGCATGTTGACTTCATTCGTCGTCCTTCGAAGTTCCTATATCCCACGGTCGTATTCTAGCCATTTGAGGCTTGGGACATGGACATAGTTGGGCCTATAACCCCCATCATCCTCCAAAGGGCACCGCTTCATTCTGGCTATCACCGACTATTTGTCAAAGTGGACACAAGAAATGTCTTTTTCTGAGGTAAAAAGTTCAAATGTGATTAGCTTCATCAAACATCACGTTATCTACCATTTCGAAGAATCTCGAAGGATCATCTACGACAACGGTCCACAATTCATAAGCCACACATTCAACCAATTTTACGACAAAAATAATATTCAAAACGTGGCTTCAACGGCCTACAACCCAACGACAAATGGATTGGTGAAGCCTTCAACAAGACAATCGTCAAACTCCTCAAGAAAGTTGTGTCATCTAATAAGCACGATTGGGACGAGGAGTTAGGTGAATGCCTCTAGGCTTACCGCAGGACGATCCGAACTCTGACGGGTAATACACTGTTTCCCTCGTGTACGAAAGTGAAGCAGTCCTTCCCCTTGAAATCCAGATTCCCTCTCTCCGAGTGGTCATCACCAGTCAGTTGTCGGATGAGGACAATCAACATTGTCGGTTACAAGAGTTAGAGGCACTTGACGAGAAACGCATTCTGAAGGCTAATGGTAATGACTCACAAGTGGGCGACCTCGTCCTATCAATCAGAAGGCCAATGGTAATGACTCACAAGTCAGCAGAGAAATTCGAACCGAAGTGTGAAGGTCCCTTCGTCATAGAGACGGTGTACTCCAATGATGCTTACCGAGTTGCTAATGATGCCAATCAACGGCAAGTTCCCCAAGAAGTACTATGTTTAGAATCTTCTAGCAGATAGTTCTGTATTTGCATCTCTATCAAGTGTTTATGAAATAGTAAGTTGGGCTTGTTTTGCCCCCCAATTATCTCATTCTTTATAATCCCCAGCCGAATCAAAAATTTGCTAGCTCTCGACAAAAATTGTGGTTCATATCCACATTATCACTAAAATGTTCAATTATCGCATGCCCTCAGAGCCCAACTGCTCTAGGATATTCCCTCGTCATTTTCCTATAAAAGACATCCACGTCTATATTACCTATGAGTTGTCCTCTACACCCCAATAGAGTTATATCTTACCACGTCCATATAACCTCTAAGTAAGATAACTCTAAATGAAAGTTTACCACGTCCACATTACTTCTGAGTAAATATTCCTCCTTAGTACCCTACGCGTTACTATATTCCCATATCAAAAAAGCAATCACGTCTATACCTCCCGAATCGCTTCTTGAACATCCTCACGGAGCTTTATCTTATCACGTCCATATCACCTCTGAATAAGATATTTGTTCTTTTTGGAAACTCAGGTTTTTGCAATCCACATTACCTCTGAGAAAAACATTCCCTCCTACTTCCTATCTATACCTAATCTCAGGTGTGCCAAGGATGGTAGGTCCACAAAAGTTCCCCAGTGGTGTTATATAACCTGTCACGTCCATATTACCTCTGGCATTGTATTCATCACAAATGGAATCACGGTATCATAGAATATAAAGTGAAAAAGGAAAGAAAAATCTTTATTACTTGTCAAACATAAAGTTACATCAAAAAGTTTTTTCCTAAAGGCCAAAAGAAAGGAAAAGACACGAAAATGACTACTGAGGGGTGTAAGTGCACAACTCGTCTACGTCAGGGCGAAGAAATTCGGTCCTCGCTTGAGCCTTGGCCTTCGTTTTATCGATCGTTTCAAGGATAGTCTTACCATATGCAGAGATAGTCGTCTAGCCTAACTCAAACCTTCATGCTCTATCTACTACTTCTAGGTCACCTATCATGATATTAGTACTCGATAAAAAAATATCTCTAGTATTTCTATTCAAGGTAATATCTTAGGCAAAGGGTAGCATAGATTAGTCTATTAATCTTAGAGTCTCTCGTTAGGGTCAAATCCTATAACGTACTCTATTGTAACTTTCATCTTAGGGGAATATCTATAAAATTCTACCCACCTTAGCAATTTACCTACTCCTATCAAGCATGGGTTCCTATGCCCCTAAGTAGAAATTTCTATTGCAGAAGAATGCTACTCCTACCTTCTCGGTCCATCTAGTATAGGTGTCTATCTCTACGCTACTCATCTGTGGACAATCACTCCCTATAATATTCTATCCCTCTTGCTTCTATCACACAATATAAATAAAATAGTTAATCAAGCACAGATGTTCTATTTTTTGAACTGTAAAAGACGAGAATTCGATACAAGGAGTTCAAGAGAGTCATATTTGATTACAAATATGTGGTTCAAGGGCGATAGTAGATATCAAAGGGAATTCAATAACAGTAGTAGATTGAGATTTTAATACACTATCCTATTACAGGCTCGTTCGGTACAATAACGTAACCGAAACGATTTAATCAAGATCTGCATGGGCCACCACAAAAATATGTCATGCCCCAGTTCCAAAAATACTTGGGAACCCAAGGCATGAGAATGCCAGTGTACAACTAGAATAAGTATTCCCAATGTAATGGACTTATCCTAATCATAGTACGCTGAATAGTATACTATTATATGCTAACTAATCTATATCTCGTCTATGTCTCAATCCACAATAACGAACAAAATTAAGAACAAACAATATGTGTCATGGTCTGCAGCCCATTAGCATATATGTTTGGAATGGACCTAAAAAATAATATAGGTCCAGTAAAACTAGGCTAAATGAGCAAGATATAACAAGAAAGAAAATAGAAAGCACGAGAAAATGATAAACTAACACTAAAAGCGATACCTGAACCCTGTAGCCAAGATCATACCATCCACCTGTCTATAATATGAGCTCAACAACCTAAAAAGATCACCAGGCCCTCAGAGGGACGTAACCGATATAATAACTAGCCACAACATGAACAGTAAAAGTAATATACAAAAACATGAATATAATTGACAAGGTAAACTATCCATCTAATGTAATGCACTTGAAGACTACTTTGGGATCGCACAGGTAGGCAAGTAGTGATATTAGCGTCAACTAATATCACGACTATACTAGCATACTCTCGCCCAATCCGGAGACTAGTCCGTAGACGATAATGGAATAGCCACTAGTATATCCTATACCAGGGAAACGCTGAGGCTTATGAGGATAGGGTTCCCGTGCACCTACTAATAATAGACTTCCCCGCCTAGGAGTAGTACAAGATCATGTCCATGACTCGTAGGACTCGTATCTCACATGCAAGTCGTCTAATTAACACAACTTGTCAAATATGATCCGTCACACAAACCCAAGTCACACTTGGACGCACTCCTAACACATCCAACCCTAACACACACAACATGTCCATGTATAACAAAAAATAAAATAAGAACACAGTGGCACGATATCTTTCTTGGAATCGCTGCGAAGGAATAAAGTACTGGTCCGGCTTCAACCTCCGTAGTCAAGGTCTCACGAACTCCTATAAATAATAATAATAACTAACATTAAAAACCACACTGATATGACTACTATCATTGATATATATATATATATTTATATATAGTACATAGGTTTAACTGACTATATACTAGTCATAACTAGTCATAATACATACTACTCGAAATACTCCTCATCAGACTAATAAAATTTCACAAAATATAATATAAAATATTTAATATTAATTCTTAAATAAATTTCTATAATTCTGGAAATATATATTATATACTTATTATTGCATAAAAACTCATTTAGAAATCAAGTCATGATTAAACTAATATCCCCATTGATAAATCAATGTTAATAGAAATTGTTTAACCATAAATAAACTGAATTTAATATTCTAAAATGAATTGTAAATGATTATTTAAATTATCATATATTCATGATAATGAGTTGAGGATCGATAATATGGAGCATTGGATGCATACAAAATTATTTGGGACTCACAAGATGGTAACGTCGATAATTCATTTTACGGCAAACTTTTGTCCTTTAAAGATCGAATGATTCGTGCATTAAAACAGCAAAATTATGAAAAACTCATTGAACGAGAATTGTAGGTAATCAAGATACGGTCGTTTTCATATATGATATCAATGGAAAATGTGAAGTTATATAGTTCAAAAATGTCCCATAATGAACAATGTCGATTCTGGACACACTTTGGTAAAACGTGTGCTCCGAAAACTCTAGAAAGAATTTCGATATAAATTTTTTTATGAAGGTATTAGACATATAGGAAAACTCATAATTTTTGGTCCCATGAAGTTTTGATGTCTAGAAGTGGAGAAAACGCATTCGCAAGATGGGCATTCCTGCAGTATGAATTTAGCACCTCTTCGGCTGAAGTTTTGCCAAGTTATTGACCTTTGCTCCTTGCCGAAGTGCCCGTGGGGCCTCCTTGAGTTGCTAGGGAAAAAGAGGTGGAAGAGAAGGCCTAAAATATGCTATGGTTGCATGTGAAAAGGTGGAGAAAGGGGGTGTGAGGGTGGCGGCCATGTAGGGTGGCTAGAGTTTATGGCCGCCTCTTATGCTCTCGGATTGGAGTAGAAGGGAGGGGTGTTAGCGGCTAGGAGAGGGGGTAGATGTTAAGGTTTAGTTGGTTAATATATGGGAGATGTTAGGTTTTAATTTGTGGAGGTTTGAACAAGGTTTGACCCTCCTAATTGCAATTATGGAAAGGGGTGTAAGTGGTTTCCTAATATAGTAAAGGATGTTTGACTTTGGTCAAAGATGCATGAATTTATGCACATGGCTGTGAATAATTCAAATAAATTCAAATTAAAATGATTCATTATGGGTTAGCAACCTAGCATGGTCCTCACCAGGCTATGTTGGTTGGGTTCGAGACCCGAAATTATTTCTTGGTCGATTAAACACCGAAATGGCTAAAATGTGCCATTTAAAAATAAGTAGTGCATAGGAAATAAATTGTATGGCGCACCCTTGGCATGTGTGTAGTAGGCTAAAATAAGTCAAAACTATATATTGGGTCGATTAGATTGGATCGATGTCGAGTCCGAAATTTAAGTTGTAGGTTACGACAAGTCTCACGGTAGATAACTTCTTGGCCTAAATTGATCTCGAAGTTGTGCAAAGCAAATAGAATACAAGAAAACATATTTGAGTGGGACATGATATACCAAATTGAATATAAACTTGTCTAGGTCAAAAGTCATGAAGGAAGTTTCTAGAGTTTGGCATTTCTTGTGCTCCGAAAATCAAAGCTACGAAAGAGTACATATTATGATCATAAAAAAAACTAAAAAAATATATCTATTAATAACTATATTAAATAAGAATAATAAAATAAAAATAATAACTCTAAACATACAGGGGGCTTACAACCTACCCTCCTTAAGAAATTTCATCCTCGAAATTAGTCATACCATATTATACAACACATAATATTAATAATAAAATCTAAGCAATGGCACAGTCCCAACTTCTTCTTGTAATCCTTCTGAACATGTACCTTCTTGTCGCTAAAGTGACTAATCAGGAGGTCCTTTCTCTAGCACGGGACGACCCTTTGCTGAAGATGTACTCATAAATGTCTTATCGATCCTCATGTTGTCCTCAAAATTATATTAAAGTTTGAATAAATGAAACTATTTAAACATGATTTATAGAGGACCCTTATATCAATGGGATTCTAAGTTTACAAGATCTATCTAAAACTAAAGGACACATAATTCTACTTACTTCCTAACTAATATGATGACAACACAAAAGTTAATGTCAAGAATGGTACAACTTCCTATATGGAATACAAAGCTTAGGTATTGCGGAATGAAATCAACGCTCCCAAAGGGGTCCTAAGTACCATCGTGGTGCTATTGGTTAGCAATTTTATAAGAAAAACATTCTTACTAACTCAACACTATTCCTTTTTAGGCTAGGTCTTCAAGAAAATAGAAGGAAAATAATACTCTACTCCTTCTGACTGTCAACAGGGTATATAATTCATACAAGTACACCTAAAATTTTACATCTATCTGCTAGACAAGGGTCAAGACTGAGCTGAATAGATACACACACGCCTATTGGTCAATCTTCTAGTCATGGTGTTTTATAGATCGTTTCAAGGATAGTCTTACCATATGTAGAGATAGTCGTCTAGCCTAACTCAAACCTTCATACTCTATCTAATACTTCTAGTGTAACACCCCAGTCCAAAAATATGTAGAACCAGGTACACGAATACATGCCAGCAGTACTTCACCAATGGGCCAAGCTACACAACAAGCCCATTAGCGAAATACTTAAGCTGTAAATCATGATAACACCCAGAAATACAATGTCACGCCCCAGAACCAGAATACTGGAGAGCGGGGGCAGACATAGCCAGCTACGTATATTGAAATAGAATACATCTCAACTATACGGTCACGGCTGTCTAGATATGAGGGTTTACTACAAGCCAGCAGTCTCTTAAGGTCAAGCCTATTGTCTCAATCTCAAGCAATTAACAGAGTTACAAGATGTTAGAGCATCAAATATATATATATAAGGCGTCCCAAATATTACATATTGGATGATCATGAAGCTAGTCGTACAAAATGATAGGACTAGCAAGAGTTCAGTCATACATGATCAACCCTAGGATTTGTTAATCATGTTTACAGCCCGTAGGCAGACAATAAGTAAATGTCCATCGAGCTAACAGGTGCTCGTCGGCTAAACGCCTCAAAAGAATAAATTTACACATAAGTGGGTGAAACAAAAAGGAAAACCCACTCTTGGCCCGGGTTCCGTCTAGTTGTCACCATTGGGCTGGAAGCTTGGTAGATCCTCGGGAGCTGCTCCGAAATCTGGCCACACAAAACCAGCTGGGTCAAACCCCAGAAAGAGCAAGTGCCACAAAGGAGGCCACAAATAAGAACAAAAGCCAGCATATCAGAACATAAAGAATAAAAGAAAGTACAAGTAATAAAGTACACAGGGCGATAAACGACTAGGGACGTGGAACCATTCCGGGAGCCAGGTTACAATCCTTAAACCAAACAAAGACCGGGATTGTAGCCCTTCGTCTGAATAGCTCGCTGTCTCTACTCATTTATCGTTAAGATAAGTAAAACAAACATGCTCAGGAGATAGCAGGTACTGGAGCTAGACAAGACTTAGACAAGGCTGGACACCATCCATTCACAATCGGCCAAGCAAGTACTACGGCTTACTACTTTAACTAACTAGGGTTATCACAAGCCTTAATTACTAACAAGATGCAAGTGAGAAACTCCCAGTCCCAAGCCCTGCAGACCATCCAGTTATCCTTCCGCGGGTTGAGAGTTATAGTTGGGTACATCGCCTGGGAGACAAATGTACCCTTAGGTGACTTAGAGGGTGCAACACATGACAGTGTGCTGGAAATGTGCTCTACTCATCGGCAAGCTACAAGTCCATTAAAGCGCCCAGATAACGAGATTGCTTGTGACTGGGAATTCTCCATGTTCTAGTTTGATCTAATAATTAGCCTAATCCAATTTAGCGCGAGTCCCTGGCCGTGGTACCCAGGAAGTCACGTCCTAGACATGATGCAAGACAAGACAAGTGGATTGTGCAAACAAGCAAGCAGGAACACCCACGGTGTCAAGGCAAGTCAAGTCAAGTTATCAAGTCAAGTCAAGTCAAGAGTGCGCCGCCACGGGCCACTATCAAGTTATCAAGGTAAATCATGTCAGGGTACTTGTCAGGGGTGCGCCACGACGGGCCACTATCAAGTCAGGTTGGTCGTGTCAGGAGTGCACCACTACGGGTCACTGTCATGTTATACTAGTTCCTTGTCATACCATGCTGTGTACAATAGTTATTCCAAACATATTAAGCAAAATCAAGTTCATGCCAAAAGGCGTAAGGATATAAAATAGGCGTAAAATACCTAATAAAATACTAATATAAAATAGGACTATAGAAGAGCCAAGATCAAGAAATAACAAATTCATCATAGACAAGTAGGTTGTGCAAGGGGGTCAGGGGTAGGTCTACGCAGGGTGTGTACTGCGCATGGAAGAGCTGCGCAAGAGTTGTCTTGCGCAAGGGTTACCTTGCGCAAGGGTAGACTGCGCAGGGGTTACCTTGCGCAAGGGTGGTTTGCGCAAGGGTGGGTTGCGCAGAAGTGAATTGCGCAGGAGCGGTTTGCGCAGAAGTGAATTGCGCAGGAGCGGTTTGCGCAGAAGTGAATTGCGCAGGGGTTACTTTGCGCATGGCTGGATTGCGCATGGCTAGCTTGCGCCAGCGCAGTCCAGCACAGCGCAAAGCGCTGGCCAAGTGACTGCGCAAACGGCCATGCGCTAAAGAGCACAGGCCAGGGGTGCGCAATCGGCCATGCGCTAAAAAGCGCAAGGCAGGGGGCTGTTCTTCCTGGCCGAGAGCAAGTCCAAAAACACCAAGAACTTCAATTCTTCATATTTTTGTCAAATCAAAACCAAATCTAGATTTTCAAAGTTCTAACTTGAGTAAAATTGAATTCTCTTCCACATGGAAGCATCAAAACAAGCAAAAACAAAGTTTAATAGATCAAAACCAAGGATTTCCGAAAATGGTTAAAACCTAGATCTAGAAGAATGAAAGCTCCAAATCACAAAATTCCAAGTTCTAATGTTAATCTACATGTCCTAATCTATCAAATGGACAAATAAAATTGGGTGCTTATTTGTTGGCAAGGTGCACTTGCCTAATGGGTTGGGGAGTTGTGTGGAAGAAGGAAGGAGAAGAAGTTTGTAAGAAATAAATGAGAGAATAAAGAGGAGAGAGAAAAGTAGGTGGTGTTATAAAGTGGGGGAGTTGTGGTGTGTTGAGGGAGGAGTGTAGGTTAAGGTGTTCCATTCATGATGAACCAAACTAAACCAACTCCACAAAATAAAACCAAGCCATGGTCCAAACCCATTTACGAGAAACCAAAATCCGCAAGTCGAGAAAATAAAATACGTGCCAAAAATCAAATACGAGCATAAATACGAAATACAGAAAATGGGGGTGACATACAACACAGTCCACAGGTATATACATCTATTCACATCCACAGAGTCCACAAAGAGATCGAGAATAAATAAGAAAATGTCTCAAATATCCAGCAATAAAAGTAATAAAGTCTGTACGGGTAAAATATCCTGAAATTACAGTGATAGAAACAAAATACAAATCAACTACAAGTCTGATGAAAAGAAAAGGGAATAATGTAGCAAAACTAAATATGAAGGTAACATGATCACGAGAAATCCTTTGGCACTATCTCGTCCTCCTGTGCCGGTACGCCTCCGGTCTCAGCTCCCGAACCGTAAACCTTCGGGTAGTATTCAGTTTCGTCTAAGCCTGGGAAATAGCCAGGTCCTCAGTGGACTAGCAAGGTGCATAATATACATGCCAATGTACAGAAATGGAAATATAAACTAAGGCAATTTACTGTATCCGTCTATGTGCTATGATTCTAGAATACCAGACCCCTTCCACTAAGTCTCACTAGCACCTCAGCAGGATATTGTCCCCAGTACCTGTGTCCTGGCACCAAAGACAATCAATTCTTGACAGTAATAATCCTTTACTCTGCTACAGAGATAAAGGTCACTAAACAACGGGCCACCCGAAAATAGGTCTGTTATTGTAGTCAAGTTCTCTCCGATCCCCATGTCTAGAATCTAGTAATGTCAAGTCTGTACAGTCACCTCAAAAGTAAAAGCTGTACTGATAAAGAAATCTAGAATGCTAACAAGAGGTCGATACCATGAATAGTCATGTAAATCTCGCATCATGAATGTGTCGGTGTCCTGTGGTCAATCGTGTCAATGGACACATCAGTATGTACGTAATGCCTAATGTCAATACTCGATGTCACTATCATGACATCGGCACCCGTCTATAAACGAACACTAAGTATCAACGTCCTACGTCATGCAATGCTAGAAAAAAAAGAACAACAAAACAGAAAAGAATAATCTATAACGAAGGCAAGGCACGCTTGTCTGTAACTGCTGTCTGCAGGTAGGCCTAACCAACTCCGGTGTCCTTGTCGATCCTTCCAAACTTACCTATAATAATATATTATATATAATATTATATGTCAACATACCATATATAAATTATATGAGTATCTATGCCTCATAGTTGTCATAACGTTGCAACGACACTGCATCTATTATATAAGTACATATAGGTACCCAATCCTCTCGTAAATACTTTACAATTATAATAAAATAATGTATTTAAAATCTAGAATTTATCTATAAATACTTATATTTATATTTTCAATAGGGGAACCCTTTCACAAGAGGTCCTATGTTAATGCCACATATGACTTCCTCATTTCGATCCATTAATTTACTTTCGAAACAATAATAAAATAAATTAATAAATTCTGTAAATATTTCAAAAATTAGCTAAAATAGTATTTATAATGTTAAACCTTGCACAATATAAACTTTCATATGGATTCATGGCATTTTGACACTTTTGGACACAAGGAAAACAGAATTTTTCGGAGTTCGATGACACGACAAATGTCATAAATTTTTGAAAATAGTAAACAGATGCAAAACCTAACTTTCAGATATGCGTCGAAAAGGTAATGATGTCTAGATTATGAATAAAAATATAAAAAGGTTATAAATCGATCTTAGATAGGCAAAATATGGCCTACAACAGAATTTGTTGGTTCTGGATATCCTGTCGTTGAATCGATGCCACGGACAAACCACTTGGAACCAGAGGATTCAGCAACCGAAAATTGGAGTAGACAAACAAAGGTAACTCTCAGATTTTGTTTGAGGAGAAACAAATGAGAAAAAGTGGGTGAAACATTATCTACAAGTCGACTAACCTGCTGTGACATTTCTGACTTCGTTTCGGCAGAGTTTCGGCCCAAGTAGCGCATCATGCACCTCTCTAACGGCCACAAAGTTACTCCTACAGTTGCTCGGGTGGAAGATAACGTCGAGGGGGTCGCAAGAGTGGTGGTAGTTGGTGTAGAAATTGAGAAAAAATCATATTTTATGAAGAAAGGGGGGTCGGCTAGGGTTTCGGGTTAGGAGGTTGTGGCCGCATGCAAGCAGGGACTACGTGGGGTGTTGGGGGTTATAAAAAGAGAGAAAAAGGTTAGTATTGGGTTTGTATTTATATTATTAGGGCATGGGCTTTGGTTTGATCTTATTTGGATATGATTTGGTTCTCCAAATTATATTATTAGTAATAGGTTTCCTAATTTGGTTAGTAGTTTGACCAAGTCAAAGATATAAGAGAATATTGCATATGGCTGCAATTTAATCCTTAAAATTCTGTTAAATATATGTATACTTAGTTTTGGTACTACTAGTTAGGCTCTAACTAGTAGGGTTGACTAGGTTAGGGTCCGAGTAGCATTACTAGTCAAATTGGACCCGAAAATCAATTTAATGAGTCTCATGTGCCATTTGCAAATAAGTAGCACATGAAAACTCGATTGGATGGTGCACCCTAGACATATGCATTATGGACTCAACATGGGTCAAAACCATATATTGGATCATACGGTTTCGATCTATGCAAGTCCCAAAAGCAAATTGGAAGTTGGCTTAAAATTACGTCAATGGCTCAAATTGGCCTAAGTTGGCCCGAAGTTGTGCGAAGTCAAAAGAATATTGAAAAGCAAATTTGGATGGGACATGATATATCAAGCTGAAGGTGGACGAGTCTAGATTTCAAATATGGAACTAGATTTGAGAAAACAATATTTGTTTTGCTTCAAAAATTAAAGCTACGGTAAACTACTAACATAGTCATTATTGACTTTAATATTTAAAATATCCATATAAAATAATTAAAAATAAAATCCAAAAATTAGGGGTCTTACATCTAGGTCACCTATCATGATGTTAGTACTCGATAAAAAAAAAATCCTATAGTACTTCTATTCAAGATTACATCTTAGGCAAAGGGTAGCATAGATTAGTCTATTAGTCTTAGGGTCTTTCGTTAGGGTCAAGTTCTATAATGTACTCTATTATAACTTCCATCTTAGAAGAATATCTATAAAATTCTACCCATCTTAGCTATTTACCTACTCCTATCAAGCATGGGTCCCTATGTCCTATAAGTAAAAATTTCTACCGCAGAAGAATGTTACTCCTACCTTCTCGGTACATCTAGTATAGGTGTCTATCTCTACCCTACTCGTCTGTGGACAATCTCTCCCTATAATATTCTATCCCTCTTGCTTCTATCATACAATATAAACAAAATAGTTAATCAAGCACATATGTTCGATTTTCTGAAACTAGAAAAGACGACAATTCGATACAAGGAGTTCAAAAGATGTATGTTCGATTACAAACACGAGGTTTAAGGGTAATAGTAGATATTAAAGGGAATTCAATAGCAGTTATGGATTGAGATTTTAATATACTATCATATTGCAGGTTAGTTCGGTACAGTAACGTAACTGAAATGATTTAATCAGGACCTACATGTGCCACCATAAAAATATATTATGCCCTAGTTCTAAAATACTTGGGAACCTAAGGATGAGCATGCCAGCTGTACAAATAGAATAAGTATTCAGAATTTAATGAACTTATCCTAATCGTAGTACGCTAAATAGTATACTATTATATGCTAACTAATCTATATCTCAATCCACAATAATGAACAAAATCAAGAACAAACAATATATGTCATAGTCTGCAGCCCATTAGCATATATGTTTGGAATGGACCCGAAGAATAATAGAGGCCCAGTAAAACTAGGCTAAATGAGCAAAATATAACAAAAAAAGAAATAGAAAGCACGAAAAAAAAGAAACTAACACTACAAGTGATACGTGAACCCTGTAGCCAAGATTATACCATCCACCTGTCTATACTATAAGCTCAGCAACCTTGAGAGATTACCAGGTCCTCAAAGGGATGTAACAAGATACAACAACTAGCCACAATATGAACAGTAAAAGTAATATACATGAACATCCATATAACTGACAAGGTAAACTATCTATATAAGTGTAATGCACTTGAAGACTACATTGAGATCACACAGTAGGTAAGGAGTGATATTAGCGTCAACTAATATCCCGAATATACTAGCATACTCCCATCCAATCTGGAGACTAGTCCGTAGATGATAATGGAATATCTACTAGTGTAGCATAAACTAGGGCAACACTGAGGCTAATGAGGATAGGGTAATCCCGTGTGCCTACTAATAGTCTTCTCTGTCCAGGAGTAGTACAAGATCATATCCATGACTAGTACGACTCGTATCTCACATGTAAGTCCTCTAACTACGACAACTAGTCATATATGATCCGTCACACGAACCCCTTACGTGCCAATACCAATGTAACTCTCACTCTAAGTTTCGTGTCATGAGTCGTGTCCAAGTCATCAAGTCATTAAACATAACTTCAATACGAGAAAGTCTGCTAGCACACTAGGTCACACACACCCCCACTATACGTCATTGATGGCATCATCGACTACACCGAAGTCACACTTGGACGCTCTCCTAACACATCCAATCCTAACACACACAACACGTCTGTGTATAACATAAAATAACATAAGATCATAGCGGCACGGTATCTTGCTTGGAATTGCCATAAAGGAATAAAGTACCGGTCTGGCTTCAACCTTCGTAGTCCCGGTCTCACGAACTCCTATAAATAATAATAATAACTAACATTAACAACCACACTAACATGACTACTATCATGTATATATTTATATATAGTACATAGGTTTAACTAACTATATACTAGTCATAATACATACTAGTCGAAATACTCCTCATAGGACTAATATAATTTCACAAAATACAACATAAAATATTTAGTATTAATTATTAAATAAATCTCTATAATTCTGTAAATATATATTATATACTTATTATTACATAAAAACTCATTTAGAAATCAATTCATGATCAAACTAATATCCCATTGATAAATCGACGATATTAGAAATTGTTTAACCATAAATAAAATAACTTTAATATTCTGAAATAAATGGTAAAAATTATTTAAATTATCAAATATTTATGATCATGAGTTGAGGATCGATAATATGGAGCATTGGATGCATACAAATTATTTGGTAATCACAAGATGGTGATGTCGAAAGTTTGTTTTACTGTAGAATTTTGTCCTTCAAAGATCGAATGATTCAAGCATTAAAATAGCAAAAATATGAAAAACTCATTGAACAAGAATTGTAGGTAATCAAAATATGGTCATTTTTGTATATGATATCAATGGTAAAAGTGAAGTTATACAGTTCAAAACTGTCCCGTAATGAATAGTATCGATTTTGACACATTTTTGTAAAACGTGTGCTCCGAAAAATCTAGAAAGAACTTCGACATGAAATTTTACATGAAGGTAGTAGACACGGGACCTAAAATTTTTGGTTCCATTAATTTTTGATGTCTACAAGTGGAGAAAACGCATTCGCAAGATGGGCATACTTGTTGTGTGAATTCAGCACCTCTTCGGTTGAAGTTTCACCAAGTTATTGGCCTTTGCTTCTTGCTGAAGTGCCCGTGGGGGTTCCTTGAGTTTCTAGGGTGAAAGAGGGGGAATAGAAGGCCTAAAATATGCTATGGTTGCATACAAAAAGGTAGAGAAAGGGGGTGTGAGGGTGGCGGCCATGTAGGGTGGCTAGGGTTTGTGGTCGCCCCTAATTATACTCTCGGGTTGGAGTAGAGCGGAGGGTGTTGGCGTCTTGGAGAGGTGATAGATGTTAGGGTTTAGTTGGTTAATATATTTGGAAGGTTAGGGTTTAATTTGAGGAGGAATAAGGTTTGGCCCTCCTAATTGCAATTATGGAAAGGGGTGCAAGTGGTTTCCTAATATAGTAAAGGATGTTTGACTTTGGTCAAAGATGCATAAATTTATGCACACGGCTATGCATAATTCATATAAATTCAAATTAAAATAATTATATTATGGGTTGGAAACCTAGGGTAGTCCCCACTAAGTTAGGTTGGTTGGGTTCGAGACCCAAAATTATTTCTTGGTCGAGTAAGCACCAAAATGGCTAAAAAGGGTCTTATGTGCCATTTGAAAATAAGTAGTGCATAGAAACTAAATTGTATGGCACACCCTTGGCATGTGTGTAGTAGGCTAAAAATAAGTCAAAATCATACATTGGGTCGATTATATTGGATCGATGTTGAGTCCGGAATTTAAGTTGAAAGTTACGATAAGTCTCACGGTAGATAACATCTTGGCCTAAATTGATCCCAAAGTTGTACGAAGCAAATAGAATACAAGAAAATATATTTGAGTGAGACATGATATATTAAATTGAAGATAAACTTGTCTAGGTTAAAACTCATGAAGGAAGTTTCTAGAATTTGGTATTTCTTGTGCTCCAAAAATCAAAGCTACGAAAGAGTATATATTATGATCATAAATAAAAGTAGGAATAATATCTATTAATAACTATATTAAATAAGAATAAAAAATAACTCTAAAAATCTAGGGGGCTTACATATAACAAGACATGCAGCTTCATGATGTAAAATGATTACAAATATTTAGTTTTGTAATAAATCTTTTAAGATCCTTGCACATATAACAAGCTATCTGATGGAAAACCCACTATTATGGCAAAATATTTGATACTAAATAAAAATGAAAAGTAGTCATCGACAAAATAATACGAACTAATAAACCAAATTAGAAATAAAGTTAATTTGCAATATAAACAACCTATATCAAAATATGTACACCTTAACTAAGAAACATGATGGGATACAATACCAAGACCAATAAAGCAATATGCCTAATCATCCTGCAGTTATTTAATATTAATAAGACCCTATTAACCCTCTTCTTCTGGCCTCAACAAAAGCTGCTAGATCAATTGATGTTTTATGTACAATCAAAGATGTAGGAAGGCATTGAATTACACAGCATGCTTCAGAAATGAGAAAGATTGATGAAAATTCAAACACTTACTTTTGCAACAACCTTGGTAGGTACTCTCCATTTAACCATGCATCGACACATTGCCTTACTTTATCTTCACTACGCCTTGGTGCTTCCTGGATAATTAAATGCATCAACGAGACCATTAGATACAAAATGTTATGCACAATCAAGTCGACGAGTCCACTAATAACATAAAATAATACTGGAAATGTTTACAGAAAAGGGAAGTAAACTAGAAATAAGTGTGTACCCTTGTCACAAGGCTCTACTGGCCATGAGGTAATATATCATCCACAGGTTTAAGAACAGTCAAGAGTTCCAAAATGATATCACCAAAGTTATAAACATCACTTTTAGAACTAAGTTGTCCAGTCATTACATACCTGCCACCACAAGTCGGTGAACCTAGCTAGCGATATGAAGATGCTACAAATCAATAATAACATTCCAAGTACAAGAAATAAACCCAAATAATATTTCATATAAGAAAATGCATAACAATATTCAAGAAGACCAATATGTCAAAACATTTGACTCTTGAAAGACAAAACTTACTATGGAGTATGATAACCAAAGGCTTCAAGGGCACATGGTAGAATGAAGACATGCTGCCATATCAGGAGTTTGATTTCACACGTAAAAATTAGTGACTTTTGTTACATCATCATCGAAAAGTGGTACATTGATGGACTTAATGTCATGATGAATGATATATGATTGTGCTTTCTTATGTTGGTATTTAAGTATCTTTCATAAATGATATATGATTGATGGGCTTGCACTCAAAGCTCATGTAACTTGTTGATAATTATCGACATCTTCAATTTTCTTGGAAAATTCATAGTAATATTGCTGAAAAGATATTGGTTACCTCTACAACTCAGGTTTGAGATTTTAGACTATTAGCTGGGATACCATGTAGAGATCGCATATGTCAAAGTATGACAGAAGGGAGGAAAGAAGTTAGGCATTATTGAATGTCAAATAGTAATGATACAATCAGAGGCATGCCTATTTGTAGTCTTCGTTGATACAAAGCTAATTATATAAAGATGAAGGGAGAGAAAATACAGATGTATGAAAGAAAAAGCCAAGTGTAAGGTACAACTAATATAGCTTGCACAATAGATAAACTAGCATAATTTACTTTCATTTACCATTTAAGTGGGCATATAACAAGAGACATGCATAGACTAAATATGATTGTGTTCGTGCCAGTTGTGTCAAAAGGCTTGTTAGTTACACTAAGGACTAAAACATGTTATTTGATCTTTTATAGAGCCTATCCTAATTCCTCGGAATGCATAATAAAAATATAAACAAGTTATAAACAATACCAGGACAACTCTCACAGTAACTATACAAAATTTACTCTCATAAAAACTCTCATAGTAGTACTATGTGAGCATATAACAAAAGATCACATAGATCATCATCTATTACCCATCCGTATAAGAAACACAATGGCACCATGCATCAAGGCGACATCCTCCTGGTGAATAAAAGTATTCTATTTAACTTTTAGTTTCTAACAATCACAAACACAATATCAGACTGTACTTAATTTGCAATGATGAATTACAAGCTAAAAACAAATTTACTGCAACTGATAAGCGAATAGCACAATTATGTGTATGGGTATAGTTTAATATACATGGTCAGCATAGTAGAAAAAAAAAATCCATATCATGATACCTAGCTATGTCCATGTCTCACTGTGTGGCTGCCGTACCTTGTATATATCCATATCCTTGTCTATGACATTAAAAACTCCATAATACTAGAGAATTGAGATCCTTAATTCATATTAAAAGGAGAAAAGGTACATTTTGGCATGGTTCATCCAATCTACTAACTAGGTTAAAATTTGGTGAAAATTATATACAAGAACTGTGAGAACTTCGGGCACGATCGGCCTCTCCAGAAAATGACCCCCCCAAAAAAGATCATTTATGGTAACATTCTTGATCCCGACTGCCGTCACACCAGCCTCCTACTCAATCACTCTATGCTCCTGTCACGCCCCAGAACCAGAATACTGGAGAGCGGGGGCAGACACAGCCAGCTACGTATATTGAAATAGAATACATCTCAACTATACGGTCACGGCTGTCTGGATATGAGGGTTTACTACAAGCCAGCAGTCTCTTAAGGTCAAGCCTATTGTCTCAATCTCAAGCAATTAACAGAGTTACAAGATGTTAGAGCATCAAATATATATATATAAGGCGTCCCAAATATTACATATTGGATGATCATGAAGCTAGTCGTACAAAATGATAGGACTAGCAAGAGTTCAGTCATACATGATCAACCCTAGGATTTGTTAATCATGTTACAGCCCGTAGGCAGACAGTAAGTAAATGTGCATCGAGCTAACAGGTGCTCGTCGGCAAACGCCTCAAAAGAATAAATTTACATATGAGTGGGTGAAACAAAAAGGGAAGACCCACTCGTAGCCCGGGTTCCGTCTAGTGTTCACCATTGGGCTGGAAGCCTGGTAGATCCTCGGTAGCTGCTCCAAAATCTGGCCACACAAAACCAGCTGGGTCAAACCCCAGAAAGAGCAAGTGCCACAAAGGGGGCCACAAATAAGAACAAAAGCCAGCATATCAGAACATAAAGAATAAAAGAAAGTACAAGTAGTAAAAGTACACAGAGCGATAAATAACTAAGGACGTGGAACCATTCCGGGAGCCAGGTTACAATCCTTAACCAAACAAGGACCGGGATTGTACCCCTTCGCCTGAATAGCTCACTGTCTCTACCCAATTATCGTTAGAGATGAGTAAAACAATCATGACCAAGAGTTCCAGGTACAGGGGCTAGACAAGACTTAGACAAGGCTGGACAACATCCATTTCACAACGGCCAAGCAAGTACTATGGCTTACTACTTTAACTAACTAGGGTTATCACAAGCCTAATTACTAACAAGATGCAGGTGAGAAACTCCCAGTCCCAAGCCCTGCAGACCATCCAGTTATCCTTCCGCGGGTTGAGAGTTATAGGTGGGTACATTGCCCGGGAGACAAATGTACCCTTAGGTGACTTAGAGGGTGCAACACATGACAGTGTGCTGGAAATGTGCTCTACTCGTCGGCAAGCTACAAGTCCATTAATGCCTCCAGATAACGAGACTGCCTGTGACCGGGAATTCTCCATGTTCTAATTTGGTCTACTCATTACCTAGTCCAATTTTAGTGTGAGTCCCTGGCCGTGGTACCCAGGGAGTCACCCCTTAGACATGATGCAAGACAAGACAAGTGATTTGCACAGAGCAACAGGTAGTACACCCACGGTGTCAAGACAAGTCAAGTCGAGTCACGAGTGCGCCACCACGGGCCACTATCAAGTGAAGCCAAGTCATACCAAGTCAAGTCAAGTTGAGTTATCAAGTCATGCCAAGTCGAGAGTGCGCCACCATGGGCCACTATCAAGTCAAGCCGAGTTATCGAGTTACCGGTCCCAGTTATTAACAAGATATTCAACAGATAGGAGAAAACTAGCTGCAGGCCAAACCATGCCAAATCATAGAAAATAGTGTCAAGACGTGTCAGACCAAGTCAAGTTGTGCATGTGAGAAATCAAAATCCCAAAAGCTCCAATCATATCAAAAGAAAACCAAGTTATAAAGCAGGCACTAAGGCACTAGGGGTGTAGGTGAACTAGGGTGTGCCAGGGAACAAGCACACAAGAGTGCGCCTGGTGGCAGCACACTAGAGTGCGCCTGGTTGAGGGAGCACACTAGAGTGCGCCTGGATCCAAGTGCACTGGAGTGCACTGGAGTGCACTGGAGTACGCTTAAGCCGGAACCAACAAAGTGCGCCTAGCCAGGGTGCGCTAGAGTGCGCCTGGGTCCAAGGGTCAAATGCGCCTAGGAAGAGGCACACTGGAGTGCGCCTAAGGAGGCAGCACACCAGAGTGCGCCTAGGTCAAGGGAGCAGGCGCAATCGGGCCAGGCACTAAATAGCGTGGCCCGCAAGGAGGCGCGCAGCGCTAAACAGCGCGCGGCCAGAAAAATAGGCGCGCTGCGCTAAAAAGTGCACGGCCCAAAACTAGGCGCGATCGGGCCTGGGAGGCGCAATCGGCCAGGAAGGCGCGCTGCGCTAAAGAGCGCGCGGCCCAAAAAAACTAGGCGCCATCGGGCCAGGAGGCCAGAAAGTAGGCGCAGTCTGACAAGTAGGCGCGCCTGGGGGTCGTCTTCCTCCTCAAGCCGAGGAGAAGAACC
The DNA here is from genome assembly GCA_029216955.1 of Iris pallida. NCBI lineage: Eukaryota > Viridiplantae > Streptophyta > Magnoliopsida > Asparagales > Iridaceae > Iris > Iris pallida. The sequence goes on from JANAVB010016400.1 coordinate 13,512,905, forward strand.
CATGGGTTCCAAAACTTTGGAACACCATAAGTCGACCATCCAAGCTCCAAATCCGAACTTCCAAGGCTCTAACTTGGGTAAAATTCCACCCTCTACAACATGGAAACAATAAAACCAACCAAAATTCAAGTTTAATAGATCAAATCTAAAGAAATCTGAAAATGAACAAAGTCTAGATCTAGGGAAATCCAATCTTCAAAACCCAAAATGCCAAGCTCTAACATTGGTCCTAGAGCTCTAGTCTAACTAAATATCAAAATAAAATGGGTCCTCATTAAATAGCAAGATGCAACTTGCCTATGGTGTGGGTGTTGGTGGTGGTAGGAGAAAGAAGAAGAAGAAGAAGAAGAAGTAAATGAAAGTTATGGAGAGAGAGAAAAAGTTGGTGGGATTTAATGGGGGTTGTTGTGGTGTTCTTGAGGGTGCAAGATAGCTAAAGGTGTTCTCATTCCTACAAACCAAACCAAGTCATATTAAACCAAACCAAAAATTCGAATAAGAAAATACGAGAAATATCGAAATACCGCAGTTAGGTAAGATTTAAAAATATACGCAAAATTAAAATACGGGCAAAATACGAAATACGGGAAATGAGGGTGACAACTCTACCCACCTTAAAAGAATTCCGTCCTCGGAATTTAATCAAGGAGCTAGAGATTGCCACGACAAGCTACACTAATCACAGGCAAGCTACACTAAGCAGTTCAATCATACAATCATGCAATGCAAGCAAGGAAGGGAAGGCGTAAGGCATAAGAAAGACATTATACCTCACGAGTCAAACAGATAGGGATATCGCGATCGGATGTCGTCCTCACGCTCCCACGTTGACTCACCTAGAGAGTGATGACCCCAAGCAACACGGACCAATTTAATAGTCTTGTTCTTGAGTATCTTTTCCCTCTGGTCCAAAATAGACACGGGCCTCTCCTCATACGAAAGGTTGGTACCAACAACCAATTCCGAATGATCTAGGATATGGCTCGGGTCCGGAATATACCGTCGTAACTGGGATACATGGAATACATCATGTACCTCACTTAACGACGGCGGAAGAGCGAGACGATAGGACACATCGCCTACTCGCTCCAGAATATCGAACGGCCCTATATACCTAGGACTAAGCTTTTCCCGTACGCCAAAACGAATGACGCCGCGGGTAGGCGAGATCCGAAGGAATACATGGTCGTCGACAGCAAATTCTAAGGGACGCCGATGAGCATCGGCCCAATGGCGCTGGCGATCCTGAGCAACTCGGAGGTGATCTCTGATTCTTCTGACCACTTCAACCGTCTGAGAAATCAGTTCTGGACCGAGCATCTGCCTCTCTCCGATATCGTCCCATGCTAACGGAGATCTGCATTTCCTGCCATACAGAGCCTCGAAGGGTGCCATCTGGATACTAGCCTGGAAACTATTGTTGTACGAGAATTCTACCAAGTGCAGGTGATCCTCCCATGAACCACCAAAATCGAGGGTACACGATCTCAACATATCTTCGAGAGTTTGTATAGTACGCTCTGACTGCCCATCTGTCTGCGGATGATACGCTGAGCTGAACTTAAGATGAGTCCCCAAACTTTGATGAAGACTGCGCCAGAAGTGCGATGTGAATCTCGTATCCCTGTCTGATACTATGCTGACTGGCACTCCGTGAAGTCGGACGATCTGCCTGAGATACATCTCTGCTAGCTGCGCCGTCGACTGTCCAACTCAAAAGGGAAGAAAGTGTGCCACCTTGGTAAGCCTGTCTACAATGACCCAAATAGCATCTCTGCCTGCCGGAGATCTGGGTAACCCAGTCACGAAATCCATGGTTATGTGCTCCTATTTCCATTCTGGGATCGGTAAAGGTTGAAGAAGTCCAGCCGGCCTCTGATGTTCAGCCTTGACTTGTTGGCAAACCAAACATCGAGAGACGTACCGGGCTATCTCCCTCTTCATACCATTCCACCAAAAGTGCTGACGAATATCTCTGTACATCTTCGTGCCGCCTGGGTGAATGGAATACTGCGAACTGTGAGCCTCTGCCATGACTTCCTGTCTGATATCTCCACTGGGTACACAAAGACGCATGCCGTGTCGAAGTGTACCATCCTCATGAATACATAACTCTGGCCTTCTCCCTGCCTCGCACTCTGCTCTGAGCCGCTGAATCTTGGAATCTGTTAATTGTGCTGTCCGGATCCTCTCAACTATGGTGGACTGTATCTGTAGGCTGGCCATCAAGGCCACATTGGAAGGGAGAATCACTTCAATTCCCATCTTCTGAAGATCTGCCAATAGCTCTGGTTGCGCTGTTAGAAGGTAGACTCCGGCTCTCCGGCTCAATGCATCTGCTACCACGTTGGCCTTCCCTGGGTGATACTGCAAGTCCACATCATAGTCCACAAGTAGCTCGAGCCATCTTCTCTGCCGCATATTAAGATCCTTCTGGGTGAAAACGTACTTCAGGCTCTTGTGATCAGTAAATATCTCCACTCTGTCTCCGTACAAGTAGTGCCTCCACAACTTAAGTGCAAACACTATTGCTGCTAGCTCCAAGTCGTGGGTCGGGTAATTCTTCTCATGATCACGGAGTTGACGTGACGCATAAGCAATTACCTTTCCATGCTGCATCAGAACACATTCCAATCCTCTGCCTGAAGCGTCGCAATAAACTGTGAATCCTCCGGTCCCATCTGGAAGGGTGAGAATGGGAGCCGTTATCAAACCTCGCTTCAATTTCTCAAATGATTCCTGACATTCTGCTGTCCAAACGAACGGCACATCCTTGCGGGTCAACTGGGTCATCGGCGCTGAAATCCTTACAAAATCAGAGACGAACCGCCGGTAGTAGCCGGCCAATCCAAGAAAGCTGCGAACTTCTGCCACTGAACTGGGTACTGGCCATGCCTCGATGGCCACAATCTTCTGGGGATCCACTTCCACTCCTCCTCGGGTAAGGATGTGACCCAAGTATGAAATGCGATCGAGCCAGAACTCGCATTTACTGAACTTGGCGTACAACTGGTGCTCTCTGAGAATCTGAAGAACCACACGGAGATGCTGCTCATGCTCCGCCTCACTCTTGCTGTAGACCAGGATGTCATCAAGGAATACTATCACAAACTGATCCAAGTAAGGCATGAAAATACGGTTCATGAGATCCATGAACACTGCCGGCGCATTGGTCGCTCCAAAGGGCATAACTAGAAACTCCCAATGCCCGTACCTAGATCTGAACGCCGTCTTCGGGATGTCCTGCTCTCTAACTCTGATCTGGTGGTATCCTGACCGCAAGTCTATCTTCGAGAAAACTGAAGCCCCTTTGAGTTGATCAAATAAGTCATCTATCCTTGGAAGAGGGTATCTGTTCTTGATTGTCACTGAGTTCAAGGTACGATAATCAACACATAGCCTGGACGTACCATCCTTCTTTTTCACAAGAAGCATCGGGGCTCCCCAAGGCGATCCACTTGCACGAATGAATCCCTTGGTCCTGAGTTCTTCAATCATCTTGTACAAAATCTCCAATTCTGAAGGCGCCATTCTGTAGACTCGCTCTGATACTGGTGCTGTCCCGGGAATCAAGTCAATGGTGAACTCGATCTCCCGCTCTGGTGGCATCCCTGGAAGTTCCTCTGGGAAGACATCTGGAAACTCTTCAACTATCCGGGGCAACTGCACTGCTGCTACTGCTATCCGCAATACTGGAGGAGATGGCTCTACTGTGCCTCTGGAAAATAAAAACTCTGGCTCTCCGGGAATACTAAAGACAACTCTGCCAACATGGCAGTCTATCCTAGCATAATGGTTCCTCAACCAATCCATGCCTAGGACTACATCATAGTCTGCCATAGGGAATTCTATGAATCTAGCGGGGAACTCTCTACCGCTAACTACGATCCGACACGAGGAGAACACTCGATCTACTCCCACAAGACCATTACCAGTAAGTATATTGAGCCTTACTGATAATGACTCGGGCTCCAACCCTATCCGTGTCGCGAATCGTGCAGACATGAATGAATGCGATGCACCAGAATCAAATAATACAGATGCTGGAAAAGTGTTGACGAGAATAGTACCTGCCACTACCTCACCTGGTGCAACTTCTTCTTCCATGGTCATTATCATAGCCTGACCTCTAGCTGCGGGTCCCCTCTGCTGGAAACCCCTCTGTCGGTTCTGTGCCGGAGCCTGGGTGAACTGCTGCTGGTTCTGCTGCTGAAAGGCCTGGGCCTGAGGCAACAATGGCCTCGGGTACTGCTGTTGCTGCTGCTGCTGGACTGGAACTGGGGCTGGTCCCCTCACCGAAGAACTAGAAAGGTTGGATGATGATGGACCTCCCCTATTCGGGCAGGTCCCTATCTGGTGGTCTGCTCCTCCACAAGCCAGGCACAATCCTCGTGCCCTACGACACTCTGCCACTACATGGCCCGGCTTCCCACAATGAGAACATCCTACCGCGGAAGACTGCTTCTGCTTCTGCTGCTGCGGGTACGTCGGGGTCGAATGCTGAACCGACGTCACTGAGGCCGCCCGCCTCGGAGTTCCAATGGTTATACCCCTAGCTGCCGGGGCTGGAGCTGAAGATTGGTGCATCTGGTTGTGGGACCGCTTCCTGCCTCCGGTCCTGTCCACAATTCTCCGGGAGGTATACTCATGCCTCCTTGCTGCTTTCAATACTGCATCGAACGTCTGGTGCTCGAACTGTTCCACAGCCAATAATATCTCCAAATGCAGTCCTTGCTGGAACCGCTGAGCCCTATCGAACTCGGTTGCCACCAAGGTGGGGGCGAACCTACTCAGCCTAAAAAACTCGGTCGCATAGCCATCGACCGTCCTGCCTCCTTGCTTCAAGTTGGTGAATCTGGTCTGCAGGTCATACCGTGCCACCGCATCGAAGTACTTTGTCTGGAACCTCTCTCTGAACGTCGCCCAAGTGACTGGTGTTGCTAATCCCATGGCCTGAGCTGTCCACCAATCGCGAGCCAAGTCTAACAACTGTAGGCGTACCACCGCCACCTTCTCATTTTCAGGTGTCCTAGCTGCTTCCAGGACCACCTCGGTATCCTGAAGCCAAGCATCCGCGGCAATCGCATCTTCACTGCCGTCAAAGAAGGGAGGGTTCAAACGCTTGAAACTGTTGGCCGCCTGATTTCCTTGGGGACCTCCTCGGTTTAGTGCATCATGAACCTCCTGGTGCAAGGCGTCACCTCGACGATCTTGGGATGCAAGCAGTTCTCTGATAAGTCCTACCAAAGGCCCCTCATCCTGTCTAGCTGGTTGAACGGGCGGAGCTGCCTGAACTGGAGGTTCCGGGCCTCCGGAAGGCATAACTCGAGAGGCTACTCCCGAGTGCTGAGCTTGATCTTCCTGGCGCTGGAGTGCTTGTCGAGCTTCCTCTGGCTGGTTGGCAGGTTCGGGAGTAATACCGCTGAAGAAGATGACATAGGGAACAATAAGGAAAGGTCCAGGACAGATCAATTATACAAGCAATATGATCAGGTCAAGAATCTCAAGGATTTGAAGATACGAGCAGAGATCAAGGGCGAATATTGATTGAGACATCTATTTGGTAAACCCTCACATTTCTTGAATGCCAAGACCTGCATGGGCCACCACTTAAACCGTGTCACGCCCCAGAACCAGAATACTGGAGAGCGGGGGCAGACACAGCCAGCTACGTATATTGAAATAGAATACATCTCAACTATACGGTCACGGCTGTCTGGATATGAGGATTTACTACAAGCCAGCAGTCTCTTAAGGACAAGCCTATTGTCTCAATCTCAAGCAATTAACAGAGTTACAAGATGTTAGAGCATCAAATATATATATATAAGGCGTCCCAAATATTACATATTGGATGATCATGAAGCTAGTCGTACAAAATGATAGGACTAGCAAGAGTTCAGTCATACATGATCAACCCTAGGATTTGTTAATCATGTTACAGCCCGTAGGCAGACAGTAAGTAAATGTGCATCGAGCTAACAGGTGCTCGTCGGCAAACGCCTCAAAAGAATAAATTTACATATGAGTGGATGAAACAAAAAGGGAAGACCCACTCGTAGCCCGGGTTCCGTCTAGTGTTCACCATTGGGCTGGAAGCCTGGTAGATCCTCGGTAGCTGCTCCGAAATCTGGCCACACAAAACCAGCTGGATCAAACCCCAGAAAGAGCAAGTGCCACAAAGGGGGCCACAAATAAGAACAAAAGCCAGCATATCAGAACATAAAGAATAAAAGAAAGTACAAGTAGTAAAAGTACACAGAGCGATAAATGACTAGGGACGTGGAACCATTCCGGGAGCCAGGTTACAATCCTTAACCAAACAAGGACCGGGATTGTACCCCTTCGCCTGAATAGCTCACTGTCTCTACCCAATTATCGTTAGAGATGAGTAAAACAATCATGACCAAGAGTTCCAGGTACAGGGGCTAGACAAGACTTAGACAAGGCTGGACAACATCCATTTCACAACGGCCAAGCAAGTACTACGGCTTACTACTTTAACTAACTAGGGTTATCACAAGCCTAATTACTAACAAGATGCAGGTGAGAAACTCCCAGTCCCAAGCCCTGCAGACCATCCAGTTATCCTTCCGCGGGTTGAGAGTTATAGGTGGGTACATTGCTCGGGAGACAAATGTACCCTTAGGTGACTTAGAGGGTGCAACACATGACAGTGTGCTGGAAATGTGCTCTACTCGTCGGCAAGCTACAAGTCCATTAATGCCTCCAGATAACGAGACTGCCTGTGACCGGGAATTCTCCATGTTCTAATTTGGTCTACTCATTACCTAGTCCAATTTTAGTGTGAGTCCCTGGCCGTGGTACCCAGGGAGTCACCCCTTAGACATGATGCAAGACAAGACAAGTAATTTGCACAGAGCAACAGGTAGTACACCCACGGTGTCAAGACAAGTCAAGTCGAGTCACGAGTGCGCCACCACGGGCCACTATCAAGTGAAGCCAAGTCATACCAAGTCAAGTCAAGTTGAGTTATCAAGTCATGCCAAGTCGAGAGTGCACCACCACGGGCCACTATCAAGTCAAGCTGAGTTATCGAGTTACCGGTCCCAGTTATTAACAAGATATTCAACAGATAGGAGAAAACTAGCTGCAGGCCAAACCATGCCAAATCATAGAAAATAGTGTCAAGACGTGTCAGACCAAGTCAAGTTGTGCATGTGAGAAATCAAAATCCCAAAAGCTCCAATCATATCAAAAGAAAACCAAGTTATAAAGCAGGCACTAAGGCACTAGGGGTGTAGGTGAACTAGGGTGTGCCAGGGAACAAGCACACAAGAGTGCGCCTGGTGGCAGCACACTAGAGTGCGCCTGGTTGAGGGAGCACACTAGAGTGCGCCTGGATCCAAGTGCACTGGAGTGCACTGGAGTGCGCTTAAGCCGGAACCAACAAAGTGCGCCTAGCCAGGGTGCGCTAGAGTGCGCCTGGGTCCAAGGGTCAAATGCGCCTAGGAAGAGGCACACTGGAGTGCGCCTAAGGAGGCAGCACACCAGAGTGCGCCTAGGTCAAGGGAGCAGGCGCAATCGGGCCAGGCGCTAAACAGCGTGGCCCGCAAGGAGGCGCGCAGCGCTAAACAGCGCGCGGCCAGAAAAATAGGCGCGCTGCGCTAAAAAGTGCACGGCCCAAAACTAGGCACGATCGGGCCTGGGAGGCGCAATCGGCCAGGAAGGCGCGCTGCGCTAAAGAGCGCGCGGCCCAAAAAAACTAGGCGCCATCGGGCCAGGAGGCCAGAAAGTAGGCGCAGTCTGACAAGTAGGCGCGCCTGGGGGTCGTCTTCCTCCTCAAGCCGAGGAGAAGAACCCATGGGTTCCAAAACTTTGGAACACCATAAGTCGACCATCCAAGCTCCAAATCCGAACTTCCAAGGCTCTAACTTGGGTAAAATTCCACCCTCTACAACATGGAAACAATAAAACCAACCAAAATTCAAGTTTAATAGATCAAATCTAAAGAAATCCGAAAATGAACAAAGTCTAGATCTAGGGAAATCCAATCTTCAAAACCCAAAATGCCAAGCTCTAACATTGGTCCTAGAGCTCTAGTCTAACTAAATATCAAAATAAAATGGGTCCTCATTAAATGGCAAGATGCAACTTGCCTATGGTGTGGGTGTTGGTGGTGGTAGGAGGAAGAAGAAGAAGAAGAAGAAGAAGTAAATGAAAGTTATGGAGAGAGAGAAAAAGTTGGTGGGATTTAATGGGGGTTGTTGTGGTGTTCTTGAGGGTGCAAGATAGCTAAAGGTGTTCTCATTCCTACAAACCAAACCAAGTCATATTAAACCAAACCGAAAATCCGAATAAGAAAATACGAGAAATATCGAAATACCGCAGTTAGGTAAGATTTAAAAATATACGCAAAATCAAAATACGGGCAAAATACGAAATACGGGAAATGAGGGTGACAGCGCCAACAAGAATGGAAATCTAAGGGTGCGTTTGGTTATAAATTTAAACGCAGTTTTCGGAGCATAAAGGCTACAGTAAATGCAAATGGTGTTTGGCTGCAGTTTTTGGGAAAAGACATTCAGAATTTTTTTTTCCGAAATGAATGTTTAAACACACTTTTCGGAGAGCAACAAAAAGTAGTTTTCTGAGTGCACTCTTCAGAGAAGAGAACAACCATTGGCACTGTTCACGGGACCCACTCCACCAACACCCCATTTTTTCTTTCATCATTCTCTCTCTCACTGTCCTCTGTTCTCTTCCTCTTCCTCTTCCCGAGGGAGGAGCAACCATTGGCACTGTCCTCTATGTTTTCTTCCTCTTCCCGAGGGAGGAGCTCGACGATCTGGGCGGTGCTACTCCGCCTCCTCCGGCTCGTCGACGAGGAGCTCCTCCCTCTCCTCGAGCTCGACCCAGATCTGGCGACGATGGCAGTGGGGTAGTCTTGTGGTCGAGGACGACGACGACGGTGGGTGGACCAGGACGACGACGACGGTGGGTGCTCGAGTTCGAGCTCGAGGACGACGACGACGGTGGGTGCTCGAGTTCGAGCTCGAGGACGACGACGGTGGGTGGTCGAGCTCGCCTCGGGTGACGACGATGTCGTCGTCGACCTAGGGTTAGGTCGAGCGCGTGCAGTGGAGGCGGAGGAGCCCGCCTCGGGTGCGGTGGCCCCGCTTGGTCGTCGACCCAGGGTTAGGTCGAGCTCCTGCCCCGGCTGCGGCGGCTGCTCCTCGCTCTCGGCTCCGGAGGTGGCGGAGGAGGAATAATATGGACACAAAATAATTTGGACACAGTTAGATAGGACACATAATAATATGGACACAAACTTTCTAAAAATATTTTACCAAACAAAATTTTTATTTTTTGTTTTAAAAAACCGTTTTCTAAATGAAACTAACCAAACGCAAACTCAGAATCTTTATATTCAGAAAACAGTTTTATAACTTACTCTCAGAAAACTGTTTTCAAGAAAAAATTTCAGAAAACATATCCAAACGGACCCTAAACCTCTCCACCACCAACCACCACCAAAACACATCAAAGCCCCAACCTTTCAAAAACCAAACCCCTAAAAATCATATCTTTCCACCAAAAGGACATAATTACATAAAATACTCAGCGGTGCGGCAGGATCTCTCGGATTTGGCTGATGTCGATCATGGAAGGGAACAGTGGGAACCCTTCGAACCGCAAAAAATAATGGACACTTAGTTAAATAAGCACTAAAGAATAAGAAAAAAACTCGGGTTGGAAGAAAATATTACTCTTTTCGATGGGGATTAGTTCTTCGCGGCAGTGCAGCGAGCGATGAGGCTGTTCTTCATGGAGTTGTTGGGGATGGAGAGCGAGGGCTTGGGTCGGAGCGGGAATGGGAGAGGGCGGGACTGAGCAGCGGAGGAGAGAGGGGGGATCTCATTATGGTTGCGGCCTCCATTTCTAGAGAGAGTGAGTGAAGAGAATGAATTTTGAGAGAGAGAGAGAGAGCGTGAGTAAGGGTTTTTGAAGGAGAGGAGAGAAAGCGAGAACACTGGAGATGACCCTCAATTAAAGGAGAAAGGAGAGAGTATCGGGCCTTGTGGAGGGAAACTTTTTTTTGGTGAAAAGCGAGTGCGAGCAAAAAAATATTTGGAATCTTTTATAAAGTTTATGTAAATAAGTGTTAAATAAAGTTTATACTTTATATAACATTTTTATATAAAATGTTATGATAGGTCACAAATACCTCCAAACTTTCATAATAGAGCATGTTTCTGAAACTTTGTAACTTTTTATATAAAGCGTTATAATAACGATTTTGGAAGCGTTGTAAAAAGGGTTTTTTTTTCTTGTAGTGGGGGGAGCTGTTGGTCATCGATGACATGAACAGTGCATGATATTTTGCTCGAGGATGCATGTGTACGAGAGAGCTTCAGTGTTAGACACAAAAGTGGGCAGGTTTAGGAGTCTGAATTTCAAAAGAACTGCACCGTTCACTTGGTTGAGCCAGCGAAGGGTAAAGAAGATCATCGGAATGGTAGCAAATGTCATTCCGGTGGAAGAAGAATTATGTTGGGGACAGGCAGCCAAGACTTACGGTGAAGCTGACCGTTAGGTACTTCGGTCTTGGCCGTGTTATTGATGTCGGCAGGATTCCAATGGTGCAGAAGTTGCTACGCATGGCAGCTAGCATCGACAGGACGGTCTAGCGGTCGAGGAGTTGGAGACAAAGGAAGATGTAAAATAGCTCGGGAGATCGGAGATCAATGGTATGGGGGAGTAGGAAACTCTATCATGGGACGACATACATGGAGTCTAGTTGAGGAGCCGTAGAGTCAACACCTCTCATCAGACTGGAGAATGAGATTGTTGTAGTCCAGTCTGAGTTTGGTACCAACATATTTGTGAGCCCCCAAATATGGTCAATATTTGATTTGATTAGACTTGGACGTCTATAATTAATGTTGAACTATTTTAGGATTTTCTATTACATAAAATATGATATCTAATTTTAGGTCAATTTAGTTTCTAATTTTAGAGTTTTCTATTTACGAAATCCTATTATGACCTAAATTAGTTTCTCTAGATGATGTTACATAACCAAAAATAGATAGAAAGAATCATAACTTTGAAAGAAGAAAAAGTGCCTGTTCAAAATTTATCATATGGAGCTAAACTGAGGTAACGCTGATTGAATTGAATCGAACATAAATATGCTTGTCGAAAGTTTTTTATTCGAGTTGGGATTTTGTTGTGTCTACCCGAAGGTCAGATAAGTTGGACTCCATTGGTGTTTGTGGAGCGGACTGGGCTCTGGGTTTTAGCTCATAGCCAGGCAAACCCCGCAAACCTATTCTGACTTACACTGTGTTTGGGAACATTTGGGAGGAGGGAGAGGAAAATTTGAGGGGAAGGAAAATGGAGGGGAAGGAAAATGGAGGAAAGTTAATTTTTCCTTCCTTTGTTTGGATGGACAAAAAGTAGAGGAAGGAAAAGTTTAAAAACAATTTTTTATTTGTTTATGGATATAGGTATAATTACTATTTCCTCCTTGGTATTCTCAAATGATGATTTAATTTTAACTTTTTGAGGGGTGGTGGGGTAAATTCACTCAAATTCCTCTCATCTCTCTCCATTTTCCTTCCACATTTGGGAGAAAAAATTTTTGGTGGGACCCACCTACTTTTTTCTCTCAAATTTTCCTCCCCCATGTTCTCTCCCCCTTTCCAAACACCATCATTTAAAATTTTCCTCTCACTTTTTCCTCAACTTTTTCCTTCCTCCCATTTTTCACCCTTCCCAAACGGTACCTTAGTTACGGTACAACCTATGGATTTTTATAGTTAGTAACTGTTCACATTAGACTCTTGTTTAGGGATCACCACTCACGATGTTGTCAACAACCAGTCTGTCGGTAAGCTCTTCTGATGATGTTTGATGACATAAAGCACACGTGAATACCGAATAGAAGGCACGATGAGAACACCGCCCAAAGAAACATGTCGAGCCGTTCGGCGGCCGCAGCGCTCTCTACTGCCCACAGATTACTAGGCACCTAACGTCCCCTTTAATCCATCCTTATTTTTGAAATACTTCCTCGATCCCTATATATTGAAAGCTACCACAACTCACACTGCTCTTGTTGGACGTAAACATTTTTAATTATCCATCTCTTGATTCTGACACCCTGAACATGTCTCCTTTCTCTCGCTTGCAAGCAACCACAGCTTTGTCCAGCTAGCCACTCCACCGCCCTTTATAAAACCCCTAAGCCTACTCTCTAGCTAGACACACAAACACACTCACTCTCTCTCACCAATACTCTACCTGCAGAAGAACTTACTGGTCTCAGCCTCACACCCTTTACTCCCGTCTTTACAAACATACAACGTAGGAAACATGAGCATTGGTGAAGTTTAATTCGGTTGAACTGAACAGCTTAAACTCTCACGTAGAAGCTCGGAAGAGGCATGCACCAGGAAATCAACAAGAGTCGCCTATACATGGCTGCTGCTCCAATCTGTCCCCTAACTACTTGTGGAGGTGAAGGGAGTTTGCGAAAGCTGTTTGACCTCTCAAGCAAAGACTTCGAGGTCGCAGCCAGCGTAGTCCCACCGGTGACGGTAGTTCTCGACGGCCGCTCCATCTGTCACCGTATCCACCTCACCAAGCTCTCCGACTACCCTAGCCTTGCTGCAGCACTTCACCGCTTGTTTGCGGTCTTGAATGGTGATCAGGAGGATGAAGAGAACGGTGTCGTCGGTCTCGATCTCTCGAATGCAGTTCCCGGGCATGTGGTAGCCTACGAGGACATGGATGATGATCTCCTCCTTGCTGGGGACCTCAGTTGGAAGTAAGTTGAGATGACTGATGGTTATAATAATATTGGTAATCTGTTTTTATGTTGAACATTTTTCCATTCTATGTTTTTTTTCCCCAGGGATTTTGTTCGAATGGCTAAGAGGATCCGGATAATTCCAGCCAAATCTAGTAAGAGGAAAAACAATGCACGCAGGCTCAAATGCATTTGAAATTTAGCTGAAACCAGTTGTACTTTGTGTTTTCCTTCAATGTTATAGAATACACTTCAAAATCCAATTGAAATTCAACTGAAATAATAAATTGGCCTCCCACGTGGACATACTGGTTTGGAATTTGTTGAGAGTTGCATGTGTATAGTACCATTTGGTTGGAACAATTAGCTTCGTGTTGAGAAAATACGGCTTCATCCTTGCAAATTTTAGTAAAATGACATTTATGTTTCCTTAACAAGCAAACCTCCATTAATCCCTGTAGTTTTGTTTTCTTTAATACTTTCTTTATTCTCTGAGGAAGGCAAAATCAGTTGACGGAACTCGCAATTAGAGAACAGTTCCGACTTTCGGTTTTTGTGGCACCCCTTTGACCTCTAGGGTTAGTCGATTTTTTTGGGATTCCCCGACCGATTTAGCTTCATTTATTGATTACAAAAATATTAGAAAAAAGCGATGTTATTTATCATCCATGACATGGCATGGATATGTCACTGACGTGACCAGAGACGAATTTATATAGGGTCCAAGGAGGGCCACGGCCCTCCCCTCCCCAAATTTTTCAAAAAATGTTGATTATTATTCAAAACTTTTTACAAGTTTATAATATATATTAGTCTGGCCCTTTCATTTACATAGAATAAGGTAGCTCAAGTGGTAATGTTTTGGACTTTCAATTTATATATTTTATGTATAATGTTTTGCTTCCTCTTTTGTAACAATTTAAAAATATTAGCTTTATATTTTTGTCCATTCTTGTTTGAATTTTAGTATTTTTTTTTCTAATGAAGTCCAGTTAACATGACAACTTAGATTTCTATATGTAGTAGCACGACCCCTCCATAATTTTTATCCTGGTTCCGTCCTTGAATGAGAAATGTGAAATGAGATTTTATCATAGAAATGTGAAATGATCACATATTAGAGATTTTACCATAGAATTCAAAAATAAAATTATAATATCACAAATGAGAAATGTGAAAATAATTTGTAATTTGTAACACAAAAATCGTTGCCACGTCTACGCCACATCAGTGTCACGTTTTAGTGTTAAAGAGTCGATCACAAATAATTTTTTTTCATGATATTTCAAAAATCAAATTAGAATATCAATTTTTTTTAAATATATTATAATATGTGACACTAAAATAGTTGTCACGTCAACACCAGGTTATCATCATGTCACCGATGATGGTATGAATCAAAAAATATGGATGACGAATAACATTTATAGGAGAAAACCTTTATTTCATTTTTCTTTTGTGTTTTGTGTCATCCCTCCCCTTACAAGCCACTCTAACTCCCTCCTCTCTCTCTCTCTCTCTCTCTCTCTCTCAAACAAATATATATAGTTTTAAGTTTGGAGGTGATATATACACGCAGCGATGAAGCGGGACTTTGGGCTTGAGGCTGGCCGGTGAGGACTTGTTGTTTCTAGGTTTCAAAAATCATGCATACAAAAGTACATAAAAAATTTAAAATTATAACTTATACAACAACTTGTATGGAAATGCAGATTACAAACTTGACTCTGTTGTAATAATGAATATGCAACACAGTTACTAACAACAACACAAAATAAAAATGATCAAATTTGTGCTAAAATAATACTTGTTGGGGGTGATAAAAATTACTGTTGCTCAAAGCAAGATTCGACAATTTTCTGTCAATCTGCTTCCAAGAACCCGTAAGATTGAAAATTAAACTTCTAGAACACTACAATGGCACTTTTTATACGGATAGATCTTTAACCCTTAGAATGCATGTACTGACGTAATTCGTTCCTTCTCTTAGCTGTTGTTATCTGTCTTCTCGTAGCACACATTTGTTAGCATAATGATTGTATCATATTTTTGAAATCAACTAAGTTTAACATTATGATATCGCTAGTATTCTTGCTTTCACTGTAATGTTGATACTTAACTTAGCATTGTCCTAAATTTTTATTAAATGTATCATACTGTTTTGTTCGCCTAACATGTATTTGCAGACAAGTAGTAAAGAAGATTGAATTTGAACATATGTAATAAAGAATTCATGGCGGGCCAATGACGGTGTTATAGTAGAAGATTTCTCTAAACCGCCTTCAACATCTATGGGGCCTCGCACTCACGGGTTCCACTAACTGCTATGTAGTTTCTAAACTTGTCTTTACACACTTCTTCTATTTTGCTACTTGGTCATGACTGTTTATGGCTTCCTCCTACTCTGATTTATTTACTTAAGATTGATTCTATTTTCTCTCTTAGTACGGGGGGTGCTTGTTTTTTTATCATGCCAAAGGGAGAGAAGTAAGTTTATGTATATGTAGTTTAAGTAATATGTTTTTATGCCTACGTCTTTTATATATTTGTGATACATGCATCTATTGTGTCTATCTTAAACTCAATGGATTTTTCATAATCAAAATGGAAGATATTGTTAGCCCAATAATTGAATCATGTTTTTTAATATGGTTAATCAATTAAGTTTTGACATTATGATGTCACCAGTATTTAGATTTTCAGATTTGTTTATCTTTGGACGACTATCGTCAAAGAAAAAAAAATCATCATTCAAGAAGTCTGCAGCCTGCTCGTGCCCTTATATTTTATTCTATATTTTCTATTTGTTTATAGTACCAAATGTTCAGCGGGTTCGCAGTTGGTACTAGGAAGCTTAACCAATCCAAATCCATTCAAAATCAGCCTAAACCTAAACCAGAAACATTTTGCAAATGAGGTAACCGAACTCAGATCGAGTTTTGCCCAAATTTCCTGTCAGCCTCTTCTTCCTGAAGATTAGGCTCTAACGTTCAAATTTATAAATGTTAGGGTATCGAACTCTGCCCAAACTCGGTCCCGCTGCTACCCTATAAATAAACCTTGAATTCTTTCCTTAAAACTCACAAATTGATTCTAAACTTATTATGAGCCTTAACCTTTCTATCACCAAGAAACTAACTTTCAGCCTTTTAGTGTGTCAAAGTTGCGATCTCGATTTTGAAGTCGGATTGAGTTGTAAAGCTAGGATTTCTAAATATTTCTCTTTACACTTTTTGTTTGAAGTCGGCAAGCTCTTCATATCAAAATCTTGTGGCTGTTGAAGTCGTCGTGCGCTTCGGATCAAAGCACGAGTCTGTACAAAGTTGCAAGCCTTCAGATCAAAACTTGTGCTATCACTGATAGTGGATTAACATCGAGCAAGAATTTTCGAGACTGGTTTAGTCCTATACGAGGGAAACCAGTATACATCACGGTGTTTGCGTTGATCTTCTAAACTCGATTTACATTCCATATATTTGCGCTTTACTGCTTAATATTATTTAGTTGGTTTACTGCCTTATTTTTATTAGGGGATTATTGACATACACTCTATTCACCCCTCCTCTATAGTTGCCTTGTCTCCTTCAATTGGTATCAGAGAAATGTTCTCTTCTATAGGCTTTACATCCTAAGAGTAGAACACATAGCAAATATGAAATCTATCTTCACCAGTGAAGGCTAATCAATAAATAGGACACCCCTGTTTGATGGTACCAACTACACATACTAAAAAATACGTATGAGTTTCTTTTTTAAAATAACTTAATTTTAATTTATGGTCATGTGTTATCAATGGCTACAAGCCTACTGTCACCACCATTATCACTTATACTATAGTTGACAAGCCATGTGATAATTACACGAAGGAAGAAAAAAAGTTATCTAGGCTTGATGCAAAAGCAATGGTACTCTTTATTGTGTTGTAGACATAAATGAATTGAATCGTGTTACTACTTGCACAATATCTTATAAAATCTAGAAACTGCTTGAAGCTACTCATGGAAAATAAAAGTAAAGCTAGCAAGTCCAAAGAAAAAGAAAATTATTGTAACTATGCAAATGTATGCATGGCATTGGGATTTGAAGTGCAACACAACCCCTTATATGCAGAAGAGCTTGTTTACTACAATTGCAGCAGACCAGACCACATGATGAAAGATTGTCCTATTGCTAAAAAGGAAAATCGTTGTGAACGATCAAAAAAGAAAGATCGTCATCTCGCAAGTACGCTAATACAAACATATGGTGTGAAATCGAAGCAAGCGACATCAAAGAAGAAGAAAGCCCTCTTCTACCTGCAAATATATGCCGTATGGCAATAGACACAAATGTGCTACAAGATAATCCTTTATTTGAAGAATTATCTTATGATGAACTCTTTGATGCTTTCAATAATCTTCTTGAAGATCACAAGAAAGTTCATGATAAATATGAGCAAGCTAGAGAAGATATTCTATCATACAAGCTTGAGAATGAAAAGCTTACTTGCTTATTGAGTGATGTTAGAGACACTTCTTCTCGTGATAACTCTTCTTAGATCTTCAAATTTTAGTTTAGATTGCATGACGTACTTGAATGTATTGAGAAAAGAATTCAAGAAAATGATATATTTAAGAAGGAATTAGAATACGATTGAAGAAGTATTGTACTGCTTTACTTATAATTGATGCACTTACTGCTAAACACGATGGTCTTATTGTATGCTCTAAAAAGTTAGAGATAAGATTGGATAAAAAAAAGGCTGTTCAACCCAATATGTAGTCATACAAAAGGCATATGACACAAACCAAGGTCACTGCCAAGAAATACTTTCAAAAGCACTACACCAAAACAAGGTTTTTCTAACACAGGATTGTTTCAAATCCTAACGACTTTTTATTTTTACAATTTACTAACGGTAAAAAAACCATTGGAAGCTAAATTTTTTTTAGCATAAATAAAAAAATTAAAACTGCTAACATATATTATTTTGTACCAACGACTATAACTGCTATTAAAATTACTAAAAATTAAAAAAATTGTGTCACGTGAGTTACATGTGACATGTAGAAGTGTTGGGATTAGAAAGGATTTCAAATCCTCCCATTCTATCCCCTGACTTCAGTTTTCTAACTCTCATTTTATCCCCTCAACTCCATTTCTCCTTTGAACCGAAATCTTAGGTGGCTGGAACCATCAGAGGGAGAAGAGTCAGAAAGCACCTTCTCATATTTAGGGCAAATTCTCCTCCTCCAGATCAGATTCCCTATTTTTTTAGGGTTTTTGAGCAGACCCACTTCATTTCTGCCGATATTCTTTCGATTTGTTTTGGAAAGGAGCAAGCTTTGAGCGGCGATGGCTGAGGAATCCGATAAGGATGTTGTATTATTCAGCAATAAGGAGCTGCACAAGATCGCCGGGGTCGAGAAAGGCGTCAACTTTGTGGAGGTTATGTGCGGCTGCACTGACCACAGGTATGGTGACACAGTTGGGAGGCTCTAGGTGTTCGCCTATGACAACCCCCTATTACAAAAAAGGTCAATTCTTTGATGGGTCTTTGATTCAGACTGGTTCTTGTTTCTTGCATACATGATGTTTAATCTTGAGTGTGCAAGCTACTTGTATTATGCTCTAGAGTGGTGGAGAGGAGGGAGATTAGTAGTGGTGGTGGTAGTAAGGTTCAATTTTCTATTAAGAGGAGAGTTCATGCTCATATTTTGATCAATGTTCTAAAGATTGGGATTAGGCGAAACCTAGGCGCTAGGCGCCCAATGCCTAATTGATGCCCGCCTAATGCCTTAGCATGTCCATGTCCCCGACTATGTAGGTTACTTGGTTTATGGGCAATTTTTAATAAAAAATTAGCCAATTTTTTCTAGACCACCTAGAACAAGGTGGCGCCTGAACTTAGGCTCTAGGTGGCGGGTGATCGCCCGACTATCGCCTAACAACTTTTACAACCTTGATTTTCATGATTATCCCATATCCTTGAAGATGATGGAAATCTTTTGATTCAGTACCAGTGTTGCATTGTTGTTTTGATGCTTGATGAAAATGGCCAATTATGAAGAGAATAATCTCATATGCTTCATCAATCTCTTCCGATTTATTGCCAATGTTGCATCTGTAATGTCTGTGTGAAGTAAATTGTTTTTATCTGAGGCTTCTTATTTCCTATCAAATGCATCAAATTGTTCGGTTGGCTCAAGCATTTGAAAACTTCATTATAATGGATTCAATTTACTGCTAAGATGCAAATAATTCAGGCATGGATCTTTTTTTGAGTTTTTTAACCAATCATTTGTGTTAAGTGGTGGCTTAATTTTGGCACGTGTATTATTTTGTTGTATCTTTTAACCGGAAGCCATTTTCTTTGCCCAGCTTTTTTCATGCAATGTGATATTATTCAGTAATTTCTGTACTATGGTGATAAGCATAACAATTTTATATAGTTATCTTTTAGCATGTTACTGTATCTTGTTACGTTCTCTGAGGACTTGGCTTCATTTTCAAGTATAGAATAGCAACAAATCCCAAGGAACCATATTCTCTTTTATTAGACGAGGAGGTTTTACCTACCGAGTTTAATTGACTCTTCTTACTAAATGGAATCTATCGGTTAGTTACTATCTATTCATTGTTATGAGATTGGACTCAATTATCATATTTCTTTTATTATAGCCATTTGATTATGGATTTTTCTCTACCACTTATTTCATTCTTCTGGATTGTTATTTTGTACTTATTTCTTTAATGCTACTTGCTTAGTTATTTTCTTTATTATGTGGATGAGATTTAGTTGTATTCCTCTGACTTGTGTTATATTTATTTATCTATTGGATTTCATATACAACATAAGTGAGTATTCGTAGGTTCCATTTGCTGGAGTAGCCTTCATATGCATACTAGCTGACATAGTCTCGTACTAGTCCTATATATTTGGGATTTGAGTTACATCCGGCTTATGTCAAGCTTCTTGTCATGTCCCGCTCCCAGAATACGGCGATCCGAGTACGTAACACCATCCCCAGGCTATGCGACATATGAATACTCTAGTACCCGTATTCGCAATTGTCGCCTGTAAGGCTCTAGGATAGGTTATCACAGGTCATAATCTTGTATAATAAAATCAATATTATTCTACAAGGGACATTCTAAGCTATAAATAGGAAAATAAACCACTCTACCCAGAGTAACAATTAACCAAATATA